>CAMXCT020005168.1:55000-377480 GCA_947184155.2 Cladocopium goreaui
CTAGAATGACAGCTAGTGACCAATATAAGATCAATAATTCTATGAAAACGAAAAAGGATATCGCTGTGGTAAAATGAGTCTATCCCTCGTCCGGGGTCCCTTTTCAAACAAAAGGTTACCGCTAGGTTATCACTAAGGTTATCGCTAAATTAGAACACCAGGATGATCAAACAAGGAAGAGAAATGGGAATTGAAAAGGACAAATGAATCAAATGAAACAAAAAGGAAAAAATAAAAATAGACGGAATTCAGAATTGAATTCAAAATCAAGTTTGATTTACTTCAGAATTCAATTGCGTTTAGTTTTAAATGGAAAGTAAAGTAAAAGGAAGGTAAGAAAAAAAACAAAGGAAAACACATTTCATTTCATTTATACAGAACATAAACGAAAATCAGAATTGATTTAAAACTAGTTTTTGCTTTAATTCAGAATTCAATTGCATTTAGTCATTTAGTTTAGTTTCATTCTACTGCTTTGGGACCTGGGAGAAAAAAAGCAAACTGCCTGCAAAAAGCAACGGTTCAATAGCCTTGGACAACAAATGACATGGCCACTGCAAGAAACGTGATGAAACGTGGGCACTGCAGGTTGAATCTTCTTCATCAATTTTGCCCATCGTGAAGGTGCATAACAATTTGTTCTTGGTTTACACCAAGCTTAATGCACTCTCATATGGTTACAAATTATCGCTTTTTGGGGGGGCCCTATCGGTTTACATGGTTTGGTGCACTTTCTGGACACAGCTGGACCCTCCCTTACTAAAGTAGTCTACGCTTATTTTGACCGTATCTCATATATATTTATACCGTATACCTGGAACTTCCCTGGGTGCGAAATTTCTGCCGTTGTTTGAAACAACTAAGATTTTAGTCGCTCCACCCAAAAATGATGTTTTGCAAAAAAAATGTCGTTTGCCCAGTTTGAACATTTGTCAAAGAATTATGGTCGGGAAAAAAACGCCGTTTCAAGAATAGGAATTTCTTACCAACATGCAATTGTTGGAAAAACGCTCGTAGCAATAATAAGTGTACTTGGGATGAAAGAACAGTGTTCCTTGAAAAAACAGAAAAATGCAACCTTTGGAAGGCGCAGGTATATATTATATGAAACTAATTGAAATTAAATGATATTAAATGTATATAAATGTATATGCATGCAGGCCCACATGGAAACCAAACTGGACCACATTGCAGCAGTGTTTCTACCAATGTAGTAGTGCCGAACCTAATCAGACTTGTCCAACTTCTGCATGCGGCCAAATTCAAAGCACACCTGGAAACTACGAGAAATGATAGAAATGAAGAAAATCCCAACACCAATAGAAGTCTTGAAAATTTGAGAACCAATCTGGATTCACGAGGTACAGTTTCCACAAATTATGGAGCATGTCAGCATGTCCATTGACATGACCCTGACCAATGACGGCATTGGTTTCCAAAGAATGGGTCGCACCTCCAAAGCAGAAAAGAAGCACGTTGGAGGATTCTGGCGTGGTAGCAATTGAGAAATAAGCTTCATGCCTCTTTCAATTTGTGATGTGCCAACATGATAGTCCAGAGTCTAAGCATGTGAAGCCGGATTAGATTCTTGAAGATTCGTCCAAACTCACATGAAGCCACAGTCAAACTATTGGATACTTTCATGGTTTTTTGGTACTTTAAAATTGGTCCACCGACTGTCATTCCCGTGATGATGGCCTTATAATTCTAAGTTTCACCTACAAGTTTCACCTACTGGTTATCAGCTGTCTTTCAATGTGTGTTACCAGTCAGGCTCTGTCAGGCAGCCTGCCATTATGGAACAACTTGCAACAACTTGGCCCTATGCAACAGCTGCTGGGTGCAGCAATACTTTGATTCACTTGGTTTGCAAGTGACGCAGTTTCACTGCCAAGTGCAGGCTGCAGTTGCGTCAAGCAACAAATGGAATATAATAGAAACAACACATCATGTTAAGTTTCACCTGACTGGTTTGGCTAGTTTTCTAGCCTTGCGAGTCAGAGAGCTTTGTGTGAAAAAACATGTGTGTGGAGAAAACGGGGTGTTGCAAGTGATGAACATTTGCATCCGTTTTGACCCTGGGGATTGCCGTGCTTCGGGCCCATAAGCCCATTGCATGCTGTGATCGTGCCGGGGTTCCAAGCTGCTATCCAAACGACAAGACTTTGACACGTCATGGACCGATGAGAGAAAAAAAGGCGCGATCCAGTGGAAAACATGACTTAAGGGTTCGTCATCCTTATTTCAGAATTTTGATGTCTTTCATGACCACTCCACAGCATAAGGGTTCGTCATCCTTATTTCAGAATTTCGATGTCTTTCATGACCACTCCACAGCATATTTATTCCCCTACAGATAGAGAGTATATACCCTTCCCACAGCACTGACAGGCTTAAGCTCCTGCAGCAGTGGGTCTGCAAGGCGAGACCTGCAATAGGCTGATAACACAGTGCTGCCAGCATCTTGGAAACAGAGGGTCTGAAAAGTTTTGAAGTTGATTTCAAATTCCTTCTCGTACGGGCATCTCTGAATGTTCAAATGTTCTCTCTGGCCGTCAGGAAACGAAGGCGACTTGAAAATTTGACAGAATCGAAAACTGTGTCGAAGTTTGCTGACTTGATTGGTAGAGGTCAGATATCCATTTCCTTTTGCTATAAAATAGGAATTCGGTCTGGTTCACATTTCCAAAATTGACCCAGATTAAGCCCGGCCTCCCAGGTTGATTGATGACCACATGCTTCCAAACGAAGCGCTTGAGGCTTTTGCCAGCCTTGGCACGTCTGGCAACCATGCTGGGAATCAGGAGAGGGACCTCCATAGATGGATGTCTAATCTGTGGAGGTTTTCACTCCAAACCTACAGCATATCAGTTCCTCTGCAGGACTGGGGTGCCAAAAGTTTCATCTTAATCGCATTCAATGTTTACAATCTGTTGCATGACAATCTCAAATAGTTACTGTTGTCAGCTTCCATTGAGGTAGATGGGTGCAACAACAACGCTCGACCTACAGCCATCCGAGTTTTGCTTCCCCATGAAGTGATTGCTGCCATGTCTTCATCATGCAAGTATGTCTTTGACAGCGTCATGTTGGGGCACCATTCAGATGAAGATCGTGTGGCCTTCTGGCAACATGGTTCCAATTTGGACCCTTGGGCAAAACACCCGATCAATCCCGATCATTAGTGATGGAAATTGGGGAAAGTTGATAGGCATCCATATCCATGGTGACGGGTGGGAATTCTACAAGGAAGACGAATATTTCGTGTGGTCTTGGAGCTCAAAATTTCTCCACTGAAGGATCCATCAAGGACGTTCTCATGAGTCGTTTCCCCATCGCTGTGATTCCTGAAAGATGGATGAGAAAATCAGCTGTTACTCACCGTGTTTAAGGTTTTGTGTTTTATGGTTTTTCACCATTGTTCCCATTATATGACCAGAAATAGAAAAGACCGTCTATACCCTGCCACATTTTTCCCTGCCCCGAAACCACAGGTTCGAGACGAGGTGCACAAACGCATCGCAGAACTGACTGCATGGTCAATGGATTTTGCAGGCCAAGGCAAATGGCCTCACAATGGGTTCCAAGGGGAAGCATTCAGTGCAGGGACAACTCGCTTCAAACAAAAGGGCAAAGAATTGGCCAAGGGGTGGAGGATTCCCAGTCCCTACTTGTTACAAAACCTTTCTGTGTTGCTTTCCTCGAAATGCAATGGCTCATTTGATGTGGGAATCCATGGTGAGCCTAGTTAAATATTTGCCATGGTGGTTTACAATGGGGGGTGGTTTTTACCCGGATCAAACATGTTTACAATTTTGTGGGCTTGTGGCCGATCTAAGGGCGTGCTATGTATCGTTCAAGGCAGATCTGAAAGCTCGCCATCAGATGCATAACTTGCAAAGGTGGTACAAATGCAATCTGTTTCTTGGTTAAAATTTATTTGGTGTGTCTGGAACAATTTCCACCAGAAAAAGTTCGGGTTTTCAAAATTACAAGGGATCCTGGTTTTACCTCAATCGCCCATCCTCCCAGGTTTTGCGATAGATGCTTCGGACTGCAGGGGGACAGATGCCCAACACCTATGGACTACAGGAATGTGGGTCCTACTGCGGCTTGGGGTGTGACGAACATCAGCCATGAAACCTACCAGGTTCTTGACAGGAGATGGATGTCCCGATATATGAGAAAAAATAGCTGGGGGTTCAATTTCCTCACAATCTCCCATGACGGGCTGCATCATGTTTACCTCGGAACTGCCCGAGACTTGTGTGCCAGTGGTCGCTTGGCAATATAGTTTACTCACAGGTTGAAATTCCATTTTACACACAGGCATGTTTGTGTGTAAACCAATCTTTGTATAGAGAGGTATGGGGATACAAATACACATCTATCATCTAATCATATGTATATATATAGATTTACCCACATGTCTCAAATGCATATACATACGTACATAACTTACCCTGCAATAAACCATCTTGACCCGATTGGGTGTATGCCCAATCATTCCATACTTCCCAGGTATTCGGGTGCTGATCCAACACGGTCGCTTTGCAGCCGAAGCGCAAGGTGCAACGGACATGGATGACATCCTGGCGGGCGTTCACAGTGTTCACAAAAGCACGCGTGAGACCTGCAAAAAGCATGGGTTCCTTGATTTTCATAGCCAATGAGTCTTCATTTCTTGATCCATTATACCGGGTGGGTTGTAAGCGCATAGAAAAAGAATGGGAACTTTTTCCATACATCTTCATAAATTGAAACCCAGTCAAAGGTTCTATCTTCCGGCCAAGCCATGCCTTACATTGGCAAACATTGGGGGGCCTGATTCGTTTGCTGAATTGGGGACACGGTTCAAAGCTTCCCACATCAAAGTCATGCTCTGGTGGCTTGCACTGGAGACAACGGAGTTTGCAGATCAGAACCCCGAGGTTCCTTGTTCTGTCCTATTGTCTGGATTAAAGAATAGTTTTGTCATGTTTCCACAAGGTACTTCTTATGACGTTAGATGTCTGTTGAAGTTATCCCAAATAGGTTTCTTCTTATAATTATAAACTTTTTAGCATTAAATTCCTTCTGTTTGCCCAGGACCCGGTTCTGAACATGTTGGGAACCTGCTGCTACTCAATGCAACGGGTTGTGGAGCTCATGGACAATTCAGGGCTGGTGTTTTCAGAGTCCGAAGCGACTGAAGCTAGTGAATGCTTGAGAGTTCATTTGAAAACATACCTGTGGCTGGCATCGTACCACTATGAAAGACTCATGTTGATGTTCAAAACGCGATGCAAGACCCATTACTTGTTTCACGTTGCCGATGAAATTGAGACAACTCGTCTCAATCCATCCATGTTCCAGAATTTTGATGAAGAGAGCTTCTTAGTAAAACTCAAACGTAAAGCCATTCGATGTCATGGGGCAACATGTATCCAACGCCTTTTTTTGAGATACCTCCTTTGCCTCGCAATGTATTTGCGGGAATATTCCAAAACGGAGACCCGGATGGAATGAACTTAAACCAAGTGCTGTTGGGATAGGACCTGTGGCTATGGTTTTAAAACCCTTTGTGGTAGCACCTCTTAAAAAAAGTGGCTTGAATTTGGTTTATCAAAGATTCCATTGGGTCACTTGGGGCCAGATGAGCCAAAGGCTCTATTTGAAAACTGGGAGAAAATTCTCAGTTAACCTGCTTTCGCAGCTTTGGGTGGAAGCAGCGCTTTGTCACCCTTCCCGGTTGGTGCCTTCATAGAGGTCATGCAGCCACGTGCATGGCAGCCGCGGCCACTACAGATAGTGAGGTTGACGTTTCCCCTTGGAAAAAATAATGTGGGTAAATTTGTCGGGTTGTTCCAAAAAACAGTGAGAATTCCAAACTGTTTCCAAAGTTTCCCTCTGGAATATATGTTGAACAATTTTTGTTGTGGTAACTCCATCAAACGCTCATACTTCCAAGTGTATTAATTTCAGGCTATATATAATAGTTTTCAGTTCTTGGTTCCCACCAAACATACTAGGATTAAAACGGTTTGGTTTTTTACCCACTCAATCATGGGTCTGAATTTGATCCAATGAAATCAAAAGCGAAGGCCGAGCATGTGACCCCCCTCCAGTGGTCGTGGTGTTGTTTTCCATGGCTTCCAGTTTCACCAGCAATACCGTGGTTTAGTAAGGTTTTTTTATGTTCAACCCCAATGCTTGGCATGGCCAAAGAATACCAAACAAGAATCCAAATGCGGTTTGCAAAGATTCCCAGAAAAAATGGCTGTATGGCCCATGCAATGTGGTCCCAAAGTATAGCGTCGATCGAAAACATAGAGTTTGTTCCTCACCACTTTCGGGTCTTTCGCCAAATTGCTGCTTGGCCTGCTAGGCAGGCCCTCCCATTTCAATCAAACAAGAACCTTGTTCAAATATGTTCAAATCAGCAAATAAATGCAAATAATAGCAAACAACATTCCCAATTTAGGCTCATGTGAATCCAAAATGCCAAACCCAGGGCACTTTCATCACCAATACAGCAGGAGCATTTTGACTTCTCAAATCTTCTTTGAAGAGTCCAATCCGATGACTATTCATCTGGAACTTGTCCTGAATCGCATAGTTTAAGTAGCCAGAAAATCCGGCCCAATCTGATGCATTAAAAGAGTCGGGATCCCGAAAGCAATATGGAAGATCAACATAGTCTTCTTCAGGCACCTGAACCACAAAGCGTTTTCGGAAGGACAGCAATGATGACTTTGGAAAGGCTCTTCGAGAGATGTCAATTAGTTCAAACGCATCCTCCAATGAGCGACACGCGACATGAAGAATGAATGGCTCAAAGCGAGCCCAAATTGCATCAACATGAAGCCCTCTTTCACTTCCAAAGGAATACCTAGCAACATGTTCAGTCGGAAGTCCTGCCACTGCATTGTCCGGACTCCATTCATCGAAGGAATGGCAAATGTGAAAACGCCACGTCCGAGAAAAGCTGCCCTTCGCTGGCAAAAGTCTCTGCTGAGGCTCTTTGGGGTCTTTCTCCCGGCTTGGACGCCATAGAAAAGCGCGACCACTGCAAGAGCTCAGCGTGCAGTACTGATCATAGCTGTTGATCTCATTTAGAAGAGGCACAATCGGAGCATCCCAATCTCCCTTTGAAGATTTGTCTCTTCGACCTAGCAAGTCAGCCTTTTCTTGAGCGAAGCGCTCCTGCTTGTCATGCATGTCGGCTTGCCGTCCAAATACCCTCACCAACTGAAGCGCTGGAAAGCGCGGCATCTTTTGGGCCGTTGGCTTTGCCAACCGGACGTGCAACATTACGATATTTCACACCGCAAAATGCAAAGCAAAGCTAATCGGCAAAAGCAAGCAGCCTATCTGTTATATACACAGTCTGGAAAAGTTACAATGACAGCTACAGATACCCGATAATTACAGTACATGGTCTCACAATTTTGTGGCAACTGTCAATGGAAATCTTCTGGACAAACCTTCTGGACAAACCTTCTGGACAAACCAGTGTCAGCCCTTTCTAATGGTTTCAATGACACAAGTGCAGGGAGCACAGAGCACGGCAGCCACTGATTTGAGCATCATAAAAGGCAAATGCATTCAAGTACTCTTGACATTTCTTGAGTGCCAAATGTCCCAGACCCTGCTCCCAAATTCTAACAGATCCAGCTCTCCAATCCCCAAAGAACTCTTGAGCCCCGTGATTCCATTGCATAAAAGGACGCCCTGCATTTCGTGCTTGGAGAATGCCGGATGGCATCTTTCAACATTGAGAAACGGTTCACCTTGCAAACAGTGCTTGCAACTGTTTGCAATTGTCGCGGTCTTATTGTGCTCAAACTGGCAAGGTACATCAGCCCCTGTCTAGGCAAAACATCAACAGGTCTGCTTTCTTTGTATGTTTGTGTGCACAATTCTGCGACGTGTGACCAGTGCCAATTCCAGTTGTACTATCAGACCATCAGTGTCCATCAGCCCTTGAAATTAGATGATGATGCAGAAACCGAAGTTCTGGCTGCATCTGAGTCGACGACTCGGTCGACTTGGTCCACTTGGTCCACTTGGACTCAGTATGGTACACTCAGTTGCGCACTCGAATTTCAATTGCTGTGCCAACTTGCAGGCTTAAAGCGAGCCTATTGCTGCCCTTCCTGCAGGGTACATTCCTATGTCATCATCGCTTATTCCACTCTGAAGCACCATCTTGCCACAGGCCCAACTACCACGGCACATGCTGACCCTGCGCAGTCTGAGCTGGCCCTGTCCAGTCTGGGAGGCTACAATTCCAGAAAACATTTCTCATTTCTCAAACATTGCAAGAAAGTTGGCTTACAAACACCAAGAAACTTTGACGTCCAACAGGCCTTGATCCATTCATTTGGCCCGTGAACCAACAGCATGCTTCACTTCCAGACACTTCCTCATCTTCCTCGAAAGCCTGTCTACAGTCTGTCAGAGGTCATGTAGTCATTGTAGTCTCCCGTTACAGCAGTCACAGCAGGCAGCTCAGCGGCAGGCAGGTGGGTCAAGGCTCTGCCACTGCGTCAAGTCGCCTGGCACCATGCTGGACGGCATCGGCCTCGCTTTAGCTTCGGCGGCACAGCTTGCCTCAAGATCGATCTCAAGGTATTCAAGGTCAACTTTGTCGGTCAAAGTCTAGTCCGAACTGGCTGGTCACACTATGTCAAACATCAAATCTCCCAGCCGAACTGCCCCAAAAGGCTACCATCTAGAGGGTGCCACTCCTCACATGCCATCATGGAGCAGGCAGCTTCACTGTTCACCCTAGAAGCAAAGCTGCCAGCTGAAGCACAGCAACGGCAGGCAAGAGTGGATGGCGGTCTTTGCGATTACCATCCGGCCAAGGCTGGAAATGATCTTGCAAGCTCACGACTTGAAATGCCAAATGCCTTCGACAGTCCTCAAGCTTCCTGCACCTCCCAGTCAAAGGCCACAATTCACCTGCCCGGAAAAGGGCCCAAATTGCCCCACCCTCCCCGTGCAAAGTTCGTGAAGGCCCTCTCCCCAGGTCAAATCTCAGCCAGACAAATATGATTGAATGGATGTGCGGAAGCATGATCACAGTCGAATAACCCCATGGATTCTTGGCTCACTTGGAAGGACCAATGCCCTTTCTGACTTGGAAACAGCTCACAAAAATTCTTTGCACGGGATAACTTAGGGGGATCGCTTGGCGAAGAGAAGTTTTGCTAAGAGAGTGTGAAGCGGGTCATATTGCAGTTCCTCTAGTTTCCTGAAAGGCCCAACCAAAGCCATGTGAAAAGCTCAGCATTGAGTCGTTCTAGCCGATTCTAGCGGGGAAGCGCATTCTGAAATTAGCTCATTAAGCCCGCAACCAACATGTTGCGCGACGCATTCCGGAGTTTCCACAGGGGCATTAGGCTATTAGCAGCCATCAAGATGTAAGAGCTAAATTTTGGTGAGGAAGAGTTCCTGTCCCGGATATTACCCACTTCATGCCTGGTCGCATGCCCGTGAAATCAAATGATTTGAAGATTGCTGGCAGAAAAAACTATGATTGGCAGTTGGACAGTCACAACCGCTTAACATCTGCTGAATCCTGTGTATGACTCATCACTGCCAGTCACACTGGAAGAATCCAGCCACCCGCGATGCAGCAACTGTATCTGAGAATTCTGGATCATGACAGCAGTTGCTTTGACTAAACGAACTGCTCAAATCATGGAAAAAATGCCAGAATTGATTTCGACCATCACCAGTTTGACGACTCTTCCCAATGCACCCACAAGGTTTGCGGTTCATGCTGCAGTTCATCCCAAAACACGGGGCCCCAAAAATGACCAGAGTTGGAGCACCGCCCACTAAGGCAAGGCCAATCTTTTCAACCAAAGCTTTGTTCCAACGGCCCTGCACACTTCAAAGTGGAACATCTGGTCAGCAGAAGTCACTTTCGAAAGGATGTGGCAGCTCAAATGGCACCAACTTCTTCAAGCAAAATTGCCACACGCAGTTAGCATAGCAAAGCGACAGCGGCATCGGTCTCCGCAGTTCATAGCTTGCTGTGCTGAGCACGAGGAGCATGTGTGGAAAAAAAGGGGCTCTAGTGCACCTGCTCGGCTCTAAGCAAATGACTAATTTTTGCCCAATTCAAATCTGACTCCACTGCGAAAAGGGAAGCAGCAAAATTATGCGTTGACTCTGCCTTTGTCAACCTGCAGCATGCCACTCACCAGTGCTAGGTCTTGTTCAGCACAAATTACACTAGGAAGTGCAACACCGAGGTGAGGTCGAGGAAGAGTCCTCATGAACATGTTGTGTGTTAGTATACTATGCTGTTGATCAGCAATTGTGACATTGACATACATTGACATCATCCTGCAGGTCTGCTTGACCTGCCAACTGCAGCAAGGCTTCACGGTGCAGTTGATCAATACAACTTTGGACTGCACATATTTTGCACTGAATTTACCGGCATTCTCTGCAGCTTAGTGGCCGCCCCTCTTTTTGGTCTGCAGCCTCTCAAGCCTTGGGGGAGAACCCGTTTCCGGTCCTGTTTGTTAAACCGTTAACACCGTTAAACCTAAGCTTGTCATTGTTGCTAGCCTACGCTTCAAGCCCTTTAGTAAGTCTGGCCAGTGAGTTTTGGTTTGGTTTCCTTTGCCAAGCCCAGAATTCTTCATGGACGTACCAGGACGGCAAGCCCGATTTTGGCAAACCTCTGCACCACCATAATTTCGCATTGCAACAGTGCCTGTGGCACTGTGTGGTATGTCATTGACGCACAAAAAGCCGCAAAGTAAGTTCAACAAACAAGCTAGCTGCAACTCAACACCTAACAAGGTTGAAAAGCGACGGTATTTTGTGAAAGGCCGGATAGTCTGGACTATGCCATTTACGGCTTGAAGCACCGATGGGAGCAACAAGCCTGCATTTTGGCACTTCCAGCGGAAAACTGTGAAAGACCTAAAGAACCCCGCAACTGTGACCCACTATACCCAAACAAGGCACTATGAAACTCACAACCGCTTAACATCTGCTGAATCCTGTGTATGACTCATCACTGCCAGTCACACTGGAAGAATCCAGCCACCCGCGATGCAGCAACTGTATCTGAGAATTCTGGATCATGACAGCAGTTGCTTTGACTAAACGAACTGCTCAAATCATGGAAAAAATGCCAGAATTGATTTCGACCATCACCAGTTTGACGACTCTTCCCAATGCACCCACAAGGTTTGCGGTTCATGCTGCAGTTCATCCCAAAACACGGGGCCCCAAAAATGACCAGAGTTGGAGCACCGCCCACTAAGGCAAGGCCAATCTTTTCAACCAAAGCTTTGTTCCAACGGCCCTGCACACTTCAAAGTGGAACATCTGGTCAGCAGAAGTCACTTTCGAAAGGATGTGGCAGCTCAAATGGCACCAACTTCTTCAAGCAAAATTGCCACACGCAGCTAACATAGCAAAGCGACAGCGGCATCGGTCTCCGCAGTTCATAGCTTGCTGTGCTGAGCACGAGGAGCATGTGTTACAAGAACCGGGCCTCCGCTACCTACTTGTCCACGGCTGAACTGAAGGCCAACCAATATCGAAAGGGATGTCCCATGAGGACAAGACTGCCCAATTACGTTTCTTTGGCTGGCATCAACCTGCAACAATCTACATGGTACCAAGTCCCAACCCCTGTCAACATCAAGGGCAAGCGTCCTGCTGGTCCCTGCAAATTGCTATTGAATAGTACCTCCAGCTGCGTTGCAGCTGCTGCGGACAATTCTAAATGGGCTCTTCCATGTACGATCCTACATGTTCGTTGTAAAATGTCCCCGAATTGGTCTCCACACTTGGCCAACCATGCCTCGGCTTGCGCTCCTCAGCACTACAAGTAGCCTGGAAAATGAAATGATACACCTATCCTTCTGGTGGCAATCCCCGCACCAAATACCATAGCTTTATATCTGAAACACCAAAACTAGTTTGACAGCAGAGACACACAGATTAGACCTGCGATGTGTCACACACCTGGAGTAGTGTTCTTGGCATCTCACCGCCTCCTGCTAACATATGCAACCTGTGCAGCAAAATACCGCACATTTGCACACTCTACGGCTCGCCGGAAGTGTTGAACTGGATGTTTCTTGAGTGCCTTGATCAAATCAGGTCGAACATCATTAAAGTTATTAAAACGGAATCATGTCGCAGGAAAAAGGAAGCAAAGCATCCAAATACTGACAAGGTTGAACCTGAGCAAGGCATGGTGCCCGTGCCACTTTGAACTCACACCTGTTTCTACACGACGAACGTCGCCAGTGAAGATCTATCCGTTTCCCCGGCTTCAGCAAACTGTTGCGAACATCAAGTAAACTCCCATACATTCGAGATTTCATTCATGATATCAACGATACATCTTATGAGCAAAAGTCACTTTCGCAATGTCCGGAGAGGTATTACATCTCCGGAACCGACGGATACTTCAAACAATCTTGGAACACATCTGATTCGTCAGCTGCGAAGCCTTCGCAGTGAAGTGCCGCAGGTGGTAAGCACACACGCAGGTCTCGGTGGTGCAAAAGGTGCAACACATTTCTGGCCTCCCAGGCAGATTTGGAAGCCGACACCCTGTTCAAATTCGTATCGCTTCAAACCATTTGTCAATCCACACTGAAAACTGTGGGGATCAAGGAAAGGAACTGTCTTAAGACAGTGCGTTGCAAAAGGAAACATATACCGTATATATCTATTCCCTGCGAAACCCGAGTGCAGGAAAAAAACGCGATGGACAATCTTGGTTTGAAAAAACGCGATGGAAAACAAAAATTGCGATAAAACCAAAAAAATGCGATAAATGATTTTGCCAAATTGCGGCACCCACAGCCTCGTTCTCTTTTAAGTCTGGGCGCCATGGATTCGGAGAATTGGTTCTGTGGAAATAAAAGATAGAGAGGCGGGATCTTGAAATTTTTGGGCCATGGCCACACATGCCGGAAATGTTGGTTTTAAAATGGTTGAAACATATGTCCGCAAATTTCCGCGATATTCCCGCAAATTTCCGCGATATTCCTGCAAATTTCCGCGATATTTGTGTTTTGTGTTTTTTGTTTCTACAAGAAATATGTTGCAAACCTGTTTTCAACTGTTGTGAGAGTTTAGCTCAGGCATATCACCCAATTTTTTGGGATTGCCTTTTTCATATCTTCAGCCAAGATTGCCTTTTTCATATTATGTAATGGAAAGGGCGGCCAAAGCCTGTGAAGAACCTGAGAACACCTGAAATGACCAAAAATTGCGATATTTCAAATTTTCAAGCCTTTCCCATCCCGGATCTTCAAAAAGTAGGTTTTGTTGAATATCACTTTTTTTTCTGGCACTTAGGGCGCCCCAGGTCTATATCTATTTTTTCAAGCTCGTCAGTGCCCGTCAGACCGCTTCTGAAATTGCGAGAGGGTGCGCACGCCCCCATCCGAGACTCAGTCCGGAAAATCACAGACCTACCGTCTGCCCAGTCCAGCACAAAAATCCGTGCGTGACCCACAATACCAAAACAAGGATCAACAAGGTAGTATTCCTGAGTATGACTCATCACTGCCAAGTCACACTGGAAGAATCCAGCCACCCGCGATGCAGGAACTGTATCTGAGAATTCTGGATCATGACAGCAGTTGCTTTGACTAAACGAACTGCTCAAATCATGGAAAAAATACCAGAATTGATTTTGACCATCACCAGTTTGACGACTCTTCCCAATGCACCCACAAGGTTTGCGGTTCATGCTGCAGTTCATCCCAAAACACGGGGCCCCAAAAATGACCAGAGTTGGAGCAGCCCACTAAGGCAAGGCCAATCTTTTCAACCAAAGCTTTGTTCCAACGGCCCTGCACACTTCAAAGTGGAACATCTGGTCAGCAGACGTCACTTTCGAAAGGATGTGGCAGCTCAAATGGCACCAACTTCTTCAAGCAAAATTGCCACACGCAGCTAACATAGCAAAGTGACAGCGGCATCGGTCTCCGCAGTTCATAGCTTGTTGTGCTGAGCACGAGGAGCATGTGTTACAAGAACCGGGCCTCCGCTACCTACTTGTCCACGGCTGAACTGAAGGCCAACCAATATCGAAAGGGATGTCCCATGAGGACAAGACTGCCCAATTACGTTTCTTTGGCTGGCATCAACCTGCAACAATCTACATGGTACCAAGTCAAATCCCTGTCAACAAGGGAAGAATGTGTCATCTCCAATGGGAAGCAGTGCTCCCAGATCCATTGCAGCTGCGTCTAGGAATGCTGAATGGTCTCCTGTGTGTACACCTTAACCCCTTGCTTGAGCAAATAACTGGACTTTGTCTCTGATGCACCACGACAACTCTGCCTCGTCTTGCTTCCTACCAAGCATCTCTGAAATAAAGCTTGAAGGGCCTGCCTATTCAAGTCTGGCACTTTTTTTCATGGAAATCGGTGATGATGCTAGCCAGTTGCCAGAACACAGTACCAAAAAAAGGCTCTACATAACAAAAGTCGCAACTTCTGCTGGCATCAATGTAGCTGATTGAACCACTCATTACTGGGTAATCATTACTGCATTTACTGCCGATTACGCTGGAACGTCCCTGGCAGCTGCAGGTATAATGTGTCTTGGTTAGGAAGACCAGTCAAGTGCAACAAGTCTGGCACTTTTTTGACATTGCAGCCCATCCCCCATCAGGTGCACAGTTGGAAACACCTGTCTATTCAAGCCTTGATATGTCCATGCCTAAGGCCTATGCAAGCAAAGTGGTGGCCTGCAAATACACCTGTCAGTCGCAAACATGGCAAAGTCAGCAGTACCAGTATTCCATGGTTTACTCGTCATCGCACACGGACAAATTGTGGAAGTTGCACCACGGAGATAGGACGCTGGTAGTTTTCAGAGCTACTGCTCAGATCCGAGGCAACATGCCATTGCCGATGAACAGCCACATGGTCCGTGCTTTAGGTAGTTAATGGTAGTTATATAGTCTGATTTGTCCACGTCCCAGGTATGATACAAGAAATCTATGTCATTTTCCACCCCCAGAACGCAAGGTCGGTTCTTTGCTGGGAACAGTTCGCTCAAACGATTCCAAACTGGTGAACTTCAGCACAAGGCATGGAAGCAACAGTGTGGCAACAAAGTTACATAGATTGTTACCTAAGAGCCCTAAGAGTTGCCAGCTGCCGGTGTCTTTCTTTTCCTAACAGAAAGCCCTATGCATTGGGAATTGCTAGAGGTGGAATTGTTCTACATGCTCTCTCAAGCGCTGCTCTTGAAGCGCAGCCTGGACCGCATCGCATGCCAAACTGACCAGCCCCATGGTTGCGACACGGCAATCAAGTGGCTGCAAGCTCACACAATGACGCTTCTTTGGTGATGACTCATCTGACTTTCAAGTGCTAAATCATCTCACTGATCCGCCTGATCCACTCGATCCACCTGCCAAGAGATTTGGAAAGGCATTGAGTTTGTCTTGGCATTGTCTTGGCATTGTGGCAGTTTCACTGGTCGAGACAGGCACAGCAATTCGAGCAGTTCATGCGCAAACGGAGTTGAAAAGGCCTGTCACGATGTCCATGGTCCACTCTGTCCAGCCCAGCCCAGCTGCCGACCCCTGCTATGTAAAACACCTCATGTTGAATGCAAAGCAAGCAAGAACCGGCGAAAGATGGCATGGAGTTTGCCATTGATGCCATGGTAATCATGCAGAGTCATTCTAAGAGTCTGAAGATGCCATCTGTGAAACCCGTGCTACACTGAACCAAGTGAGCGGTGAACAAAAGCCCTTGCATCCCTGAAGGTGGCAAGTTTATGTTTTGCTTAGTCGCCATTGTATTGTTTACACGCAGAAGAAGCTTTCGCTGGTGCTTATGCGGGTTTGCTTGCGCCAAGGTTTGGCTTTCGCGAGGTCCTCACTGCCTCTCCCTTTCTACAAATGAATAATGGATTCTGCGCGTGGCTCCAATAGCCTGACGCAGTGCACTGCACCAAAAACGATGACTGAGGACAATGTCGCCATAGAATATGACAGCTTGGTGGTTTCAACTAATCAAATGCGCTAGATCTTCATCAGATTAGATTAGCGAGGCTCATGACGGCATCCTTTCAACTTTGGGTTGTGAGAGAGTCAGCCAATGCGTGTGTTCAGTAAGACGGACACCCGTGCGCGATGTTGAGAAAAAATATGATCTGTTTTTTGATAGGAACCGGAACGCCATCATTTTATTCCAGAGTGCTGTAAGAAACCACGCCATAGGCACGTAATGTTCTTTCAGCAACCCGCGGTGCCTCCTCCCTTCCTCCCTTGTCCTTTGTGTGAAAGGGTCACGATAAACATGGAGAGGGCCGTCATCAAGCCAGAAGAACCGCTGTCTTCTCACATCGAATGGCACACCCTGGGCTTGGCCTGTACAATTTGAAACATGAAGCGCCATCCTCAAAGCAGGACGATCACCCTTTTTCGGGCCAGTTCTCTTTAAACTCATTAAATGACGCACCTGCATAGACTTGACATTTTCAAATCCATCACATGTTTTCCAACCCTGCTCTGCTTCAGAACGTCGCCCGCATGAAACCAAACCATGGTTCTACAATGCTTTGCGTAGAATGGCAAGGCATTCTAAGAGGAATCCCTGTGTCAGTATTAGTATTCAAAATGCAGCAAATCACTCGCAAGTGACAGGTCACCAAACAATATGCAAAATGCAGAAACAACATTGCCCAAGTCTGGCAACATGGAATTGGTCTCGGCAAAGCGTGCATTGCGACTGCACAGCCAGAGCCGCCTGCCGTTTCTTCAACAACCTGTCACGAAAAAAGATCCTCTATCAAACATTATCCAACAGCTACATCTCGACTGCCACATGAGAACGCAGTGTTCAGCAAAGTTTTCGCCACTGAAGGTCACAAGGTCTTGTCCTCTGATGATTTTCCTCATTACCGCCTAGTTGACATCATCTCGGTCATCCTCCTGCCCTTTCGAGTTGAATGTTCCATCGTCAATGAAAACGAACAACCAAAAGCGCCAACCACGTTGGGTTGTGAGAGAGTCAGACAATGTGTGTGTTCAGCAAGACGGACACCCGTGTGCAATGTTGAGAAAAAATATGATCTGTTTTTTGATAGGAACCGGAACGCCATCATTTTATTCCAGAGTGCTGTAAGAAACCACGCCATAGGCACGTAATGTTCTTTCAGCAACCCGCGGTGCCTCCTCCCTTCCTCCCTTGTCCTTTGTGTGAAAGGGTCACGATAAACATGGAGAGGGTCGTCATCAAGCCAGAAGAACCGCTGTCTTCTCACATCGAATGGCACACCCTGGGCGTGGCCTGTACAATTTGAAACATGAAGCGCCATCCTCAAAGCAGGACGATCACCCTTTTTCGGGCCAGTTCTCTTTAAACTTATTAAATGACGCACCTGCATAGACTTGACATTTTCAAATCCATCACATGTTTTCCAACCCTGCTCTGCTTCAGAACGCGCCGCTCACCAAAGGGTTGAAAACAAAAAAATCGCGTTTCACTAAGACCATCCGGCAAAATTTCGGTCAACAAGGAGGATGGGACTCAGACATGACATGTCACAGCAAACTTCACAGCAAAACGCAGCTGGACTTGGAGTACACTTCATCCTTTGGCAAAGTGAAGCAGCGTTCACTTCAAACCCATCCACATTACCCATGCCGGGTCTGGCAGCGTGTCAAAAAATGCCCCATACATCCTTGAACCCGTCGGTAGGTGCCAGTGGGTGTTTTATACAAAATTATCCGGCACCGTCGCAAACATGTTCCAACACGAGCGCAGCCCCGACACATGCACGACAAATTGCAAGCCATCTTTGAATTACTCGATATAAGTTCTTTTTGCAACAAGAGCCTCGCGCTAATCGAGACGCAAGAACACTTCATCAAATTTGTTCCTCTCATGAGTGGCAGATAGTGGCAGTTAGGCAGCTCGAGTTCAAGCAGTTGGTTTGGGTCAATCAAGAATGTTCAACGGTTTCAATTTGACCCAAACCTACTTGCACCAATTTTGCAAGTTCTAAGCGCACAACAATGATTTCAATCATCGCAGAGTCAAGTGGCATTGTTATCCTTTTCCCAATGTGCAACTGACAAACATGCTCAAGTGATGAAAGCCAGGCTCAACTTGAACTTGGTGGCTGCTCAAAGTAGAAGCTACCACACAGGCCTCACTGCAAGGCCCACTGCTGACACAAGCTAGTGAAAACCAAACTACAAGTACGCATGGGACATGAAACGTCTTCATGTCGAATTTCAAGTTGCAAAACATCAACCTCGCTAGTCGCACCTAGCCCCGCAGTGCCACCTGCCATTGAAATTTGCACCATAACATCTCCTCCGCCATGCCACAAAGGGTTCGCACTTGTTTGCCGGCGCTTCCTGCTATTAGCATCGTTTTGGATCTGGAAACCACCTTTTCGATCCTTTTCGACGGTACTTGCAACATTGTGGAGCCAGACTTTCATTTGCCATGACATTCGCAACATTTTGATGCTCGAACTGTTCATGTTGCATGGTATTTTGCAACGTGTTGGAATTGAAGGTGTCTTTAGGGTTTGCTTGGTGGTTCACGTTGGGGTTTTTGTAGGGGGTGCTTAAAATCTATTTGGGGTTGGTTCAAGATTTTATTTGGGGTTGTTTTTCTAATATTTCGAGGTTGCTTTAGATCTGTCTAGTACTGTATCTATGCAATTTCGTGTCGGCTTAAAATTTATTTAGGGTTGGTTTAGGCCGGATCATTTACCCGTGGTTGAAAACCCAGTTGGTTTCTGCCAAGGATTTGTTAAAGGATCGGTTAAATTTTATACAGGATGTGTTTACGGTTTCTTTAAAATTGCTGCATACTACTTGGGATTGACCAAGGGTTTGGGGATGGTTTGAGGTGCATGGAGCAATGGTTCGGAATTGGTTTACATTGGCTTTGGAATTGACGGTTGGTTTGGTTGGAATTTTACATTCACCACCGAAAAAATGCAAACAAGTACAGACAGTGTGTTCAACAAGTGGTTTTGCCATTTTCTTGGGCAAACGCAAACATACAGCAGGAAAGGAGGGCATTGGCGGGAGGGCGCAGTTGCATCATATAAGCGGAAAAGCAGAAACGTGGAGAACCCAAAAGGCAAACAAGGAGGAAACAACAGAAAAACAGAAGGCAAAAAAACACGATGACAGAAACGAAGAAAACAAAACGGAATTTTAACAAATGATTCCTTCATTTTTTATCGGTCATTATGTCAACCACTCCATTGGTAGGAATGCGTCGGCATCCAGTCATTAATCACACACCAGGTTCTCTGAGCGCCCAACTCCATGAAGTTCGCTGACCGCCATTCACTAATCTGGTCGCCACACGCAGGCGGCATCGGCGTATTTCCGGTGTTTGTAGCCCCACGATTTTCCGCGGAGAGCAACCCCTCTATGTTCTTTAGAGGTGGATTGTATATGTGTTTTTGTCCTCCGTTCGTTTCAAACACAAGCACGTTGCATTGCCTCACCATGCTTGAAATAAAATTCCGCCATCAACAGTTGCTACCATTCTGTAGTGTCACCCTATTGTTTTGCCACCTGACGAAAAATGCCTGTCTTCATCACGTTGCATTCCCAAATCTTCACATGCTGACATCGGTTGAGCCAATTGGTCGTAATCGCATAGGTGTGGATGCAAGGTGCCTGAAATGATGGGAAAAAAAATCACCCAGACAGGCCCTGACCTTAATTCACATGACAAAACAAGTTTGTTTTCGTTTTCACCAAAAAAAACACTCATGATCCCCATGCCGCCGCCCACCGATAAAAACCTCATGTGCAGCGACTCGTTCCTGCAACAAAAAACGGCCACCACCATAGTTTCCATTCCGCAATCGTGCCCGAATGGAAATAAAATCCACCTGTTTTGCTGCTACATTCATTTCCGAAACAATGTATAAAATCGTGGTAATGTAAAACCGTGTGCACTTCATGACACGTGGCTGCGGGCAATGCTGCTGGCAAACAAAATTCTGGAGCGGGTATTTCGCGGCATATATTCCATACAACAGCATATTTTTTTTATACTACATTTGTTTGCGGTCAAAAGAATTGTCCTGGGCAAAAAAAAGGTGCGATGTCCTAGATGAAACCCTGGGATTGTACGAAATTTGTCTGCAGGTCACGCAAACATTTACTAATTAAAGGACCGGATAACCCCACAAGTCAACTTCTTCCAATAATCAACAAGAAATGTGGTAGCAAGGACGGGGATGGAAGGAAAAACAAAGGAGGTGGTGGAGGTTGTGTATGACAAAGTTGCATATGAAAGTTGGTGTGTGACAAAGAAAGATGGTGTGTGTGTGTGTGACAAAGTTGTGTGAAAGATGGCGTGTGTGAAAGTGGTGTGTGTGTGTGTGAATCCTGCTATCACATGCAGGCACAAACTCATATACATACGTACTTTAACCCTTGAAGTGAAAGCAGAGCAGGGGGCCACGGCTCCATTCATCAGTCCGTGGCCAACGAAGCTACTGATGTTTGGAGAGGATATGCAGTCTGATCAACTGCACGTACCTGCGAATCGAACTGTTGATTTCTGTTCCTCTATGACGCTGTTTGCTTTAAGAAAGAATTTCACATTTCATACTGTCTCATCTATTGCTTGCACTAGTAGTTTTTGAGTTTCTGAGCTCGTTCGGGAGCCTTCATGTATTGCGCTGACATGGCATCGAGCTTGTTTCGGGAGCCAGGTTTCTAAGGAATTCAGGGCGAGAACGAGATCATTCACATGACGGTCCATTTCAAACCCAATTCAGCAGTGTGTACTGGGTGCACGGCAGATTATGCCGACACCATCGCAGGGATTCGTCCCAGCTCAAGGATTATCTCGCGACACATTAGCGTGTCGTGTAGGATGACTGTCATGTAGATGACAGTAGAAGGAGCCCAAATGGGCGAAGAACAGCCTAGCGGCACTCAAAAGGACGCCTAGCGGTGAAGGACGCCTAGAGGTGAAGGACGCCTAGCGGTGAAGGAGCCTTAAGGCGAAGACTAACTGATACATGGATGTTGCGGCACTCAGTCCACCATGCAAAGACTTGGTTGTATGTGTGCGCATGTGTGTGTCAGTGTGTGTTTCCTTTGGTCTAAATAACCAAACCAGTGCTTCTCTTTGCATTACATCATTCCGTGGGAAGTTCGGAGTTTGAATTCTGCATGCTTGTGTGAGGCATCAAGCTTGGAGTGTGGGACGCTGTGGGTCCCCAGTTTTTACGTGATTTTTAGCTGCTTTTTACTATTTTTTCTAGTTATTTATCACTGATTAAGTTTCTAGTCCTAGTCTCAAAGAAACATCATATTAAACAATACCAATGGAATCCCACAGGAACCAAATAGAAGTCCCATAGAAATATCATAGAACTACCATAGACATTCTCAAGACACCTCATGGAAATCCCATAGAATTCCCAAAGAAATCCTCTGAACATATCATAGAAGTACCATAGAAATCCTGTTTAAATCCCATAGGAACCCCATAGAACAGAAATATCATAGACATATCATGGAAAATCCAACAGAAATCCCCATAGAAATATCATAGATATAACATGGAAATAGCATAGGAACCACAAAGAAATCCCATAAGCATACCATAGATTTCCCTCAGGCATCCCATAGAAATTCCATAGAGATATCATAGAAACATCATAGAAACACCATAGAAATCCCATAGGAATCCATTGGAAGTCCCATAAGAATACCATAGAATTTCCATAGTATTCCTTCAGAAATCCCATAGAAATGCTCCAGAAATATCATAGAAACATCATGGAAATTCCATAGGAATACCATAGAAATCCAATAGGCATACCATAGAAATATCAAAGAAATCCAAAATAAATTTCACAGACATCCCATGGAAATCCCTTGGCTGGCTGAAGCTCACCCTTAGGAAAAAACTTTTCATTTAGACATTTTGAGAATTCCAAAAGAATGAGCTAAGAAAGTAAAAAAGAGAAACGTATTAGCAAAGGAAAAGGGAAGGAGAACATGATTTTGGAAAATGTTTACTGCCAAAAAAAAAGCTGGACACAATAGAGGACCACCACAACAAACATACTATTGAAGATCATTGTCATTCATGGATTTTGTTGGTTGGCTGAAGTTCATCTTTTTTGGGAAACCTTTGGTCTTGATTCATCTCTTGCTCATGGACTACCCCCTTGAAAAAATGTTTGGATGTTGTTTTTTCACTTTAGTTTGAATTTATTTTGAAATGGTTTCAACTTCCTTTCAATTGGCACCCCATAGTAATCCCATGGAAATATCATAGAAATCCTTTAGGAATCTCACAGAAATCCCATATAAAGATCATAGAATTAACATGGAATAGCACAGGAATCCCACAAAGAAATCCTAAAAGAATCCCATAGAATTCCCTAAAGAATCCCATAGAATTCCCTCAGGAATCCCATAGTAATCCCATAGAAGTATAGAAACATCATGGAACTCCCACAGGAATGCCATAGGAACCCCATAGTAATCCCAAGGAAATCCCATAGAAACATCACAAAGACACCTTAGAACCCCCATAGTAATCCAATGGGACTCCCATGAGAATACCATAGAATTCTCATAGCATCCCTTCAGAAATCCCATAGAAATCCCCTAGAAATATCATAGAAACATCATGGAAACCCCATAGGATTCCAATGTAAATCCCACAGACATCCTTTTGAATCCCCATAGGAATCCCATAGAAATACAATCGGCATCCCATAGAAATCCAATAGTAGTCCCAAAGAAATATCATAGAACTACCATGGAACCCCACAGGAATCCAATAGAAGTCCCATAGAAAATATCATAGAACTACCATAGACATTCTCAAGACACCTCATGGAAATCCCATAGAATTCCCAAAGAAATCCTCTGAACATATCATAGAAGTACCATAGAAATCCTGTTTAAATCCCATAGGAACCCCATAGAAATATCATAGACATATCATGGAAAATCCCACAGAAATCCCCATAGAAATATCATACATATAACATGGAAATAGCATAGGAACCACAAAGAAATCCCATAAGAATACCATAGATTTCCCTCAGACATCTCATAGGAATTCCATAGAAATATCATAGACATACCATAGAAATCCCATAAGAACCCAGTGGAAGTCCCATAAGAATACCATATGAGGCTGTAGCAGACAAGATGGCCCAGAGAGCCACCTAGAGCCACCAAGATAGCCAAGATAGCCCATCTAGGGGAGGGGGGGGGTCAGCCCAAAAAAAAAAAAAAAATCGGTTGTTTTCTGTGTGGCTCCTTCTTTCCTGTGAGATTTGGAAATTAGGTTATGGCCAGGTGTCCTTCAATCATTTTTTTAGTAACATGATATATTCATTTGTACAAATTCCATATATGTAGCATTGTTTTACTGAATTTTTTTCCTTTATATTTATCTTTACCTCATCCATCCAGACATGTGTAAACGTGGGGACTGAGAGCGTCCCTTTCTGCAAGCTTGGGTATTCGATAAATCGTGCATGTATGACCTTCATGATAACGCATGTGCAGAACATGATGGGCTGTTCCGAGAAATTTCTGAATTTTGTTATGTGTACCTTGATGCGCGCAAAAATGTTTTGTATCACTCGATATTTGCAATTTGTTACTTTGTGTTAATTTGTTATTATGTGTTACTTGATGCTGGCAAACCACTGTTTCTATAGCTGCTATAGCCATGCCGTCAAAAAGTGCTGGGGGTCCGCCTCCTCAATATGATGGTCAACGACAACGCGGTCCTTTCACGATGTCTTGGTTACCACCATTGCCTCCACCACCTGCGCAGATTCAACCCCAGGTTCATGTGAGTCCCACAGTCAATTCACCACCTAGACCAATAGCGAGTTTGAGTGTGCGGGGACAGCTGGGTGAATACCGGCTTGAAGTCTCGGACGCACAGGGTCTTCAACAACTTACTCAGATGATGGATCGTCTAAGTCAAGTGGAAGCACAACTCGCTTTGACCCAGATAGCTCAAACGGCATATCAACCTTTTTTTCCCTCTGTGATGCCCGTTCCCAACCTCATGATGCCCGAAATGTTAGCCCCCTTCACAGTGGCAGAACCTAACAAAGTTGGAAGTGCTTCTCAATCGGTCGCAAGAGGGAGTGGCCATGATGCAGTCTTAACCTCAGAAGGTGTTGGAACCGCAGCTGCCTCAGATTTGTACTCATCTTCGCCTCAAAGCCAGCCTGCCAAGTATAAACCTCGTTTACATGGTGCAAGAGTTCAGACACATGATTTCCATGGAAAGATCAAATACACTGAATTCACAACGATTCAAAGACTGACAGACATGACGGTGCATGATTTTCGCTGGGAAGACGGCACAGAACGAGTCTTGGAAGTTGGACACCCATTGTGTCGACAGTGTTTTGTTACACCAATACTTGCTGGCTTCTTCTGTGATGCCCTTCAGCCTCTGACCCGCGGAAATTTTCAGCAGTGCGTATGGGAAGAAGTATATTATTTACTCAATGAACGGTTACATACAGACTTGTTTCAAGTTTCTGAGAGACTTGCGAATGCTTTGGAACTTGGTCGGGTAGTGGAAACGTCACAGAAGTATGCCCCAAATCCAGAATATTATACTCGCAAGCGGCGGTTTGTATTGGAACCGGAGATTACCATCCAGGCTACGCCTTTTGGGGACTTCTTGGCAGATCAAATTCGTTCAACATTTCCTGGTGACTTTCATACTCTCAAGGCGGCATGTTTTGTGCTTAGCAAAACAATGAATTCTTTTCCAACTTTGATTTTGATTGAGAAGTTTCAGAAAGCAGAATTTATTCAGCTTTCACATTCAGCGGACTCTACGACCACGAAGTTCAAAGGGGCTGTGATTCTCCATTTGGACATTCCTACCTTCAAGACAGTTGGTGATGCTCCTCAATTTCCCTCTGTTTTTACCTTTGCACACCATAGTAGTATTTTGACTGCCTGTGCCATTCTACGGGACGGGTATATACGACCTTCAGCTGCTGCCGAACATCAAGCTCAATGGTTGCCAGTTCCTGGTTTCTATTCCAGGGTGAGCATGAGTAACAGTGACCGTGAAGAAGATGTCAAACGATCACTGAAAGAAACATTCCGAAAGGCAATGGCATATTCACATTTCTCAGACGCAACTCGCCCCATCAGTATTTTTGGAGTTGCATATTCGCGACAGCACCAGCACTGCACCATACATGCGGGAGGCGTTTGTGCGGATCATGCCGCAAGTCTCTTTTGGGATGCTTGTCATAATGCTTCTGATCGGCGCTGGATTTTCAGATCCCAGTTAGCGCAAGTCCAGGGCATAGCCGTGTATGTTTAGATATGTTTAGATTAATTTGTGAGCGCAGCGCCAAAAATGATACCCTGAGCATCGGATATTGATTACAATCAATAAACTTTTGAGAGTTTTGATTTGTATAAAAAACAATATTTCTGAATTGATTTCTCCAAAAAAAATCAATCTGTGGAGGCCAAAGTTTCCATTCAAAAATCAATATCAGATCACCAAAAAAAGCCCAAAAAAACAATAAAAAAATCAAAAAAATCAATACAAAATCCATTATCCCAACTTCCAGATCTCCCTGCTGCAGCAGCATTTTTTCTTGTAGCATCAGCATACTATGTACACATGCATGACCTTTTTCAAGGTGTTGGGTCTTGCTGATATCCTTTCTCAAGGTTTTGGGTGATCCTTTCTCAAGGTTCTGGATGTAGCTGTGTCCTTTTTCAAGGATCAATGTTCATACCAGCTTCCTGCATCCCTTCTCTGGTCAGCAAGAAGTGAAGCAAGATCCTGTATTTAGGAGCTACATTAAGGCTCAACCTTGTGGAGCTAACCCCAGGACTAACACTTGCTGTGAGAATGCTCATTTTTCCAACAAAATCCTCTGAACTAAATGTCCAGTGGGTTTTTGGATTTAAAAACTTTGCATTCTCAAGCAAGTGTTGGAATGTGTGATGTTTCATCACAATGTTAAACAAGGTTCTCCCTTTTTCAAGGGCCCAGTCTGAGAGATGGCTGTACTGGGTGGAAAAGCTGTCTCCCAGCTCCATGGCCTGTAGCCACTCATCATTTGTCAAGAAGACATCAGCTTCATCAAACAAATGAATGAGAGCTGCCATGTCATTCACAGCATCCAGCATGGCTGCTTCATGCTCTTTTTCAAGAGACACAAGCTCTGCCAGAACTGGGGCAAAAGCTTGGAGAAACCATTTGGTTTCTGAGCCTTTTAAATCTAATTGAGCAAAGGTCTTATGAGGCTCTTTGGGGTTGCAAACCATGCTGAGTCGAAGGTTTGTCACCCTTTGAGATATCTTTTTCAAGACATACTCTTTCTGTACAGCTTCAAAAATTGTACCTAGCCTCTTTTCAGGGGGCACTTTCTGGGCAACACCAACACCATCATAATAAAGAAAATAGTGAATGATAGATCCCAGAAGGTGGCCCAGCACACCTTTGCAAAACAAAATGTGGAGGCAATCACCCCTCACCATTTTGGTGCTCAAGCCTGGAATCACCCCAGAGAACAAAGCATGTGTGCTTTTAGGCTTTTTCAAGCACTCCTCATGGGATGAAACTTTCCAGCCTTGCTTCCCTTTTTCAAGGGTTTTGTACCACATGCTTTTCCCTTTTTCAAGGGTTTTGCTGCAAGAGCATTCCCAACAGGGGCTCTTGCTGGCCCAATGTGGTAACTTCAGGGAGTTTGAGAAAAACTCATGGTCCCCCTGTATGGACCAAAGGACACCCTTAAGTCCTTTTGCCAGAGGTTTTCCTTTCTCAAGGAAAAAAGGGGAATCTTTTTTCAAAGGTTTTCCCCAGGGATCATGAGATGGATGGTAGCCATTTTGCAGTGCTGCAAATGACCAACAGATCCATTCTTGCATGGTGTCCCATGTCTCTGGCACAGTGCAGCTCTTGGGGAAGGATGCAATGTAAAAATGTGAAGACAAGCTTGACATTTGTTGCAACAGGCTCCCCCAAGAGTAGATCATCAAACTATCTCTAGTCTGGTATTCTACACCATCTCCATGCAAGAACAGAGGTAGTGTAGTTTTTTTCCACATCCTGCCATCCAGGGCTGGGTGGTTTTTGAACCTGTCATCACCTTTTCCAAGGGCTTGGTTCCAAAAGGATTTCACTTTTTCAAGTGGGAAAATGACTTCAAAGGCATTATAGGTGAAAAGCTTGGCAAACATCTGGTGAGGCAGCAGCATGGCAGCTGTGTCCCCATCCTTTTTCAAGGTCTTGGGGTTTTTGCATGGAACTTTTTCAAGTTCAAAGGGGGTTGGCATGTCCAAGCCTTTGCAAAAGGTTGCCATGAGATCCCTGTGTATGTTACCAGGGTGAAGCCCATGGGAACCACATTTTGCAATTTCGACAAGCTCATCATGCTGTGCCCCATCCAGAAGTGCACTCTCAGCCAGCCACCTCATGGTAGTACCTGACACTTTGCCATGGCACCACAAAGACAGTAAAGCAGTAGCCAATGCACTACCAACTGTCTTTTTAGGCACCTTCTTTGGGACTTGCAAGGCTTTTTCAAGGTGAAAGCCCCTGAGTCTCTTGGCCATTGCAAACCTTCTTTTTCAAGGGGTGTGTCAAAGCTCCTTTTTCAAGGGGTGTATGACAAACCTTTTTCAAGGTGCAGGGGTGGAAAACAAAATTTCCTATTTTTTCTCTACTATTTGAGCCAAAACAAAGCTACCACTGACATAGCTTCCAACTTTTTTCTTTGCCTCATATGGTAGATTCATGATCGACAGATTTTCACTGCCTTTCAAAAACCAGCTTTTCCACAAGCTTCAAAAGCACAGCTATTCTACAGGCTGAATTAACCTTTTTCAAGGATGTAGATACCTTTTTCAAGGTGTCCCAGGACTTAGATCCTTTTTCAAGGATCATTTCTTGGCCTTGGAGGAAGCAGCCTTGCTCACAGCTTTAAAGCTAATCTGTACAAGCTCTTTGGCTTCCTCCTTGGCATCCTTCATGCAAGCACATGCCTCCAGGATGTGCTCCTTCAGAACCTCCACTTTGTTCTTTTCTCCTTTTTCAAGGAGTTTTTTGGTTTTCTTCACCATTTCATGGAGGCCATCCAGAACACCTTGCTTGTCCTTGAAGGACTGCTTGCTCAGGTAAGGGCTCTTTTCCACCTTTTTCAAGGCTTCCTCAAAGTTGCTGGAGGTGCTGGTGAGCATGTCCCTGGTCTTCTTTGCCTTTTTCAAGGCAGTTGCCAGGTCCATAGGCTCCTCATCAGCATCCTCAAGGGGCTGGGGCTTGGGCTTGGCCCTGGCTTTACCTTTGCCTTTGCCTTTCTCAAGGCCAGAGCCCTTGGCAGAGCCTTTGCCTTTTTCAAGGCCTCCCAGCAAAATGCTGTGCAAATCCTTTTCCAACATTTTGCACCACTCTGCCTCATCCCCTTCCTCCAGCTCATACTCCTGCCCAAACTGGTATTGCAGGGACCTCTTACCTGCAACAGTCTTCTCAATGTCCTGGGTGTCCTGGTATTCCCAGACATTGTGGCCAGCTTCTCTGTAGATCAGCCGACCTGATGCCAAGTGGACTTCAAGTTCCTGATCAGTCCACTTGGCATCCACTTCCTTCTGGGTCAGCCATTTCTCTCTCTTTTTCAAGGAGACTTCCTGGCTGACACCCTTGGAGACACTGGCAAACAAGCTTTTGTTCTTCTTCAGCAAGAACAAAGCAGTGCTCAGCCCCTTGCCCTTCTTGTCCATCTCATCGAACTCCTTTTTCAAGGATTCATTGCCCTTCTTTTTCAAGTGGACTTGGTGCTGGTTCCATGCATTGCTTTTGTCAACAGGTGACATGGATTCCTGAAGCACCAGGGCTTGGGTCTCCTCATTATCTGGGTGCTCTTCAGCTGCCTTCAGGATTTTATCCTTCAGGCTGAGCTCCCCCAACTTTTTCAAGTTGCCCTTATTCAGTGTCTGGTCCTTTTTCAAGGATCCTTCCTGGTCCTTTTTCAAGGATCCTTTCTGCTTGACCTTTTTCAAGGCTTTCATTGCCATAGCTGGCCTCTTCATCCTATAAGGTTTGCTACTGAAACTACAACTGACAAATCCAAAACAGCTACAGAGGCAGACATGTATATCGGTTTTGTGGAACAATTTATATAATCTATGTTTTTATAACCATTTAAGATTTCATTTTGTTTTAATGTTTCATTTTTATGTTATATCTATTTCATAGATTTGTGTCGGTGTTTTCATATTTTGTTCCCAAATACATTTTACATATTCATGCCAAATTTTTTAATTAAAAAATATTTTGAAAATCAAAAAAATATATATACATTAAAATAATAATTTTCAGAGGGCATATTCATGTTTGATTGAATATATAATTTTATATTTTATTTTTCAATTAATTTACAAACCAAAACAATAAGTAAACCATATTCTAAATTTTCACATTGTTTAATACCTCTAATATATAATATTTTTCAATAATAATTGTATAATTGTATATTTTATTTTTCAATTTATTTACAAAACAAAACAATAAAAAAACAATATCATATATTTTCACAAAATATGTTTTATAATTCTTATATATATATTTGTGTTTTTGTGAATTTGTTTCATGGTTTTTAAAAAATATATATTATATATATATATATTTCAAAACAATTTATTTCCAAAAACTTTTATGTTTATTATCAAGAAAAATGTTTTAGGGAATATTTTTATTACCAAAGAAATCATTCAAATTTCATTTTTTTTGACAACCAAAACTATTTGGAATCCAAAAATCACAAAAAATGAAAAGTGATGAAAAGTGATGATGAAAAGTGATGAAAAGTGATGATTTCATCACTTTTCATCACTTTTCATCACTTTTCATCACTTTTCATTTTTTGTGTTTTTTTTTTTAAATAAAAAAATGTTTAAATAAAATAATTCATCCAAGAGAAGTTCATTCATAAAGGGAGAAGACAGAGTTTGAATTTTTGAACTGTGTTCTCAAAAAATAAAAACTATCAATCTGAAAGGCCATTGGTCTTGAAACTGTCTAAACAAAACTTGAACTGGAGAGTTCAGTGGAGTGAAGTCCTTCCAAAAAAATTGAGCTGGGGAGTTTAGTGGAGTGGAGCCCTTCCAAATAAAACTTTAAACTGGGGAGTTCAGTTGAGTGAAATCATTCCAAAAAAACTTCAACTGGGGAGTTCAGTAAAGTGAAATCATTCCAAAAAAACTTCAACTGGGGAGTTCAGTGAAGTGAAATCATTCCAAAAAAACTTCAACTGGGGAGTTCAGTGAAGTGAAGTACTTCCAAAAAAACTTCAACTGGGGAGTTCAGTGAAGTGAAGTACTTCCAAATGAAATTTTGAACTGGGGAGTTCAGTGAAGTGAAGTCCTTCCAAAAAAAAACTTCAACTGGGGAGTTCAGTGAAGTGAAGTTGGGCCCTTTCAAAAAAAACTGGGGAGTTGAGTGAATTTGGGTCCTTCCAACACAGAAATTTGAACTGGAGAGTTCAGTGAAGGTAGGCCCTTTCAAAAAAAAACACCTTCAACTGTGGAGTTCAATTTTGTTTTATTGAAAGATAGTTTTTTTAAACAAATATAGATATATACATGTATGTTTACTTTAAAAGGTATTCTTATCCCTGAACCCTAAAACCCTAAACCCTTATTATACTTCTTAATTATTAAATAATTTTCTTTATATATTTGTTCTTTAATATATTCAAAAAATATAACTAAATACTTTAAGAAAAATATTTGAAACTATATATAATTATATAGTTTTTTTAAAAATATATATTCAAAAAATATAAATAAATATAATTTCAAAAATCTAAATAAATAAATTTAAATACTTACATTATATTTACTGTATTAATTAAATATATATATATATAATCATATTTATTTAACTGTTTATTTTTTTCACCATATATTTGCCTGGCCATGTTGGACAGGCAGGTCTCTGCTGTGCAAAAATTGGCCACCCCCCCATGTCAACAGAAACAACAATGAACCATTTAAACAATTTAGAACACTTTGGTTAGTTGATTTATACTACTTTGTTTTTTCATTGGGGGGTGGCCAACACACTAGGTGAAACATGCATGCAAATTAATTAACCCTTTTTCAAGGGTTTTGAGCCTTTTTCAAGGCTTTTGTGCATCATGTTTGTTTGGCCCCTTTTTCAAGGGGGGGGGGAGGATGCCTTTTTCAAGGCTCTTCCTCCTCAGTCCATGGGCAGGTCCACCATGAACTGAGCTACTGCATCTGCAAGCTGCCAGTAGCCCCCCCTACCAATTTGGTAGGCCTTGAGGCCCCAGGAGTTGGCCTCATTGATGACCTCTGAGTTGTCATCCATGATGCACAGGGCTCCAAAGTGGCATGCCCAGTCCACTTTGGAGTCATGCCCAGTGAAGGCATAGGTGCACCTGTAGGACTTCACCTTTTTCAAGGTGGAGCCCAGCAGCTTTGGGATTTGGTCCATGGTTTTTTCAAACCTGTCCTCAGATCCCACCCAGCTGATGATGTGGACATCCACAACAGTCAGCAGCTGCTCCAGAGCCTGCAGGCTGGCTTCTGGCATCTTGTTCCCTTTTTCAAGGGTATTGTGCCAGTCCAGCACCACACATGGCTCCTCTGCCTCCTTTTTCAAGGAGCTGGAGGCCTGGCTCTGGTTCTTTCCCTTTTTCAAGGGAGCTCTGGAGGCTGCCCTTTTGCTGGGGTCACTGGCCTCCTTCAGCCTCTCCAGGTGGACATTCAGTCTCTCCCTGAGGGCTTCCTTCTTTGCCACCTCCTCCCTGGGAGTGAGGCGGGCCCTGCTCAGAGACCTGCTCCTGGGCCTATTCTTCCCTCTGGCAGAATGGGTCTCCAGGGCATGCTCAACCTTTTTCAAGGCTTCCTCCTCCTCATGCTCTTTTTCAAGAGCTTCAGCTTTCTGCTTCTCCACAGAAGCCAATGCCTTTTTCAAGGCTTCTTCCTTCTCCTGCAGAGAAGCTGAGGAGGTAGCAGGGGGGTCTGTCATGGCCAGGGAAGTCCATTGCAGAACCTCCCTGGCCTGCCTCCTGGCTTGGGAAGTAGTGCCACTCATGGCCTGCCTTCCCTTGTTGTTCACTTTTTCAAGTGAATCCTTCTTGGGGGGCATCACTTTTTCAAGTGGACCACCCCAGGTGGGTTGGTTTTTTCAAACCTGAAGTTGTTCCAAACTCTGTGTGGTTTGGTTTTTTCAAACCTGAAAAGAGTTTTTTCAAACTCTGTGTGGGCACAGCTACAACTACAAAAGGCTAAGCTGTGGGTTGTAGTGCTGTGACTATGTAGTGCTGTGACTATGCTGTGACTATGTTGTGGCTATATGTCCTACCATACATGCATGTGCTGTGCAGTTGTGTCTGTGCAGTTGTGTGTGTGCATCTATTGTCCTACCATACATGTGCTGTGCTGTTGAACTGTGTAAGTGTGCATGTGTGTGTGTGCAGTGACATGGTCATGCATGAGCCAAGTTAGCTGCAGGGCACATACAGGTTACTAACCAACAGAAACAAAGACAAAACTTCCAACTTTCAGGGGTAACCCATTTAGGTGTTAAACCACATTCCCCTTTGGTGGGACCATTTTTTCAACAAACACACCTCATATATCCAAAACTATGTACATACCTAGGGAGCTATGTACATGCAGAGGTACCCTTTTTCAAGGGAGCTATGTACATGCAGAGGTACCCTTTTTCAAGGGTGCTGCCAGGATCCATACCTTTTTCAAGGTTTTTGTGTTTGTGGCTGCCTTTTTCAAGGGTGCTGAAAACACAAACTTTCTCTCATCTGGATGGCCTCATGCTTGGTAATGTGCTCCTTCTCCAGTGAGTCTTTGATCCTGTCGATGATCCACCTATATTGGAGGCTCATCTTCTTTGTCACCTCTACAATCAAGAATTTGTCTTGATCTTTGGAAAACCTGCCAGTCAAATAAGACCTTTCAGGGTTCTTGGCAGTGGTCTTAAATTTTTTTTCCCAAGGCTTTCTCTCTGTGGCTTCAACCTTTTTCAAGGCTTCATTCTTAGCAACCTTTTTCAAGGCTGGTTTTTTAGACTTTTCCTTTTTCAAGGAGGCCTGTTTGGCAAATGGCTTTTTCAAGACACCCATGGCATCTTTCAAACCACCATGCACTTCTGCAGAAGCTTGTGGCTGAAAGTTGCCCCTCTTTTTCTTCCACAACCTTGGTGGGCTTGCCCCTTTCTGTGGGCTGGCCAAAACCTTGGGGAAGCCATCAGAGTCCAGGGAGACATCACTCACTCTGGCCTTTAATGACCTTCCCTTTGGCACTATGGCATTTTCTACAGCTTCCTTTTTCAAGGGGCTGTCGCCCTTTTTCAAGGTTCTCTCTTTTTTCTTCAAAATTTCCTTCTTTACCTTTTTCAAGGATGTGTTCTTTTTCTCTGTGCTTACTTTTTTCAAGGTCTCTTTGCTTCCAGCTTTCTGGCCATCATCCTTTTTCAAGGCATTTCCCTGGGGCACCTTTTTCAAGGTGTCTTTACTGCTTCCAGCTTTCTGGCCCTCATCCTTTTTCAAGGCATCTTCCTGGGGCACATCTCTCAACACCACCTTTTTCAAGGTCTTGTTGAGCTCTTTAAATTGAGTAGCTGTCAGGCTACCAATGACACTGCTGGGCATTGTCTTTGCCCTTGCCAGCCTTCTGACATGGTGCAGTACCACTGAAATCCTGTCAGCTCTCAGATTTACAAAGACACTACCATTGTAGTCGCTGGTATTCAGCTCAGGCTCCCTAGTAATGAGATGCAGCAAAGCTGATCTCATTGTCTGGGCATGAATTTCAGCTGAACTTTCCAAGTCTACCAAAGCATCAATGAGGGGCAAAACTTGATGCATGGCTAAGGGGTTGTGGGCAGAATTTCTCGACAACAATTCATACCCTTTCAAATTAAATACCAAGTCCTTGTGTTCAGCAAAGACTTGGTACAGCAACCCCTGGTCTATCAGAGGTTTGCTGAAATGTCTGGCACCCCCTTTGCCAGCCATGCCTTCTTCAAGGCACTCTCCTTTTTCAAGGCAGTCTCCTTTTTCAAGGCACAAGCCTTTTTCAAGGCAGGAGTTACCTATTTTTTCTAAATCTTTTTTCCAACAGCTGAGAGCCAAAACAGCTGGCAGCCACCAAAAAAAAGGATCAAAAGTTTCAACCCCCAAAATCAATATCCCAAATCAAAAAAAAATCAATACAAAAATCAATTGATTCAAAACTAAAAAATCAATTAAATCCAAAAAATCAATTGAATCAAAATCAATTAGAAAAATAGGAAGTTTATTGATTGTAATCAATATCCGATGCTCAGGGTATATTCACCATGTGCCCTTGCATTTCTGTTGAGATCTTGTGAGCGGAAGATGTGGCTGTCATATCAACAGTACAGAGTGATAGAGCCGTTCGCGGTGATTATGTTATCAGTGAGTGTGATACAGGAATGGCAAATTGAATCAATTTGATGTTTGTTTGGCGATTAACTCCTGGAAGTGATGTTCACAGTTTGATCCCCTCGCAAAATCCGGGTATTCACTTTTAGCTTTGTCGTTTTGATTTCTCATTTCAAGCTACCAAAAGTGGCGAGTATAGTGTTATACCAATAGGTGAGATGTTGTGACAAATTGGACATACTTTTCGCTCACATGCACTTTTGTTGTCAAGCCCTTAGAGTGACAGTGTGGGTAGCGATCTCAGTCCGCAGTTCGTCTTAGCCTTAGTGATGGATCTTTACTCTCGTTCGAGATCTCGTCGACGTCATTCACGACAAGCAAGGTCACGATCCCATAGGTCTTCCAGACATCGACAACATCGCTCTCCACAGCAAAGGTTCCGGCATCGTACTCGTAGCCCCAGAAGACATCAGTCCACGGGACCAACACCATTTGAGATTCCTTCACATTGGCGTAGTACTGAATCCTATTTTGACACGAAAGCAGAGTACGGTCTTACCTTCCCAAAACATGTGGAGAGTACCCAATGGACAAGGAAGTTGGGCCTGGCAGGCCGCAAGATTGAAGACATTCGTGCGTATGAGTTGCTCATGGGGTCTAGTTCGAACTGGAGCCTGCGCCTTTTGGCGAATGGGCGATTCATGGCCTTGGAGGCATTTCGTTCTAGGCTTGATGCAGTTCTGTGGTCCTATGTAGCTCGTGAATGCTACAAGCGAGATACCATTGAACTTTCCAAGTTACTAGAACAGTCCAAGTCATCAGAAGAATCAAAGGATTGGGGAGAGAAGATGGAGATCATCAAAGATGTAGGAAACAAGCTCTTGGAAACATTGGAGCACCTGATGCCCAAAAATCCTCACCAAGACCTGCTGGCTGAAGTAGAGAAGCTTAAGCAGGAGAACGAGGCCCTTCGACAACAGCAAGCTGCTCCAGTGGCTGCCCCAGCCAAGTCTCCTTCAGAAAGTGGGATTCGACGATATGCTAGAAACACCGGTGAAACTCCAGATAGGGACTCAACTAAACAAGTGCCATTGTCCCAGTTCTTGCGAGGAAACCGTAACCCAGTCCTATCCACCCAGGCTCCTGAGAATGGCCCCCCGACAAAAGCGAAACAATGGATTAACAAGGTGATCCCCAAGTCTGAACAGGCCAACATTGAAACGTTCATGCAAGAAATTGATGCCGAGATCAAAGCACTTGGTGATGCCGACAAACCAGCACTGGATAGAGTACTGGTTGATTGGGGGTTGACACCAGAGAAAGTGAACAAGATGACCCAAGAAACCATGGTCCGGATGCTTGCAGCTGTTCATCTTTTGAAGACCGACTGACTAGCGCTGCGAATCAATCGCAGTCATTCTCTACCTAATCAGGGTAGAAAAGTTTTGTTTCTTGTGCAGAAGGGCTTGCGGATCATTAAAATGTTGTTGCAATTTGACAATTTGCCATGGGAAATTCAACGTGTATTATTTTGGTTGCGCTCACATTGGATGGTTGCCTTGCTGGGATTCTGTCACTTTACCCATTCCCATCGTCGTTTGGCTGCTATTATACAATCTTTCATTCCTGACTTTCATTTAACGATGGCACACTATGAGCGCACTAATGTCGTCTACATCAAGTTGAGCACACAGCGACGATGGTTTTACATTGGTTCAACAAAGCATGACATGTTCCATAGGGAACAAACACGAAACCGAAAATTTCAGCAGCTTCAACAAGGGCAACTGGCTTATTTTGAGCCTGCTTTGAAAGTATGGTCCAAGTCTGGCACTTATTGGGATTTTGTGGCCATACCTTTGGCATCTGTTGAGGGAGACATTCAAGTTCATGAAACAACATTGCAAAAGCAACTACAACCCTCCTTGAATTGGCCTTGGGTTGTGCCTTTACTGAAAGAGTTTCGAATCCAAAGGCAGTCATATACACTTCCTATGACACGACACTCCACTTTGGTCGGTGCACGGACTCATCGACGTTACAATTCTTTGTTACTGTCGACACCAACTTTAACATGCCGTATCCAACAAACTTTTCCACATTTGACGCAGATTTATGAGTTGTTGTATTCATTGGGTTCTGACACAGTTCAAAAGTTTCATGTTTCCAGAGCTCTCCGTAGTCGTGATTGCAACGCGGGGTTCATTTTTCTACTATGGAGATTGTCGAGATATGTGTCAGAACCATTTCGCACTAGATCACAGTAACAGCTCAAGGTGATTTTCAAATTTTACCGTACCAGCGAGCCACCCACAAATATTCCTTTGAGATTGTCTTTGCCGGATGATGTCTTCAGTCACGCAGTGAAAGAGTGGCTTTTGGGGTTTACTCATTTTCATCGACATCAGTTTCCGCCTTTACACAAACCCCGTGCACCGTTCGTGCACATTAAGGGCCGAACATGGGGACAATCATTGTTTAATTTTCGTCATTGGCTGCGTTGGTGGTATGCGGACCAAAAGATTGAATGCAAATGTGATCAGTTTCCTGCACATATTCAGCGGAAATCGCGTGAGCTGCCCCATATTGTTGCATGGGCCACAGACTGCTTTCCACACGTTCCACAATTTAAGTTGCATATGGCCAGCGAACAACCACCTAGGTGGCAACATCTTTTTTCTCAAGCAACCATCCAATTTGAACAATGGCTTAAACGTTGGCGCCTTCCTGGGGATTTACAGCAGTGTTGGCAGTATTTTTTACGACAACAATGGGATTCTTTCAGTGAACGAGAAACATGGACACAGCCAGTGGGTCAACTTCAACGTTTATTGTCGCCTTTTGTTGTCACCCCTGCAGATCATTTTCCACACAGCCTTTTGGTGATGTGTCCACAGTATTGGCACGCACTAATCTGTCAAACGTTCCTTCAACCAGAAGTTTTCGTGCGTTGTTTGCAGCCTGCTGAAGATATTAGACGTAACATTCGTCTATTTTTGCCTGGTTGGATTCAAGAACAGTATGCGTGGGGGCTGAATTTTCAAGCTGCGCTGTCTACTGCGTATATATATACTACCAAAACCTACGCGAAACTTCAAAAAAGCTAGACCTATTGTGGATTGTAGTCATTCCTGGATTTTGCGACAAGGGACTGCGTTGGCAATTGTGTTGCTTGAAATTTCTAAGGCCGTGTATCCGGAGTTGTTTGAATACAATGAGGTAGCCACTATTTTGGCAGCCATTCACCAGATTTTCTCGCACACGGATCCTGCCGATGAGCTCACTATACTACAACAAGATATAGCCGGCTTTTACAACCAGGTATCTCATGAGCGGATCACCGCCAGTGTTCAATATGTAGTCCAGGTCTTTCAACGTCAACAACAGTGTCCTCATGATCAGGTTTTGCAAGCAGTCATGATGAAACACGACCGTACCTTGCGCGTGTTTAGAGGTCGATGGCGTGCACATACAAAGCGATACCATGGCATTCGTCTTGACCATATTGTGCCTTTGACTCAGTACCTCTTGCAACGCAGTATCTTTCGCATTGGACACTGTACGTTTCGACAAGTACGCGGAGCATCAATGGGGTCACAGTGGGCACCAATTATGTGCGCTCTGGTAGCACTGAACCGAGAACATACTCATTCCATGCTCTTTAGCAACGCACTGTATTCTGGAAAGCTGGCGACTAGTTCCAGGTATGTAGATAATCGAATGTTAGTTGATCGTGCTAGCACCGGCAATACCAAAGCTTTGCGACATTTGTGGCATCTCAAATTCTATACTGAGCCCATCCTCTTGGAGGAGGTCGAAGGATATGATGCTCTTGGTTTCAATGTGAACCCTCTGCAGCGTGCCGTTTCATATCAACTACCATGGGATACGATCATTCGTACTCATACAGGAATTGGTCCATCACGCAGTGTTACCTACCAGAAGTTCCAGGCAATGTTAGCCAATGGAGAGCTGCCTCCCTTCATTCAGAAGGAATGGGAGCGTGTATCCAAGTTGAAATCCGGGAAGCGAGAGCGTCAGACGGCTATCATCAATGCTATCTATGATCGTTCGGCCGCAGGACGATTGATCCTCAACACGGACAAGGCCATCTTCGAAACTATGCGCTCTGACTACCAAGATACGAAGAGCAGGAGGGAAATGAAGACTCTCCCTCTGCTGCTCTTTTGCGGAAAATTCCGCCTGAGTGCAGAAGCAGTGCAGCAAGGTCTCCGAGAGGGACAATTCATGGAAGTGGAGACAGCGAATGGCAAGGAGTATGGATGGAGACAAAGCACCTTCTCCGAGGTCAAGGGCGTCAAAACTGCGACAGGATACAAGATGTCAGAAGAAGGAGACAAGGACACGATGCAGAAGTACATGGAGATGGCCCAATGCTGGAAAAGTGGCATCCAGCGTCCACAGGCCATTGCTAGTGGGTCCAACCGGCTCGCCATTTGCGATGTGGAGTCGCCGTTGTCTCAGGAGGAATGGGGTGTCGCACACAAACAGTTGCAGTCGGCCTTTGCGGCCTTAGATCAGCAGGAGAAGCATGCGATGAAACACATGGCTGTCATCGAGCAGAACGAAGACGAGCCATTGTACCCTCTGTTGAATCTCGTCTGTATTGATGGAAGGCTGTTATTCTTCATTACGTGTGATCATTTTTCAAATTACGTGTGATCACTTCTGCTTCCATGTTTTTCAAGATATCCTGCTAGGAAAGCAGCCATCCAAGAGATTCGACGGGTCAAGGCGGAGATCACTCACGTGCAGTCCTTCAAGGAGTTGCCGTTCGGGATGAAATTGACTTTGAAGACATACAACGATTTTTGCACACCCAGGGACAGATCTGTGAAGCTCAGGAAGATGTGATCGCTGGCATCAAGGGTCAGCTTGATCAGCGCGCAAAGCGTGCAAAAAAGAATTATAGAAAGGACATGAGTCCTTGCACGTCGTTTGCGATGTTGCATTTGTAAAGATTTGGGCAGCAATGCGGATGCAGGCTTGAAAAAAGGTTTTACTTGCGATCTCTGTATTTCATTCCTTGTGTCGTCCTTACTTGAGTTCCACAATAATTTGGAAAGATAACTGACACCGAAGCACCAACTCTCATGCTTGAGATTGCAATCCTTTCCTTGTGTCGTCTTTACTTGTGTTGGATCGTTTTATTTGAGATTGATCATCACGTCCTACCTTGTCTGTGGATAGAGCTCTTATGGCTCATCTAGCTGGCGCTGTCAGCGTTGCAACAAACAATAGATGTGAATCATGCAGAGCAGGATATGAGTGAACTTTCCATCTAAAAAATGTAATGCTTTTGGGAAATATCACAGGATGGCTGCAGATTAATGAGTATAATAGCAAAATGTTCCATGCATTTACCATCTTGCGAGTCGTGAAAGCACTTTGATGGCAAGAGAGTGTCTGAACATGTCAGCATGAACGCGGAGCCTTGTAAGTCTGGAAAGAAAAGAAAAGTAGGTGGAGTTCAGCAACGCTTAGCCTGCGCAAAAGAAGCAGTAACCGAGGAGAGTGCTGTACATGCTGTGCTCATGCTTTTGATTGCCAAAGGCATCATGTCCGGAGTGTTGGCGCATGAAATTGCGCAGGCAGCACAACGAGATGTTCAAGGAGCACGTGATGGCAAAAAAAACCCGATCTGGAGAAACTGGCAAATATTATATTTAACAAGGCAGAAATCTCGTTCGATCTGTGCATGACAGATTACGGAGACAGTCCACTTTGCCTGAGCCTGTGAAGGTAGCAATGCTACCTTAAACAGACGGTTTGCAAGAGGCTCACATTTTACTTCCTCATGAATGGTTTGCAGCTATGTCTGAAGATGATTTTAATTGGGAAAGAACCATTTGTCCCAATGCTGCTCGCTTACCAGATTTTTGGCAAGCTTGGGAGTCACATCCAGGAATGATGCGTCATCCCGTGAAACGTTTCGAAAGTTGGCAGACAAAGTTTATACCCATTTCCCTTCATGGTGACGAAGTCCCTGTGATGGGAGTTGGTAAGATTTGGAGCCGCTCCGTTTTATCCATCACTTGGATGAGCATGCTGGCGAATGGGCTCGGCGCCAAAATGTCCGATATTGTTTTCTACATTTGGGGCATCTTCGAAAAATTTGCACTTCCTTCATCGACAACCACTGTGGGCACTATGCAGACACTCTGGCGTGTGCTCCGCTGGTCTTTCCAATGCATGTATGAAGGCACCTGGCCTGCGAGAGATTGGCGAGGTCTTCCCTATGACAAAGATAGCCTACAAGGCAAAAATGCAGGCAAACCCCTTGCACGCGGTTATCGTGCCGTTCTCTTACAGCTCTGTGGCGACTTAGATTACTTTAGCAAGTGGCTCGATGTTCCAGTCTCGACAAATCGCACAAAGCCTTGTGCTCAGTGTCGCGCTTCTTATCACGGAAATCATTCGTGGCTTGACAATCGAGAAAATTCTGTCATTAAAAAAAGAAAGGGGATTGGATGAGCGGGGTTTAGTTAAGAAAGGTTTCTTATCAGTTTCATATGTTGGGAGCAAAAAGATATATAACTTTTAGAGCTTTATTTGTCTTAAATATTTACTAAGCTTGTTGCAACAATGTCAAAGATTGAATTTAATAGTGTGAACACTCGTGACTCCTTATTGACAGTTAGCATCTCACCCGTAGCAGCTTGGCTTTCCAGGCCATCAAACAACCTGAAATCAATGAAATAAAGGCCCACAAGTCGGGCCAAAAAAACATGACAACGCATTTACTGACTGCTGTTCTCTTGTCTCAAACCCCTCAGGCGCCATTGTCGTGTTATGAAGCCGCTTTTTTTCCAAGTGGACATGAGGAAAGTCTGACTGACTGGGTCCAACCTCAGAAACCAAGTGGTAAAGCTGACAATGAGCCAAGGTGCCCAACTTGATGAAAGTGCAGAACAAACTGAAATCAAGCAATGTGCTGAGAAATTCGAATTGAGCCGCCTGACATGCGCATTAAGCTACCAAGACTTACATGTCATGATCATGACATGACAACGAACATGAACGCTTCTTTTTCCCCTTGCTCACTTTCCAACATCACAACATGTGCGGTTCTGCGTGATCCATTGTTTAGGAAATTCCGCTGTGGCCAAGCCTTGCAGCCGCCTCTTCTTGAGTGGCCCCTTCTCCGGCCAGCAGCCACTGTGATCATGAACTCTGATGTCCCAAGTTGGCTCATCTCTGCCTCCCGGACACGGGTCCAGCTTGTATTGACCACAAAGATCCCGGCAATGGTTGCAGTAGACATCTTTCCATCCAATGATCTCATCTCGTCTGCCAGCAATGACTCGAGGTTCACGAGGTTCTGGACGGGCAGCAGGAGCAGCAGGAGCTCCATCTTCAACTGCCCCATCCTCAACACCATCTGCAGGGGCCTCCATCGGACAAACTGGGGCAGCGGGAACTCCAGGACGACGTTGCGCAAGTTCATACAATGTCATTTCATCATCAAAATCAGCATGAGCCTGATCAGCAGGTGCCTCTGGTGGATCAACAACCCCAGCATGGGACGGCGCAGGTCCATCATCATCTGGCCTATCAAGTCCATGCTCCAGCAGGTCGGGAGCAATTGAAGGGGAATATTCATCTGCGTCATCTTTCTTGTTTTGCAGGGGTGCAGGCGAAGGCAAACCATCCGCAGGTTCTGCAAGCAAAGCCAAAGAATCCTCAGGTTCTTTGTCATCTGGTTCTGCAGCATCATCCATATGTACCTTCGGGAGTCCAGGAAAATATGTAATGCCGTCTAGGGATGAAAATAGATTTCATATATTATTACCCTTGGCTTGGGTGCATAATGACAGACAATATACCGTAGTTTGAAAATTCATTGCAAAAAAGATTGGTCAACTGCCAAAACACATTCACATCGTCGCCGTCCAACACAGCATTCTCTGCATTGACACACCTTCGCTTGCGCGCCCTGCCAGTATTGAATCTGACACCCGAAGAACCAATTCGACCACGGCCCCGCCCACGGCCACGGCCTTTGGGTTGGGCAGCTTTCGGTTTGGCTTTGGATTTCGCTTTTGCTTTGGTTTTTGCACTTTTGCCACTTTTGCCCTTGTTCTTCTCCTGACGATCCACCAAAGTCCAGCCAGAAGATGAAGTTATGTTCTTTGCAATGGCTCCCTGCACTTCTTTGAAATCTTTTCTTTCATCTAAAGACAACTCTGAGAGGACCACCTCATCCAGCACAGTTCCCAGTTCTGTGCGAGATCTGTCTGCCGATTCTGCAGACGCTGCCTGCTTTGGTTTCCGCATTGCTTTTTTAATTGCTTCACACCAATCCACATCACCATCGCAAATCATATCCAGCAAGCTATCAATGAGGTCCATGGTCGGCATTTTCATGAGGACCTTGGCGGAAGTGCACAGAACACCCAGGTGCTCTCCCAGATTGGCCAAGTCTGTTTTCGTTGGCAAGTTGTGCCTCTTGATTTCACCAAAAAAATGGCGAAGCAAACTTTCAGACTCTTGAAAGCGCATCAAAACCAATTCCCCACCAAACGCCACATGATCAAAGGTCCAGACCTTCCAATCTGAAGGCTCAATAATGTGAGCCCAATGCACGACACCCGAGGGGTCCAATGCCCACCACTCGTCTGTGCCCTCGAAGCACGGCGCAATATGGCGCAATTGGCCATAGCAGGAAACCCCAATCAAATTGACCCAAACAAAGCCCACATAAGCTTGGCAGGTTTTGCTGAGAATCTTCGAAGGAAAGAAAAGTGAGCTCTGTTGCAAACTTCGAGAAAAGGCCATGCTGCACACGAACTCCACACGATCTTTGAGTTTGCATTGTCTGTAAAACTTCAGAAAAGCAAAGGCTCCAGCTCCACGAAGAAGCACCTCCTCCGAAAGGGACCCCCAATTCTTGCGCCCCATGATTGTGGACCATCGCTCCGGCAATTGATGGACCGAAGCAAAATAACGCCTCTTCCTTTTGCGACCAGGTGTCCGCTTGAACATCTGCACAAAACAGTTTCTGTCAACAGCTGCGGGATGGCGAATGTTTCTTTCGGACAAAACCTTTGACTGCGTCACCAATTCTTGAATTTGATGCACAGTCTGTCGCTTGTTCTTCTGGCTGTTCCTTTGGATACGGACATGTCCATGCAGGTCTTCAACTATTTTGCTGTCCGGTAAAGTTCGTAGCATGCCCTCTAACACGTGTGTGCCTGCTGGGCTCCCTGCATCAAAGTTGTCACTTTCAAAGGGCATGTACATGAGTCTCACAGGCGGTGACAGCCTTGAGGTCAGCCAAGATCTGCAAAGAAACCGAACCGTTGGCGGCAGCTTGTTCAAGTTGCAAGATCGAATCGAAATCTTCCTGCATAACTTCCATCGTGTCCTGCCCAGAAGAAGGATGTGGCTATGAGAAAGACGGTTCGACTAGTCGACCCGCTTCCACTTAAAATTTGCCTGCATGAAAACAATATACCCATTACTGGCAATGGCAATGGCACCTTGAAATCCATGGAGCGCCCTGGATTCTGTTGACTGTAACTAATAATAATATCCACATCTTTTCCTGGGATGCATAGTATAGCACTTAGCCGCCTAGACTAGGAAAGGGTTTCTTAAATCCTAATAATAAATAAACATCAAACATCAAACACCACAACACATTATGACATTCCGACGCCCAACATCATTCTTTTGGAAGGACATAGTGTGGCTTGGCAATTCATGACATGATCATGAGTTCCATCATCATTCATATTCATACCCATTGAATCTTGACCTACCGGGTAAAAGCCAACAGAGACCCAAAATCCAAACGGCGATACATTTGCATTGAATTATTTCAAAGGTTCAAGACCAAAAAAGGACCTCAGGACCGATCAACGGCCCCGAGATGGCCCTGCACTTGAGGCTATAGGTGATGGAATCACGTGAGGGCTGGGATAAGAAACATATCACCAATGAATGGCGCAATAAAAACTGGAGCATCGTAGACAGGACAAGAATATATCAATGCCAGAAAAATGGCTGCTGAATGTGCCCTGAATGAAAACAGAAACTCTGATTGATTGATAGTTGATTCATCGAATCAAACATTCGGCTGTCCGAAAAAGAAAACGAGAGACATCTACACACCGATATTCTAGAAAATGACTTTCTTCGAGGGATCCCCGGTTTCAACATATTCTTATTAGGAAGTATATCATGGATTCATTGATGGATAAAAATATATCTTTTGACAGTTTAATTTCTATCTGACTTTTTTGGGATATACTCTGACATGCTTTGGTGTCTATTTATTTTTTACTTTCTGAACAATGATATGCTGACATTCTTTCCGGCATGTTATCTAGAATCTATTCTGACTGACTCTTTCTGGCATCTATTCTGGCATTCTTTCTCAAATTCTTCCTGACATTCTTTCTGGCATGCTATCCGGCATCTATTCTGTCATTCTTTCTGGCATCTATCTGCCATCTATTCAATTCTGACATTTTGTCTGACATGTATGCAAGCTATCGTACTTACACGTGGATAGAAATGGGGTCAAAAGAATGCCGACCGAGTTGATCAATTCTGACATCCACCCTGATAATGTTATTCTGACATTCTCTCAGGCATGTGTTTGGGTCCAGACCCGGACAGAGTACGAAAATGCCGGTCAGGTCCAGGCCGGTACCACAACACGCTCGCGATATGGGGTTCGGGCGCAGGGGTGGCCCACAGGATCCGAAGCTGGCAGACTGGAAGGAGGAGACAAAAGGAATAGAGGAAGGAGAATCTGAGAAGGAAGGAAGGAAGGCAGGTTGTCCAAGTGGTTGAAATTTAGAGACCCTCACTAGGCAGGTGGGGAACAAGAATCTCAGCCGCCGCTATGAAACTAATAAATACTGAGACTGGAATTGTGAAACCAATGGTAAATAACAGTAATACGTTTTGACCCAACTGCTGTGGCAACTTCATTTAGAAGGAATCAACCGATGAAGAAACATCAGCGAAGTGGGGGAAACTAAATTAAATTGGATGGTCGTGCAACACCCCAGCTACTGGAGGCTATGATACACTTGCCTCACGGCAAAGACCATCTTCAGAAAAAACTTGAGCATAGCACTCGGGTGGAAAGCTGTGCTTCGAAAACGAAGAGCAACGTTTCCGTAGAAGATGGAAAGTCAGCTCAGAGACCTTCACCGGAGCATCCAAAATCTTCTCGTGCGCCAAAAGCCTCACAAGCATTGGGTCCTTCGAAGTGGGAATTCTGGCCAACTCCCGCAGATGGTGATCTGACGCCCAATCGCTTTGAAGGCTAATTGCTAAAGCCAAGGAATCATCAGGCGACTTGCAATGCTTCACCGAATTGGAGTACCATGTCCAAATAGGACGTGTACATAGCTGGATGATGGCACAATGAAACCACAATTTTTCCGTCATGCAATAATAGGCAAGCTTTGGTCCACCACCTAGACATTCTTTCAGCTTAGAAAACTCTCGGCGAATCTGCTGTGGGCATCACCACATTTTTTTTCGATTCATTCGCAAGTGAAGCCAAACCCCGCTGCTCCTCAGCCAAATCTGGGTCCAGTTTGCTATCCTGATAGTGATATCCCAGACATAGCTTCAGACCACGAAATTCTGGCAACTGCTCTTCACAACTATCGTTCCAGCTGAACCATCTGCTAAGTTTCGGCAGCGTTCCCTTTGTGTGAAATGTGTTGCGCTCGGCAAGTGCATCCCAAACTTGTTCGCAAGTTGTGTTTGGGTCCAGCCCCAAATCGAGCCGTATATCTTGCCACACAGACTGGAACAATGTGCACGTGGCAGGGCTTTCAGTTTTCAACATGACCTCCAAAAGCCTTGACTTGTGCTCTTGATAAGCCCCACTGCCAAAGGGCCTGTAGGCAAGCGACCACAGGTAACTGCAGTGGAGCTGCGCTTGCAAAAAACTCCTCGACATGCTTTGGTCAAGGACGCCTTGACGTCGTTCACCGCTCTGTGAAACACATCCCATCTGGTCTGCACAGCTGAACCAAGCTTGTGAATCGCAAACCTGGATTCAAGTCAACCAATATATGACACACAAACGGAACCGAAATGAAGCATGTCTTGGAGGAAAATAGAAAGCGCCGACAAACAAACTAACCGGGAATTATGAGATTGAAGCATGGCCCTGGAACGCAGCCCCTGCGGCGCCAACTTTGCCTTGATCCAACTGAAGAACAAGCAAGGGTATTGCGAACAAAGGCTCGACATTGGCCACTATCAGCATCCAAGCGTGTAAATCTTGTTTCACCAGCACCCACCGGACCAATCCGGATGTCCTAAGGCATTCGAAAGGAATCCAATGTATACCCACCACCTGTCAGCTCACTGAGTTGGTGGGAAATGGCTTGCAACTGTCGATAGGCAGCAACTCTCTTCAGCTTGTTCTCCTGCAGAATGGTTTGGTCAGGAATGCCGTGCTGATGATCGAAGGGCTGGCTACATTATTCTCAGACACATCGTTATTTTCAAAAAGTTGCCCAACGAAGCCGGTGAAGCCGAAGACAAATACAAAGTCTCAGTCAACTCCAATCACAACACCAATACCAACACAAAGTAAAACAACAAGTCGGCAATTGGAGGACACAGTGACCAACTGACCAAAACATCAGAGGGTGAAAAAAAAAGTTGCTTCCCACTGTGCTGGTTAAGTCATCAAGTCCTTGGCGAGCTCCTCAACCAGGCTTGTGAGGTCCAACTCCTCAGGACAAATAGCATCACAGGGAAGGAGCGCTTGAATAGCAGGCAAAACAGCTGCGTTGTTCTGATGGCACCATATCACAGATACCAGCACATCCTTTCCAGAGTGGGTACTGCCATCCGCACATAGATTGTAATGGTTCGCTCCGGAGACGCTGTAAGTGGCCCTCTGGTCATAGATGATTTGGCGGCGCCGAACCCACGGGTCAACACTGTTCTCATGACATCCGCCTGCCTGAGAGAGTCTGGATCCGGGCCCGATCACCTTAAGCGCCTCTCTGGCTGATACACCTGTCGAACCTGCATGCTCCAACAAATCCCAGATTGCATCCACAGACATTGCAACCTTGCCGCTTCCCCCTTTCTGTCTGGAAGGAACGGCTTTTGTTGTATACATCATGCTCGCACTGATACTGGCCAATGACGTAAAGAAACAGGCCCTGGGACAAAAAGTTGATGATGCCCCTTTGAAGTAAAATCAGAGCAGCACCTGAAGGAGATTCATGATTCCAAGCTTTGCCTTGCTGCTTCCGTTGAAAGCGGGCGGCTGCGAAAGCAAAGTGCAAGACGTCTTTCAATGGCCCACATCAACACTCAAGAGTCCAGCAGAGTACATATCCGCCCAAAGCTTGGCCCAAGCTTGCCAGGCTGTCCTATGTTTTGCAGAAACGAAATCTTGCATACCACCAACCAAACCGGACTGTGCGCATACTTCCAACCTTGACTCATCATCCAGCATGAGATCCATCTTGTACCCCGGGCTGTCGTGACAAAATGTTTCACAGACCCGATTGCAAATTCGGCAAAGTAGCTGGAACACCTGCTGAACCATGTCATCCTTTCTTCCTGCTTCCATGATTGTGAAAAGATAAGTGAGAACAGCTCTGGTGGACGCAACGTTGTCATCCAAGGCAGAAGGCGGCAAATCACGGCCACTAAAATGCAGGTGGCACACAAAGGACCGTGAAACCAAAACACACTTTTGAAGCGATTCGGCAACAAAAGTCCGCCACTTGTACAAGGTTCGCTTTTCTCCCCACAGTTTCAGCCTGTCATGGAGATAGTCTAGAGCCCAGAAAAGATCCTCTTCGGGAGCATGGACCAAGTAAACTGATTTAGACGGCAAGCATCCATCTGCATCCACGGTTGGCTGTTGGCAGTTCTCATGCAGCAGTTGAACCATGGGGCAATGACGACCGGCGTTGCATGACGGTGTGACATGTGAGTGTCACAAAACAATTTCCAAAGAGGTAACCATGGATAATGTTTGAGTCTCATGATAAAATTGTACCTGCCTTTCTTGAAATTGAAAAAGGCACAGTGTATGACAATGATTCATGTGCCTTCGAAAAGCAATTCACATTCAAATCCTTGAGCATGGCTGATCATAAATATCACAAGTTTAAATTCATCATCTTGTCGGATGGAGAGCAAATGAATTTCTGTTCCGGTCAGTTGGATGCGCTGTGCAAAACATATGGTTCACTGACTGACTTTGGGCACCTGACTGACCACAAGCTAGGAGCCTTCCAAAGATCATCCGGAGATCGCAGAATCAGAAAGACGTCAGCACAAGATTTCTTCGGTTCACCAAACAAAACTATGGGACACTGGATCAAAGGTCACATGTTGATGCATGCTTGGCTTGTCAAGTCGTCTATAAAGAAGGCTTGATGCGTTTGAGCTTTTCCACAATTTTCACGCGCAGCAGAACAAACACACCAATCTGATTTAATTATGTCCGCAAGCACATTCCTTCAATGGAAACGCGCCAAAACTAAATTATATTCATCGCCACTGATGCTTTTAAAGCCGGAGCCTGCCATCAAGTGAATGTTTCATTCAGTCCTGATAGCCATCGAAACTAGATCCAAAAGTTGCTGGCGAGCTGTGAACATCTTCTTCTCCCAAACTCATTTCGGTGAGGGCTGCATGGGATCCGGAAGTAATTCTTCCAACACCCCAGGGGGCATCGAATATAATATCTCACCCGAAGCATCTGCACAGCACGTTGCCTCTTTGCATGTCGTCGATTCTTTTCAACATTATCGGCAGGAAAAACATTCTGAACTTCGAATTCTAACTTGTCTTCATGGATCAGCAGTGGCGCCAAACAAAGGGGTGTTGACATGGCAGTGTATGGCTTGCTAAGGCGGCTAAAATGTTGTCAACGGTTTTGGTTCTCGGCCTGGGCGCCTTAGCTTTTTGCCATAATGGCTATACAGCCAAGTCAGATTCGTCAAGGTGTCAGCCAAGTACTCTTGCGGACATGTTGCGGTGAACTGACTGATAATAATAGGTTTTGTTCCATTTAATTGGTGACTGGTGGTTCAAGGCCAAACTCTTTGAGATCGTAAATTTGTTTTAAGGTCGCGCGTAAAAAGGTTCAATTTGGAGCCCTTGACGCGCGCGCGCGCGGCGCGAGGGGCGCTCAGGACCCCTTTCAGTGTCCAGGACCCCATGCAGCCCACCCAGAAACCCACAAAAAAAAAACAATTTAGTCAGGTTTGTGTGCAAGAAGCAAATCGAAACCAGTTTGAGAGGGTTTCAGTTTCCAGTAAAAATAAAACATGACGCGATGCGCACACACAACGCAAGGCGTGTGCAAGAGACCCCACAACATGAGAGCGCACAACAGTACATGTCGCATAGTGCAAAGTGGCACATAGCGACAAGTAAATTAGCGACTTTGTTCCTTACAGATAAAGCTATCTACTTCGTAGAAGAAAGCATATATAATAATAAATATCACCTGTGTCATATCCCTGTGCACCCTTTCTCCCAACACCCAAAGCTGGACAACCAAAAACTACACAGGACCGGAGGGGCCTGAAGATGGTGCCCCTGAAGTTTCCAATGAACAAAACACCCAACAATTAAAGCTACCCAAATACAGTTTCCTACAGTGCAAGTTTCGCATGTTTTATTTATCAAATGTGTGACTTAGAAGACCCAGCATCAGACCACAAAAGACATAATAATAATATACCCCGGAAAACGACAATATTATGTTAAACAGTGTTGAAAACTATGAAACCACCAACACCACAGCAAGACTCTGCAACCTGTTCAGGATGTGAGAGTTGACACTGGTAATCCTCATGACGCCATTGAAAATGGGCAACGGGATAAAATCCAGGGCTGGCCATGTAGGTCCGATTCAAGGTGCGACACGCCTTCTCCAAAGACTTCTCACGGCCGATGGTCTCCAGGATCCTGCTCTGAACTTCCGCTTCAAGTGACTGCAACGCGTGCCTGAGATGGGGGCAAAACTTCACTTAGTCTGTGGCTACTTATGCGCATACTTTTGAACTTTATGTGATCACATGCAGTGTGCACCAAAAACGAATTTCTTGCAGCTTGCAATTTGGGCAATCACCAAACTTAGTTTCAAAACCTATTATTCAATTGCGCCGATTCAGAAAAATACTTTTTCTTGAACTTCTTGGGTGGTGACTACGAAAAAACTTGCAATGAGGTTAACATCAATGGGCCCGGTTGGTCTGCATCTTCGTTTTGTGTGGTTTGCACAAAACAGGCCTCCCTAAGTTCTTATTATTAAAATTATTGAAACAAGCTACCTTTTGAATTTGTGATTTTTTGGGTTGGTGATTGAACTTAAAGTGACCTGCCAAAAATCGCAATTTTAGAACTTGCCTTGGGGCATATGAAACTGCCTGCAATGACCGATACATACCGGGACATGTCGACTCCAACCAGACGTTGATGGGAAAAATCGTAGAAACACTTATTAGTCTAGCAACAAAAGTTCAACCTGCAACTGGCTTGTCTGAGTGGCCACAAAAAACACCACAAGAAAACATCAAAACCAAGGTGCGTCAGGATGCCGGAATACTTGCATCGCTCGTAGTCAACGAAAAAGCCTCCCTGATGGTTTTCATCACAGTTGGGCCGTGGTTGAAGATACCTTGCCACATGTCAAGAGATTGAATGATTCAATGATTCTGACTGATGGTCGGTTTCCGAAGCCACCCATACCAATGTCAGTCAAACATGGGGCCCCAACGGTGTGGCTGAACATTGAATTACAGTAAAGCATCTGGTCCATCTGCTGATCAATACAGGCAGCAAAAAACAAAAACAAAAGTCAATTCACTGCAACCGCAAAGTCAAGGGGCTCATCCTGCAACTTGTGGGAATCATCCAGCATTAACCCCAAAGTATATCGCATGAACTCTGCCCCATTGCCGTCGGCACTTTCCAATTCTACCACGGCTTCTCGAAGCTTCTCTTCGGAAAGGGGTTCTGCCATGGGAGCAGGCTGATAAAAATCTAGAATAAAATCGGAGGCGGGTATGAGCCGGAGTCTCTGAGCAAAAAGGGGTGACCATGTCACAAGACCAACATGGCGCAACAATGCTGAGGGTCTGTGTCAGTATAACGACTTCTGCGAGTTTGTCATGCTTAAGTATCTGTTTTTTACCATTATTGTCATCTGTCTCCGCTAGTTACTTCCTGTCAGCCCTCCCACACTTGTATCGGTCCTTCTGCAGAGACAAGAATGCCAAGACAGCCTCAAAAACAAGGGAACATATTTTCACAACAGCCGGCCAGGGATACCCAACAAAGTCTCTCATTAGTCGTGTTTCTGCCAATGACCTGTCAATTAATGGAAATGAAAGCCGGTGCCAAATTCCAAGGCCCAAACCGCACAGCAACAGAAAACCGAACATGTCTCCACAGACCTGGGTCAAGCTTAGCTAGTGTTCCCACTAAGTCACTATCAATGGCAAACTGACAGAATGGATGCGGAAGAACACCTGCACAACCCTGACAACACACAACCCACAAAGCAACTCATTGCCAATCCAACTTCATGGGGCCCAAACCCCAAAATCATGTCTGATTTCATAGGCCCAAGGTAAGGTGGTCCAGGTCCACCTGACAGACAATGCGAAAGTCTACAGCCCAAGAATCAGTGTCAGACTGAAGGATAGAAACAAAATGGGACGAAAAAGAAAATAAGTAAACCCAAGCCTCTTCACATCTCTGGATTGACCCTGGCCTGACATGCTGGAACATTCATCATTCACACTGACTGAAAGCCATGTAGTGTAAGACAATGAAGTGAAAATTACTCATATCAAATGAAATGTCTACACATTGAATGTCTAAACAAATTTGAAGAGGCCCGGACACACGAGGGCAAAGAAGATTGATGCCAACCCCATTGCCAATGTTGGAGCACCTGGGGCCATGTTTCTGCATGTGCTGTTCCTTGATTGCTGCCACAAAACATGGTACAGCACCACATCACTTTTCAAAAACACACAAAATAACAAGCAACAGAGCACTTGCTTTTTATATAATGTATATATATATATATATATATTACGTAAAGAAGGAGTTATATCACTTTCAGCCAAAAGTCAACGGATTCCATTAGCCATTGGAGTGTCTGTTGAAATGACATAGATCCGAGTTCAATGGATAAATAAAACACAATCACGAAAGCTGCTGTGTCCAGTCACTGCCAACTAATTGGAGTAAGAACATGGCCAGTGCACTGACAGGTTCCTGAACCTATACAAACACAGCTTCAAATTGAAAAGCAATGTGGAAAGTCTCGAAACAGAATCACTGTGCCCACCGCTGCGTCAAGAGCTAGAGGTTACACTGAACTGGGGGCCCAGCTGCAGACCGGTTGAAAAAGCACAGGGTGAAAATCAGAAAAATCAAATGAAGCAACGAGAAATTTAAATGTGACATCGAACTGAACACTTGGATCGAAGCTTGCTACTCAGCTATTGAATGAAATTGCATCTTGTTTGAAGCGCCAATGCCAATGTGACTGAGTCAGCACTGAGTTTCACGCGCTGGAAGGCCCAACGACCCAATTGCCTTCCGCCAGGCCAGCACGAAAACAAAATGGAGCATGCCCAGTTACAGTGGCCCAATCTTTGACTGCCTGAATCTGGGTTTTTGTTTCACTGTCACCGAGTCAGCAATTCAGTGGCCTGGCCCCCTCCAAAGTCGAAGCTGCTTGCCCAAAACCACCTTCATTGTTATTTATTACAAGTTGCAGCGAACGCAACAAAATTTGACATGTTAGAAGTTCGCAAACAGAAAAACTTGCACGCCGACGCCCAGGGAATGAATTGAATCTATAATTCAAATCTCACTTGGTCTGCTCTTTCCACCATGATTCCGAACAAGCTTTGACTTTGAACATCTCACTGTCAACATGGGGCCCCCAGCATCGAATCAGCATGAACTGCAAGACCACCAAAGAGCTCCACCTGAGTTGAGGATCAACCGGGGCCCAACGTTTCTGAAATCGTATCAAAACACAGCCACACCCGAAAACAAATGACTTACCTTCATGTCAAGGTTTGGGTTTTGGTTGTTCTTTTCAAGAATAAACGTATACCAATAAATAAACTGATATTAAACTGAACAACTAACAACATCAAAAAGTGATCAAATGCACCGACCAAGGACGTGACACATAAGCCAGGCCAGCATCTTCACACAAACACTGAACCGTCGTGGCCACATAGGAAGCAGGCCGGCTTGGTCACTTTGGCACCGATAAAGATGGTACTAATCTTATACTATAATATGAAGATATGAATCTTGAGGGGTATGACATTGTCTGCAGCAGTGACCCTACTATTTAAAAAATCAAACAGAGCCAGAAAAAATGCAGCACCCAACCCTCCAAACTGCACATGAGGCTCGGAAAATTGCATATTCTGCAATATATAATTAAATTATATATTCTACAAAATCATGGGGATCTAAAATTCTCTCCAAACCTCTGTCACATGCACCGAACAAGAACCAAGAGGTTTTTACCTTACAGTGCATCAAAACAAAACATTAAAAAAAACACTTAAACACATTTAAAAGCATATAAAACCATTTTTCCCTTTTTTTTGCACTTGAGCCAAATAAAGAAAACCTTGCTGAAGTAAACCGTACAGATCTAGCCCGCGGCATCGGGTTGGGGATTCTGGATGGCAAACAGCACCGTTAAATGTATCCACTTGGACAACTCACTGGCGCAGCAACTGCGATCTGTTTCAATTACCTGGCATGTCTTGTTGGTCCATTGCGTATGATCTGATGCATAATTTGTATCTTGGTTCGCTGCAACACTTTTATGGTTCTGTTTTCTATTTGCTGATGCATGAGTGCTTGACAGATACACCCTTGCGCAACCTGTCCGTCATCGAAAGCTTTATCAAAATTGAGCAATCACGAGATCGAACAAGGCAACAGTACCGGCAACGTTTATCGAAACTGAGCATGTTTGTGGAAAAAAAGGGATACCCGAAGCTAAAGGGTAGGGCATCCGATATCCGCGGACTCGATCTCTCTTTGTGGAAGTGCTGGAAACATTTCATGGATGTAGAATCGTTGCAGCATCAATCAATCGAAATGTTTCTGCGCCTCAATGTCGAAGCCGGTACTCTCTTAAATGAGCATGGTCCTCGACAAGGCCACTTTGGCATGCCAAGTCCCTTTGCTGAACAAGCAGTTCAAAAAGGATGGCTCAACTACACGTCATGCTTATGGAACACTTTGCCGATTCAGAGCTTCAATTGTCCAACTGCACCAGCAAATTGCACTTCGTGCTGCATACACTGAAGCTGGCTAAACATTGTCACCCATACTTCGCGTGGTGCTTCGAGAATGAAAGCAATATGAGAGTCGTTCAGCAATTGCGGAAGCCATGCCTTTCAGGCAACAAACATTGTGCAGTCGGAAATGTAGCTGCTCTGAAACATAACACTTGCAAGCCATTCGCTGCAAATGCTAGCGAAGAAAAAACTAGACGACGGATGGCCCGAGAGCGTAGAGGAGCAGAGTCTTCTGTTGTTAGTATGGAAAGACTATATTAGAAGACAATATGTTAAAGATGTATAATAGGCAGACAAGAAGAGTAGTATCAAGACAATATATCACAAACACAAGACAATAGTTTGCATCGTATCTTTCGTATAGTTTCTTCACACACAGAACTTTTCACAGACAGACGTTTTTGCACACAGAGACTTTTACACACAGACGCTCTTACACAAAGAAGCTTGTACACACAGACGTTTTTACACACAGACGCCTTTACACACAGACGCTTTTACACACACATGCATTTACACACAGACGCGTTTACACACAGCAGTTTTTACACGAAGAAGCTTGTACACACAGAAGCTTTGACACACAGACGCTTTTACATACAGGCCCTTTTAAACAAAGAAGCTTTTACACACAGAGAGGAGCATAGAGAAGCTTTTACACACAGACACTTTTACACAAACACATTCACACGCAGAGACTGTTACACACAGAAGCTTTTACACACAGACGCTTTTACACACAGACACTTTTACACAAAGACGTTTTGCACAAAGAGGACTTGTACACACAAACGCTTTTACGCACAAACACTTTTACACAAACACATTCACACGCAGAGACTGTTACACACAGAAGCTTTTACACACAGACGCTTTTACACACAGAAGCTTTTACACAGAGAAACTTTTACACACAGACGCTTTTACACACAAACACTTTTACACACAAACACTTTTACGCACAGAGACCGGACCCGTGAAATCGCAATTTTACCTCAGTTTTTAGCGATCGAACCTCATTTCGTGCGAAATGGTTCCGAGTGGACAAGAGAAATCGCAATTTTACCTTACTCCACAGTTTTTGGCGATCGAACATCATTTCGTGCGAAAGGGTTGCGATTGGACGCCAGAAATCGCAATTTTACTTCACAGTTTTTGGCGATCGAACCTCATTTCGTGCGAAAGAGCTGCGCGGGAACCCGGGAAATCGCAATTTTACCGCAATTTTTGGCGGTCGAACCTCATTTCGTGCGAAAGGGTTGCGCCGGACACCTACAAATCGCAATTTTACATCAGTTTTTGGCGATCGAACCTCATTTCGTGCGAAAAGGTTGCGTCGGACGCTTTGCAAATCGTAAATTTTACCTCAGTTTTTGGCGATCGAACCTCATTTCGTGCGAAAGGGTTGCGTTTCGTGCCGTCTCGTTGGCACTGCCCCGCGCCTTCAAGAGAGAAATAGAAAAGAAGGAGATAGCAAGAGGGCAAGAGAGCAAGAGGGCAAGAGAGCAACAGGGCAAGAGAGAATGTGAAGATGTGAAGATGAGAAGATGTGAGGATGGGAAGATGAGAAGATGTGAAGATGTGAGGATGTGAAGATGTGAGGATGTGAGGATGAGAAGATATGAAGATGAGAAGATGTGAGGATGAGAAGATGTGAGGATGAAGATGTGAAGATGAGAAGATGTGAAGATGAGCAGATGTGAAGATGAGAATATGTGAAGATGTGAGGATGTCAAGATGAGAAGATGTGAAGATGTGAGGATGTGAAGATGTGAGGATGTGAGGATGAGAGGATGTGAAGAAGAGAAGATGTGAAGATGAGAAGGTGTGAAGATGTGAAGATGAGAAGATGCGTGACAGACCCCCACTATTGGAAGAACCCTGCGCTCAGACGCTCTCGGGAAAAGGGCCGCAACTACTTTTGCAACAGCATTACTGTTACTTGTGTCACTATTCTGTCTTGCTTCTACCATACACGTATCTTTTTTTCTACAGCCAAAGCAGTACTTTTCTCTACCTAACCACATAAAATTCTTTATGATAACTCATCTTCTCCAAAAAACACAAAAGAAACACAATCAACAAAAGAATTTACAAAAAAACTAACATAACTTAAAACCTAGCTATTCTTCACAAAAAAAATGAAGCGCAAATTTTAGGTAACAAAAAATACATGAAATTTAGGTCCATTTTTAGTTGCATTTTTAGGTAAAATTTCCGGGAAAATTACAGTAAATTGCTCGAAATTAGTAAATCACTAAAAATGTAATTTTTACTAATTTCCGAGACTCAAGGCAAAATCTTCACGCGCCGTGTCGCATTTCTTCCCACATTGGGTCAAAATCGACACATGTCACGAGCTTTTCTGAATTGGCCATCGCGACTCTAGTCTTCCCACATTGAGTCAACCATGAGTCGAGCAGCTGACAAGAGATTCACTGGCTGCCGTCATTCATGTCTTCCCACATTGAGTCAACCATGAGTCGGACAGCTGACAAAAGATTCGCTGGCTGCCGTCGCTCATCGTCGCTCATGTCTTCCCACATTGAGTCAACAATGAGTGCAGCTAGGGAGCAATTAGACTTCAATCTAGCTACGCAGTATACGGTGCAGAACTACACACTCAGTCACCGTCCTCCGCCATCGCTGTCTCTTCCGGCGCCTGCTCGACGACGCTGGCGAGTCGTTTCATTGGCGTCCATGTCTGGTCATATGTGATGGTTTGTGGGGCACTCACCTCTGATTGGTACAGCTGCATCAAAAACCGTGTAGCTCCTTCCACGTGGTGGGCATCGACCGGCACGTGCCAGAGCACGCTCCATTCGCCATCTGTCTCAGTGTGTGCCAAGACCACCAACTGCGCTTCGTTCGCGCGGCCTCGCAACATCCAATTGACCGCCGAAGCGGGACCAGCGCTCTGCAGCTTTGTCCGGTGCGTCACGCTTGTCTCGGTGGCATCAGATAGCAGGCAATTCACGGATCTCTTCACCCGCATCGCCGAGATGGCTGTTGTCTTGCTGAAGAGCTTCTTCATCGGGCAGCTGCACGTCATTGAACGCCACCAGAGCTCGCACGAAACTAGCTTCTACTTCACCAACACAAATCAACCCCAACTGGACATCGACCTGCAGCATGTTCAAAGGTGCCACGGGACAGCCAGTGTTCAAAGGTGCCACGCAAAGTGCCGCAGCGTCACCGGCGACTAATCCGGTCCAAGCGCTCCACCCGAGCCAGCCCAGTGCCGTAAGTGCCACGCCTGCCACGCAAAACACAGGTGGATGTCACCAAGTGCCACGCCTGCCACGCCTGCCACGCCAAACCAAAGTAGATGACACCAAGTGCCACGCCTGCCACGCAAAGTGCCGCGGCGTCACCGGCGACTAATCCGGTCCAAGCGCGCCACCCGAGCCGGCCCAGTGCCATAAGTGCCACGCCTGCCACGCAAAACGCAGGTGGATGTCACCAAGCGCCACGCCTGCCACGCAAAACGAAGGTATACCCAGAGCCTCCAAAATTCCTTAATTAAGGTCCGGACCTTAATTAAGGGGTCCGGACCTTAAATAAGGGATCTGGAGTTTGGCCAAAAATCTTGGTTTTGGAGACCTTATTTAAGTGATCTGGAATTTGGGCCAGATCACTTAATTGAGGTCTCTGGATCTTATGCTTTTTCATTGATATTTTTTGATGAGACATTGATCAAATCATGTTTGCTGTATCTTGATCTCCTTTGAGGAGATCATTGGCTCAAACCAAGTTTTCTGTGCCATGCATGCCCAGAAGGCTGGCAACCACACAGGTGCTTCTGGCTTGTTTTATTTTTCTGCAGGCTTGTAAGTTGAAGCTGCACCTTTGTCATCAAATTTCTCAATGTGATGTTTGGCTCAAGCAAATATGGCTCTTGTCAAGCGAAGATCGAATAGTGCCAGCCCTTTGGACTTGGGTTCAACAATATGTAAAAGGGGTGTAATAGGGGAAAAGGGATGTAAGAGTGGTAGCCAAAGGGTTCAAAAATATGTAAAAGGGGTGTAGTAGGGGAAAAGGGATGTAAGAGTGGTAGCCAAAGGGTTCAACAATATGTAAAAGGGGCGTAAAAGTGGCAAAGAGATGTAAGAGTGGTAGCCAAAGGGTTCAAAAATATGTGAAAGTGATGGCCAAGGAGTATAATATGGGGGAATAAATATCAGGGGTGTAACAAGTGGTAACCAACAAAGGGGTGGACAGATGTTTTTTTAACTCCACTCATATGTGTGTTGTTCTGCTACCACTCATGTCAACCAACAAGCAAACAACCTCAAAGAAATATATGGAAAGGTGTACCCCTCAGAGGAGTGATGTTTTAATATACGTATTGAAACAATTTTTTTTCCACGATGCCCACAGCTGCTGCACCCCATAGGTGTCTTACATTCGGCCAAAAATGGCGCAGCATAGAGCTATGCCGTTCTGACCGTATCATTAGAAATGAGGAGTCTAAGGCTGGCACAACAATTCGTTGAAACTTTAGAGTAAAAAGGCTTACATACCAAGAAGGTCTCAGTGCTGCTTATTTTCGGAATGTCTCTTACTGACCCCATTGTTATCTTAATTTTTGCTCTTCCTGCAAGAACTTGGGCAATGTGTGCTTTTTAAAGGCCAATGCTATGTTTTGCACGAACTTAGCCCTGCACACAATGCATTTTAGTGCTCAAAGGTGCTCATGTATGTGCCCAATGCTATGTTTTGCACGAACTTAGCCCTGCACATAATGCATTTAGGTGCTCCAAGGTGCTCATATGTGCCCAATTCATTCAACCAGACTATAAGGGGCTTACAGCCCCTTGCCTTCGGAAAAAAGAAGTGCTGTGCCTGCCACACTCCTTCTACAGCCTTTTATGTTTGATATTATTTGTGTGGTGCGTATATAGATTATCATATATGGGTAAAGTAGGGGATATACGTGCATGAGGTTTAGAGGTAAGTATTTTCATATCGAATTAATTCACATCTGTGGCACATAAATTTTGATGACACACAAACCCAGTCATTTTCCGGGGAAATTTAAGCACACAAAAAACGCAACGCAACAAGCTGTTTGATCCCCAACTCGCTTTTTTTTTTTCACATGGTGCAGTGGCAAGTGCTGCGGCCGCCAGTCCTTGGCTCAAAATTCTTTCGCTCCCATGGTGTCGAAATTTGCTTTGCAACATGCGTCCCGGGTTGAAGCCCTGTCCCAAAAACTGTTTGAAGCTTTCATTCAGGAGGATGAGGGGGAACGTCTTGCCAAAACAGGCAAACTTCTGAGATCAAATACTTTGAGAACAAAAACCACCAGATCAGCAATCAGTACAGTACTTGAAGCTAGACAAAATGAAACTGATGATGATGTGGACCAATCAAACAAGTTTCGTTTCTGGAGTAAGGCTGTGGTCAAGCATGCTTTGGAAAAAATGTTTGCTGATCATAGCTTGGAGGTTCCGATGTTACCTGGGTTTGACTGGGGCACTTGGGTCAAAGAGCAGGCCCATTTGGTTCAAACACTGTGCAAGAAGGCTACCCGCAACGAACGTGGGTTGCACAAAAGCGTAAAGGGACCCGGCCCCGGCCCTATGGACGACATGCAAACGCTGGAATGGGACCTTGAACAGGACTGCCGTTTCCAAACAGATCAAAAAGGTAAAATGTTAATTTCAGCAAAATGTTGATGATCTACTGTTGTTGTCTTATTGTAGGGTCCGGGTAACTTTGGCTAATGGTTCTCATGTTCTCCATGGTTCACGCAAGTTTGCAGGATTCAAACAAAGTCCAAACTGCAAAAGAGGCCCATCAAATCTTCAACACGTCACTAGAAACATGTTAAGAACTCATTCTTGCATGCTCCAACCCTTACATGGCTTGACCCGCTCTCAATTGCAGGATGGGGCTCTTCATCCGAAATGCACTGGATCTGATGCTGCAGCTGCCCCAGCTCCAGATCTGGAGGAACCTTGGTTTCCATGTTTTTCATCATCCATCGATCAGTTCCACATATAACCATGTGTGCGAAGGTCAGGTATCTGTTGATATTAAATATCAATATATATATAATATATATATATATATTAATATATGTTATATGTTGTATAAATGTTTAAATATTCTATATAATATATATTCAATATATATATAAATATTACATGTATATATATATAGTACATAAATATCAATATGATATATATATTTTATATATATACAAAATATATAAGTAAACATTGCTATACAGTGGGGGTTCTCGTCGGGTTACATTTTTTCTGGATATATCTTTCTGTCATGATGGATTTTTCAAGGTCAACCCATTATCTCTGACCCTTTTTGCAAACTTCGAGTTTTGATTTCGTTTTTGCCAACACTTCTGCACTCAGGAGAAAACTGGTGCATGGGAAGAATGGCCAGAATCCAATGACCCGACGTCAGCGTGGATTCTTGGCTTTGATTGCAATTTGAAAAGGCTAACTTCACATCATGTTAGACCTTGGGGCACTTTTGGTGATGCTTTAAATCCGTGAGCTATGTCAAATTTTCAAACGATTCCGAACTCCTTTTTTTTTGAACACGTGGTTTCACAACAAATTCAAATCAAAACGGCATGCAGTAAAATATGTTTCCCAACTGTTGGGTGAAGGGATCAACCAGCTCGCAAAAATCTTTGGGTTGGGGCTCAGGAATCGTGGTGATGACCTACAGGAGCAGCCGAAAATGGATGTTTCTTGGCATCCGTTTAAGCTGTGACTTTAGTTGCAGAACATGTTACAACAATCCCTTACCCACCATTATTTTCATATATACACACAAAAATCCGTTGGTTGCCCCATCGATCCTGACCAAGCTACACCATATCCTATGCTGCTCAAGTTTCGCAGTGCCACATTGATTGATGCCGCCCGAGGTTGCAGTGGATTCGCAGGAGATCTTTGATGCAGCGCCAGCCTGCAAGGACGGGGTTTGTTACATATATGCCACAAACAAAGATCACATGCAGTTTCATTTTATTTCCTATTTCTTGTTTAAAAAACGACCCCAGGAAGCTGAGGGAACAGAAGGTGCCATGGAAACCAAGATCAAAGAGGATTATGTTGAGGATTCTCAACCCGCCAGGGCCTCTTGAATGATATACATGTATATATGCTGCAGTTAAAACCGCATTTACACTGCCTGTCCTCACAAATTTTAACCTCTTTAGTGGCTTCATATGTGAATATATACACAATCGATATATGTCCTACATCCTCCATATTAAGGTCGAAAGTTCTGCCTCCAACCTGCTGTTGACGCGGGGAGAGTGGGAACGCTACGAGATGGAGAATTTGGATACAGGGTTGGTGCCCGACTGGGACGAAGAATGGGAAGAGGGGAACAAAGAATGGTGCGCAGAACCTGCACGCCCTACTGTTGATATCAGTGATGATTCCCCTGAAAAAGTTTCCTACTGTGATCAAGAAGTTCCAATGGCAAAAGAAGATGTTCCAGTGGCAATGCCACCAGTAGCATCCGGTGGTACCACTGCCCCTTGCGCTGACAATGCTTCACCCATCCCAAAGGATGATGACTCCTTTGTGCTGACAATGTTGCAGGACCCAGACCTTCCCTGTGACCCTGACATGGCTCTTAAGGTGTACCGCTTTCTCCAAGGGAAAGCAGGCAGTCAGTTGACAGAAGCCCTGAAAAATAGTGGAGAACATGCGCAGCCCCCGATGCCCAAGGAACCTCAGATGCCCTCCAGCCACGGGAAATCAGGTGACAATCCCCCATCTTCGACTACTCCACAGAGAATCGAAAAGTACTATGAGGACTGGAACAGCAGTCAGTCAGTCACAAGCGCAGGTAGTGTGTGGGAGAGCCCGGAGGAGGAGATGGAAGAGAAGATCGCACGTGTAGCCCCCAAAGATGCAAAGGCAGTTGCGCTGTACCATGAAATCAACAAGGAAAAAAAATTGAGAAGGGCAGCACATCTTAAGAGGATGGATCAGGAGCCCAAAGTTGGAAAACATGCATACCACGCTTGGTACTCTACTGGTGGGTCCACAAACCATGACATCAAGTGGGGTCCAATTACAAAATCAGGGCGTTCTACTTTCATGGCCTTTTTTGGCCAGGAGAATCCAGAACTGGATGTAGCTGGCATGGAACTACATGAGCTCGTGGATTTTGCTTTGTCGGAAGCCCCCAAAGAACTTCCTGACTCCATCCCCGAAAACATTGCCCAGTCCATCCGGTACATCCAAGAGCTGGCATCAAAGTGGGGCGTCTATGACTATGAAGATATTGATTGGTGGCTGTGCCATGAGTGGGGGCCTTTGTTCTTTGGATCTTCAAGTTCAAGCATGAACATCCCAGCGTTGGTATGTGTGAAAATTGGGATACCAGCCATATATATATATACATATTATAATATATATATATACATACGGTTTACAAGCCTGTTTAAATGTTCAATTGCTATTTGAAGCCACACGTCGCCCAATTTTCAGGCATATCTTAAGAAACACCCATGGTTTGTGCAGTTTTGTCCCAGCTGTGCTCAGGAACTTGTATACCCCGACATCTGACAAGGCGATCCCGGCGGACAAGGCGGACAAGGCGGACAAGGTGGAGGCTGGAGAGATTCCGGGAGATGCTCGATCTTCAGGACGTCCTGTGACTTGGTTTTGAGGATTCTTGAGTGTTCTGTGGAAATGCGATCATCACAGTGTGATCCCCGCGAAAACCCGCCAATATATACAGATATGTCTTTTACACATATATAAACATAACATTATATATGTAAACCTATTGCCTATAGCATATTTTGAGCATTGGAATGTACCTAAGGCTCCCTACTTGATTGAGCTCCCAGAGTGTACGGAAACCAGAAGCACACACTTGTCAGCGGCCGTGGTGGACAAATGTTTGAATAGAACACATACTCCTATCAATCCTCACGCTCAACGTTTGCTCACTGCAGAGGCCAGACAAGCGGCCAAGCTTCCTAAAGCAAAGGCGGCAAAGGCAAAGGCAAAGGCGAAGTCCGAAAAGGCAGCTGAGGCAAAAGGTAAGAAGCACAAGACAGACAAAGAACTAGTGGAGGCGTCACAGGTCCCGCGCACTGAATATAGCAGGAAGAAGGACGAATTCATGGCCCAGGAGTGGCTACTCGATTGAACATTTCTTTATATTGCCTAGACCATTGCCATTGCAAACGCCCTTTTAAAGTCAGGTCCATTGTGCCTAGTTACAATTTAATGGAAGTCCCTTATGAGGTTGCAGCACTACAACCACAGGGCCAAAGAGAAGATGCAACTTGCTTTAATTCAACATTGTCCATTTTGTGCACAGTCATACCACGGTTTGTTTGATATTATGATTCTCTCAGGTGGAGGGAGTCTGTGGTTTTCAACGACTTGGTCGAGAAGATGGGGGAGGGCGAGGCCAAAAGGCGAAAGTACATTTGAAAGAAGGACGCAAAGCGTTTCTAGGGGTTTGCCGTGATATGTGTTGCCCATGTCCAATGCTGAAAGACATACAAGTTAGAACATGGCACAGTCAGCCAAAAAGGGTTGCTGCTCATCAATTTTCAAATTTCAAATGGAATTTTGGGCAGCATATATGTCACATGGTTTTCTTTCCGGGGTTGCGAAGCTGTTGAACATTCCAGCTTCATCTCAGCCAACATTTGACAAGTGATCTGAAAAGAATCGAGATGCCCTGCCTCCGTCTTCAGGCATCCGCTGCATCGTGCGCAAATCGGCATTCCTCATGAGCATCGGATTGTTTTTGCAAGCTTTTTCATGACTGGTCTTTCCTTCGCACCACCTTCATAATGAGCAAGATGGGGACATCAGATTTCATCTCAAAGAAGTTTCAAGGCAGGGAATTCAAATTTATCAAGAAACTCAATTTGGGGAGTACAATTTCAACCAAGTATCAAGATGAGAAGTTCAAATGCCATCCCAGCAAAGTATCAAGATGGGGAAATACTACCTATGTTGATATCATATGAGGACACCTTTCAATCTAAAAGCTTTTGGGGGCCCGAGCAATGAAATACTCCAACCTCGCCTTCGTTGTCACGTGCCTTCTGGCTAGCTGCTTGACTAAAGTCTTGTTCATCATTAAACTGCAATCAAGTATATGGGAATGTCTCAACATGATGGATCCCGAATCTTTTCATTTTGGATGCCTTCAGAAATGAGGCTTCGGGGATGTGCAGCCTGACGCTTCACTGCAATTTGCAGAAATCTTTTCAGGCTGGTGTTTTTTCTCACATGTCCCTTGCAATGGTAAGATCTGTAGGACCGTTGAAATAGAGGACATGTTACAACAACATGTTTGAGTAAAAAACAACTTGCAGAACTAATAACTATAGGATAATGCTCCACAAAAGGTGCTATTCAGAACGATTTAAATATCTGTATATATATATATACTTATTTATTTTTTTATGTCGATTCTGGATGGGATATAAATATATATATATATATACATATATATATATACATATATATATATGCTTATTGAAATAGTTATATATATATATATACATAGACATAAATATACATATTAACTTTACATACATATATATATATCATATATGATGTAGGGGCCCTTTCAAATTCATGACATCATCGTGGATTCGATTGCTGCGCAGGTGCTGCAATGCTCCATAGTGGATGTTTGCATTTTGGCATCCGGAGCGCGGCGGTGGACGCGGCTAGACTCGTTTTTGTTGACAATACTACTTACACACGCTACTGGTTTCGTCACAGTGTTGAAACCCTTGAGCAGTTTGCTTTTACTTTTCAGAAAGCGATCTGATTCCTGAGGTGGCATATCATGAGCGCATGGATGTTTTATCTTCAATGGGCTTCATGACCCTCTTTCAATTTGTCGGGGGCCTATAGGGTTGCCGGCAATGTTTCCTCTTACAACCAACTACGCTTTGAGCCGTCTGTGGACGCATTCATGAGCCCAGGCGCGACAGCTAGTACCAGGGGCAGTCTGCTGGATCGCAATCCCATGTGCTACATGGGTATACATGTCTCTAGCCTGCAAGCAGTTGCAGGAAATACTTTCAAGTTTAGGTTCTTCCTCAACTTGCTTATCTTAGGAGTCGAGGGAGTTCTCACCGGAGTTGGTTCAGAGCTGCTGGACTGCGGCTTCGGGCCCATGGAAAGTGTTTTACTTTCGTCAGTCAAAAAGATAGACATCACCAACTCCGCCCCCAAAACCGATGTTTTTCCCTTATGTGATTTGTGTTTTTGGGGGGTGCAGCTTGTACATATACCGTTAGATACATATTGCCCGGGTGTTTGCGCCCATGCAGGAAACACCGATTACCTGAGCGTTGCAAGGGCCAATCGCCTCGCACGACGAATTGCCTACTTGTCGCTTGCTAGCCATTGTTGACATGAGTTTGGGAATGTTTGGGATTGGACTTTTCTGGGCTGCTTTTCCAGAATGGAGCTTACAACACAGAGGCCAAAGGTCAGGGTACTTGTTACTAGTTTCGCTCCGTTTCTAAAACATGTCTCCGAGGATTGTCTACTTGGAGGCGAAGGGGGTTCGATGGGTAATTGAAAATCCGACTTCTTCCCTCTTGTTTCGGTACAAGTGTATCCGCGACACTCGGTATATATTATATATGTTGGTTCTCAAGCGGGTGTGAAAGCAATTCGTGCTTACATCAAGAAGTTGCAAGCCATGGCTGCATGAAGCTGTTTGTGATTTGTGTTGCCAATTTCCAGCATTAACAGCTAAGAAACTGATCAAGAACTATCGGGCCAAGTGGGTCCATGTGCCACTCGGGGCTTTTGGAGCTTTGACAGCCAAACCAGTTCCTTGCCCTTCGGATCCACTGTACAACTTGCAACTAATGCGAAGGCGTTTGCATGCATGCTGCTGTCCACCATGCGCGTTAACTTGCATGTCCGACAAGTAGCTGAGGTTACGTTGGTGGGGACGGCTCCATGGATTGGCAAGTTGGGCCGGACGTTGTCTTCAAGGAGAAGAAACGAACTGCGACGCATCAAGTCTTTTTTGAAGTTAGAAGTTGCACGCTCCTACGTTTGCAAACGTACTGGAAAACGAAAAATTGCCTGAGTCTTACCACTTGATGTTTGATGTTTGGCAACAATGTGCCCTCAGGATTTCCTTGTGCCTAGCCGAAAACCACCTGCCATTTCATGCCCCCAATGAGGTTGGAGGAAAAGACCTTAAACAAACACAAGTCTATCCAGCACAACTTGGACTTCAAGTTGGGGCCCTACTTACAGGCATCACTGAATCTTGCTCCCCCTGTCAGAAACTGGTTTACACTGGAAGGTTCGTTTCTTTTGACACATACAAGCACGCAGCGTAAGGGGGAACACATACATATGAATCTATTTGCAGTGTATTTGTTTAAATCCATCCCATCCGATATGACTCTAAATATTAATGATAGAATATCACATTTATGTGAAGAACATATTTCATATTCACTTGGGAATTCTACTGTTGCCATCCTGTCCTCTGCACAGGTCGGATCTTTGATGAGCGAGTATCTTCGGGACATCCAAGTTCCGTCGCGTCCATCCTTGGATGAGGGGCTGCAGTTTCACGATGACTCGGAATTAGATTCCGACAGTGGCTTGGAAGATGTGTTAACACATTCCTAAACCTGCCACTGGGGCTTTCCCCAACCGGGGTAATTTGTGGGGAAGAAAAGTTGCGGAAGTTCTTCAACCATATCGGGGGGTGCTGAGAATACTTTCAATTTAGGACCCTTAAGTTACAATAGCGCGTTTCAAATTTGGAGATTGAAATGCTCTAAAATGGTCCAATTGGAGACTCACCCACCTTTCTCATGTTTGAACTTCTTCTTGGCAGCTCTAGGCATGTGAGTGTCAAAAGACATGGGAACTGGTCATCTACACCGATCCAATCAAGGGTGCACCCACATGTTCATAAATTGATTCCAGCCGTTTCTTGGATTTGAGGCCCAAATGAAAAACATGTTAATTGAGGTCGCCCAGCCAGCAGTTCACACTCACACACACTATATATATATATATATAGAAATACATATGTATATACACACAAAGAAATATATATATATATATATATATGTATAATTATATATATATACATATGGTTCCACCATATGATTTCCAGTTGAATCTCAAAGCAGAAACGTGACCAAACGTGACAAAACGTGACACAGCACAAATCAGACAGCACCCAGCTTGTTTTTTTCAAGTTTCCAACGAAAAAATCCAAACGTGACCAAACGTGACCAGACGTGACACTGCTAGCTTAATTTGCCCAAATGAGCCTTAAAAACGTGACGAAACGTGACAGGGGGGTAGCCCAGGGTCTCCACTTTTCCCATCTTGGGGATACGGCAATATATTGCCACACTTAGCTTCTACGCCATGGAAATGGTGGACGGGAGACAGCAAAGCAAGGATGGCAAGGGTGATGTCAGCAAGGGAACTGGGAAAGGAGAAGGCAAGGATGGCAAGGGTGGTGTCACCAAGGGAACCGGGAAAGGAGAAGGCAAGGATGGCAAGGGTGATGTCAGCAAAGGAACCGGGAAAGGAGGAGGCAAGGATGGCAAGGGTGGTGTCACCAAGGGAACCCGGAAAGGAGAAGGCAAGGATGGCAAGGGTGATGTCAGCAAAGGAACCGGGAAAGGAGAAGGCAAGGATGGCAAGGGTGATGTCAGCAAAGGAACCGGGAAAGGAGAAGGCAAGGATGGCAAGGGTGATGTCACCAAGGGAATGGGTAAAGGCAAGGATGGCAAGGGTGGTGTCACCAAGGGAACCGGGAAAGGAGAAGGCAAGGATGGTAAGGGTGATGTCAGCAAAGGAACTGGGAAAGGAGAAGGCAAGGATGGCAAGGATGGCAAGGGTGATGTCAGCAAAGGAACCGGTAAAGGAGAAGGCAAGGATGGCAAGGGTGATGTCACCAAGGGAACCGGGAAAGGAGGAGGCAAGGATGGCACGGGTGATGTCAGGAAAGGAACCGGGAAAGGAGAAGGCAAGGATGGCAAGGGTGATGTCAGCAAAGGAACCGGGAAAGGCAAGGATGGCAAGGGTGATGTCACCAAGGGAACAGGTAAAGGAGAAGGCAAGGATGGCAAGGGTGATGTCAGGAAAGGAACCGGTAAAGGAGAAGGCAAGGATGGTAAGGGTGATGTCAGCAAAGGAACCGGGAAAGGCAAGGATGGCAAGGGTGATGTCAGCAAAGGAACTGGGAAAGGAGAAGGCAAGGATGGCAAGGATGGCAAGGGTGATGTCAGCAAAGGAACCGGTAAAGGAGAAGGCAAGGATGGCAAGGGTGATGTCACCAAGGGAACAGGTAAAGGAGAAGGCAAGGATGGCAAGGGTGATGTCAGGAAAGGAACTGGGAAAGGAGAAGGCAAGGATGGCAAGGGTGATGTCACCAAGGGAACCGGGAAAGGAGACGGCAAGGATGGCAAGGGTGATGTCAGCAAAGGAACCGGGAAAGGAGGAGGCAAGGATGGCAAGGGTGATGTCAGCACAGGAACCGGTAAAGGAGAAGGCAAGGATGGCAAGGGCGATGTCAGCAAAGGATCTGGGAAAGGCAAGGATGAAGAAGAGTTAGCCCAGACACCAGCACGACGACATGTGACATTTACCGACAGCCCCCAAGGCTGGGTAGTTGGGTAATTCTTGCATTATGAAACATTCATTTGGGTTTGTCTGAAAATAGGGTATATTCCCAATGAAATAGCCATTTAATAGGGACAATGATCATTAACCATTGGGTTTAGGGGTACACTATTTTCAGACACACCCATTTACAGAAAACAAAATCCATTTACCCTTTTCAATGAAATCAAATACCTCTTCCAGGGTCAGCGGAGAAGGAAGCCGCGTTCTTCACTCAGCTTTTTTAGTTGAGAATTGTCTTTGTGTTTGAAACATTTGCCCACCAACCAAATAGACTGCTTGTCTCATTTGAAAAATTCTTGCCTAGGCCAAAACCCATTCTTCGTCGCCCACTGTCAGCCGTCAGTCTGGACGGAATCTTACAGGATGATAATGGAACAGGTGGCTCCAGGACCAAACGAGTGAAAGTTCTGTCAGAGGAGCAACGAGAGGCTATAAGTACCTTGACACACCCTTCCCAGATGTCCCACGCTGAACGCAAGAGGCAGTTCGGAGCTTTGGGGAGAAGGTTGAAGAAGGCCGACACTCTTCCACCTGGAGTGCTGGCAAAATGGGAATGTGCCCACACAGACTTGGAAAAGTCTGGTCCTCATACTTTTTGAGTTAACCCTATGGGCATCACATATACCTTTTGAGTTTGTATATTGAGGTTTGAGTTCCTCAAGGCTTTTATGCTCAACGAGAACCTAACCAATGTGAGTGTGGACGCATGGCACATGGAGCCGATGTCTTAGATTTGTTTTGATGCTCTTTCTACTTGGAAAGCAACTTTTACCAAGTTGAAAACATCATTGATGAAACATTTGTTCCACTTTGTTCGTCTCATTTTTTTACAGCTAAGGGCATCAAACAAGAAGAACAAGACCAAGTTCATCGAGAAGCCGCTGGACGAGCTTGAAGCCACTTACGACCCACAGTGGCTTCAAGATAAAGTTGTAAGCTGTATGGATCTTATGACTGAAAACAGATCACATGTCCAATTTTCAACTGCTTGCGATGCAAAATATAGAAAAGCACTAGCAACATTAGCAAACCAAAATTGAGGCCAGAAGGGAAAACCTCACCCGCAGGACTGTCCCTGCAGCCGAAGGTTCATTCAGCAGAGCATCGTGCGAATGGTTTCCAAATTGCAGCTCATCTGTCCACCTGCCAGGACCCACAGAACCCAAGGAAAAGAATCTACCGTGTGTTTTCGTGCATAGAAGACACAACTGGTACTGAGACAGAAACGGGTCATGCTTTGAGGGGTTCAGCAAAAGTCAGCAACAACAAGGCAATTCGTGACAGCTTGGCTACTGTTTTGACCAACAAAGCGGCCATGCAAACCAGGGACCCTATGATGCAACAGCTTGCGATCGAAGATGGTAATGTTGAGGGCGTGCCAAAGAAACGAAAGACTACCAAACCACCGAAAGAATGCACTGAAGAACAAAAAAAGCAAAAGGAGTTTGATTCGAGCATGAAGAAGATCCTTTTCTATATTACGGTTCGCATTGTTTATCGCAGGTTCTTTCATTCCATGATGGCACCACCACATATATATATTTATTTTTGCCCACCATCTATATGTTGCAAGTGCAAGGATCCAACATCTGGCCACCAAAGCTCGCACTGCGGCCTCCAAGTTGATTGACAAGGGAATTCAGCATCAAGAGGCTCTGCTTGAATTGGTCGGTTTACCTCAGATCAAATCCCGTCGCATTCTGTGAGGCTCTCATCCAAAGCTTGGGAACAGCTCGCACCACTGCTGATGGAATCTATGCCTCGTAGGATGCCTAGTGTGACTTCCACACGTGTTTGATGTTTGCAAGTTTCCGATCTCTGAGGATGTGTATGTTTCACCAGTATGCATCAGATATACACTGGTGTATATATATATGTATGTATATAAAATATATGTATATATATATATTTGTGTATATATATATATATATATGCATATATATACATGTATATATGTATTTATTTTTATATATCTATGTTTGTGTATTTTACATCCCACTGTTTATGCAACCAGAGATCTTTGCTCCCACAGTGAGTCCATGTAGATATGAACATTTTCATCTATCTATCTATCTGTCTGTCTGTCTGTCTATCTACCTATCTATCTATATATATTTATATATAATATATATACATACATCTATTCACAGGTATAACTATAACCCCTAGGCCCTAGATCAACCTATCCATGCTTTTGACATCACAAATCCACGCAATTCTTCGATCCACACCAAGGCTGAATGATGACGTGTTCAAAGGGACATCTATCAACGACCTGATTGACCACCTTGACTGCCAAGAGACCACTCTCAAGGACTTACACCAAGCATCAGTCAGCCATGATTCACCATAGTAGATATCGGATCCACCAGTGCAGATATCGCCAGTTTCATCCTTCGGCACAGGGACATGCACATGGCAGGAGTTGGAGCAGAAGGTGAAGGACGCGGAAGTTATCATCCACGCCCATGATCGGCGTTCATTCCCCAGTGTGCTGATTTCTAGCTATGTTTTGGTCCAATAATTCATTCTGATGTGAGGCCTGGCTGCAGAGAAGCGAAGTGAAGAAGCAAAGACCAAACCAAAGGCATCGGCAAAGGCAAGGGGGAAAGCTAAGGCAAAAGCAAAAGGAAAGCCTGAGCCCACTGCACCTCCTAGTGTTTTTGGGGCACTTGAAATGAAGGAGGAGCAGGAGGATGAGGAGGAGGAGGATGATGAGGATCTGGGCTTAGATGCGCAGGAAGAGGAATGGCACGACAGCTAAGTTGTCTCTGCTATGTCAGCCAGCAGGTGTTTGCAGGGCTAGCATTTCGTTCGGGGTATCTGAGATGTCAGATGATTTTCATGGGATGCAAATGCAGAACCCGTAGCAAGAGATCACCAGCTGCAGCCGGATAAAACTGTCCTCAACTTGTAGTCCACTGCTACCATGGTCGCTGCAAGTTCCTTAGTCAATCGAGGGCTCGACAGTTGACTTCGCGAAACCAAGAAAAATCAAGGTCCCTGAAAATCACAAAGATGTTGAAGTCTCGATTTTCGATCAACTCTCTTTAACTCTATTTTCTTGGGTTCACTACGATCACTTTGATGAAATTTCAGATTCAGACATGCTCTGATTGAACCCCACTGCCAGTTTTTTGGCTAAGAGAGCAACAAATAAACAACAGAGCCTAAACCAACTTGTGATGTTTATTTGTTTTTGGCGATACAAGCTGGCCGTCTTTGTGAAGCACATGCACATGCACCAGTCTTCACTTCCACGGAGTGACATATGTTTCTGACAAATGGTTTGAAACCCAGGTGCACACAGGTTTCTGACATACGTTTCTGACATATTTTCGCCTAGATGGGCAAGACTCGCGCTGCGTGGATTGAATCCTTGCAATCCACAGTGTCGGATATTGTCTCTGAACTTTTGTCGCTACTCAGTTCTGGCGAGGCCAGCACTTTGGATCAACTTGCATGCATGCGCAGCATGTGTGTACATGGAACCTTTGACATCGTAAGGGCAAACATTGTGTGATCAGTTCCTTCATGTCTCAGGCCTCTTGCAAAGCGATCAAAAAGGTAGTGAGTCCAGAACTTACACTTTTTTTTGCATCTAGATACAGGAGTTAGTTGTGGAGGTTTACATGGTTTCAGCTTCCAGCAATGGTTAACCCAGGCAAGCTTGATGACTTACCTCAAGATTTGGTTCCGTCCCTCACTTATTGAATTCCCGACCCTTTGGAAGTAAGTGCCCCCTGTTGCACTGCAGGCCCAGCGTCCAGGAATTGGCGCACATGCTGCGATCAAAGGAGAATTCCTGGGGCTCAGCAAGGGTGCTTGAGAAATGGTCTTTGAATCAAGACTGGCGTTACTCAGCGGTTGAAAGCTAGCCAATGCAAGTGTCAAAGTCCGAAAAAAAGTTGATGATTCCATATACATGGATCTGTTTTCTCCCTTTCTTGATTTTTAGGCCAAAAGATGCCACTCCCATTTGAATTCCGAGTCGAATCGGATGCTTAGCTGAACTGATAGAATAGATACTCTATAATTTCCCATTGAATGCACATCCGTTTGCTTAGGACTGGGAGGACAGCCACGGTGAACAGAAGTGGACCCTCCAGCATGTGTTGCTTCCCCACGAAATCATGGGTTGCTTCTTGAAGAACGGGGAAACGATGAGGATGACTGGCCACGCTTCTCGACCCAACAAAATTTGGAAATTGAAGTTAAGATGTTTTGGCTCAAGTTGCATTAATGTCAACAAATGCGATTAAGAAACTTAGGACCTCAAACGGTTTTGGGAAAATGAGAAGGAGCTGGATGCTGCGTGGTTCCATAGCCACCCTGTTCTTTCTGTCACTTGGCAATGCTGTAGCTACCCAAAATATTTCATGTGAAAAATGAACCCAAACCCTTACTATTTGTTGATGCTCTTGTCCTGCTCTTGGAAATTGAGGATCCTGCTACAGACCTGCGATATGTGGTACCGATCAGGTTATACGGGGATGGAGCAGATGCTCAAAGCTCCTTGGCAATAAACGATGTAGACCGTGTTACCCATTTGAAATTTTGAGTGCCATTATCACCAAACCCAATGGTTGTCTAAGGGAAACAAAAGTATGAAATGCTGACCATCCAGTTCCCAGAGTGTCCCAGCAGCAGCACACTAGACAACCGGATATTGCGTCCAGGTTGCACCATGAGCCAGCCATGCAGAAATTTCCCAGTGCACCAGTCATCCAGTCAGCCGGCCATTGCTCTACCAAGTGAGGACCAGCATTGTGAATTTGAACTATTCGAAAAGTGGTGAGGCACGCTCTCGCGTGCTGGAAGTGTTGTCTTGGTCCTTCAATTGTTTGAGTGTTTCAGCTGTAATAGTTTAATAGTCTGAAAAACATGTTTGTTTTTGTTGAGGGCACAATGTCCAAAGAAAGTCCAATCAGCTCGATCCCTAAGGTACTGGACTCTATCCAACACATGATCCGTGGAATGTCCCATTCAGTAGAACCTACAACCCGCACCGCTTTGAGTTGGCGGGAACCTTGATCGGAGAAATTCCAGAGGGGAATGGCGGTTGGAAAGGAGTCTTGAAAGGCATACAATCCGACCAGGATTTTCTTCGGCTTATGTTCAACCTCCGAAGAGGACCAAATACGCAGTTGTGTTGTCACTACTGTGACAGCATGCAGTGGGTGTCAACAAGATCAACCATTGGCCCATTGAACAATGCAGAGTCCCTATACACTGTCTTTGGTCCACGTGAAAGCGACTGCACGACCCTGAGGAAAAACCAGTATAATCTATATGTCATTTCTTTTTGAATTTCTAGGTTGCATGTCATCCAAATAGATGATTTATGTCTGCTACCTTGTGCCCGGCAAGGATCATATCGCGGGATGAGTTTATCGCTCTTCATGGAGAAACACCAATCTGCAAAATTGCTGGTTTTCAGCCAGCGCGAGGCTTGGCTGGCAAATTGGAAAAACAGAGGTTGTGCATATTCACAGTTTGAAAAATTGCCACACAAAACGAAAATACATGGGCGAACATCTTAAAACACTCATTCATACATAGCTGTATATAACTCGTACTGGCGTGAATGCGACTTTTTTGACAAGCACCAAACTATTGAGGCATATATCCTGACTATATGCATGTGGTGCACTTGGCCCTTGGCGTTGATGCGGTGTCAAGCGTGATTTTGGATCTTTGCGACCACCCAGCCCTGATTGAGGGGAACACCAGAGATGAGAAACTCAGCAAACTACACGCAAACTACAAGGAATGGTGTGAAGCGACCAGTACCTGTGATATGTATTTCGTTTAGTTTTCAAAGTGTTTGGTTTAGTTTTCTAAGGTTTGTGGATTTACTGGGTTTCAAAGGGTTTCCCTTCAAAAGAAAATGCACATGTTTTTCAACGACTTTTTCAACTCCTAGGCGTGAGTGACCGTGCTGCCCGTAAATTTTTTACTGCAGCTGTACTTCGGCCAGCTGGTGGTGCTCAGTATACTGCTGTGAGTCAAAAAATTTTGTCGGCGACGGCGTGTCGCTATCTCATTCTATGGCTGTCAAGACTCCTGATGGAAATCGATTTGGATGACGATGTGCACACGTAGTTTGGCGCATGTTTGACTGTGCAAAACCATATGTGTTTTCCAATTTTCCAAAGTTTCTCAAACCAAAAGCAATCCAAAAAAGGATTGGCGAAAATGGGTTTATCCGTTTAAAGGGTCATCCCATGATATGTTTTTCTGAATCCGCGTTTTTTTTACAGTCTTGGTGTGTGTAAATATATATATATATACATACAAATATTTTTTATATATGAAAAGTTCCAAGGCAGCAATGTTGACTCAATGTTGCAGCTGATGCTGTGCGTGCCTTTTGTACTGTTGGATAAAAGCTTCAGGCTCAAGGCCTGTTGATCCAAGATCTTAACAATATATATATATATGTATGCCGCATGCCACTTTTGAATCTTTTGAATTTTGTTTTTGTCAATTTTCTTTCCTTTAGGGCCCACCATCGATTGAGGTACTGGTCCGGCTTGATTGGTGGACTGGCAACAATGGAAGTTCTGATGCTTCAAGGTGCGAAACAATTCACGCCTTACGTGACCTGTGAGTTCAAAAGGGCCTACTGCGTTTTCAGATCCGCTTTGAACATACTTGCGGACCGGGCCATCGCCCAGGGGGAAGCAAAATATCATATGCGGCCAAAGGCCCATATGCTGGGGCACCTTGTTTGGCACTTTTTGCCAAAAAACCCGCGTTACCTCATGGTATATGCAGATGAGGACATGATCTCCCGAACCAAACGGATAGCTGAAAAAAGCCATCCAGCTTACATGTCCCGTCTTACTTTGTTTCGCTACATAGTGCAAACTTGCATGCGCTTCGCTGGGGTACTACAAGAGACGGATGCGCGAGAGAAAAATTGGCTGGAGGCAGTTGCGCCTTCAAACTGGCAGATTGTTTTTTACAATAAACACAACCAACTTTTTTAGGACACCACAATTCTATCCATTTGACCAGGAGATTTGCTGGTGGGTTTGTGTCAGCCACCATGCTTCGAAAACCAGAACCGGCACCAGTGCATTTTATAAATACACTATCCTAATCATAATCTATAAAAATCTATTATATATATATATATAGAGATATAGATAGAGATATATATTATATATATGATCCAGGTGAGAGTCTCAAGATTTAAGTCCAAAGTATTGCGCCTGCCACACAATATAAGGCTCAAGTTGGATGGTGCTACCATCACACCAGTGCACACTGTGTGGAAAATTACCACCGCTTAAACTTGATGTCCAAGTTTATGCTGCTCACAAGATGCTTGTGATATGGATTCACTGCATGTTTGTAGGTGGAATCCTGCAATTCAAATGGCACCAGCACATTTGGGCCATGCTCAAAACTGCATCATTTTCGTCATTGATAGCTTAATTTTTCATTGCTGCCTTAATTAGGCAACGGTGGGCCCTTCTTGGTACCCAGTATCGTAATGGGACGATAGTCCAAGACCGAACTCGGTTGATCAACTTTGGCCAGGCATACAACCTTACCCATCAGGAGCTGGGATGGCCACTGACCAGTCTGTTCAGCAGTACTGTACATGTCACAAAAATTTGAAAGGGCAGCAGGTGGCATGCTCTTTAGGTCTTGGATGGAGACACCATCAAGCCCACAAGCAGAGGAGGACTTTTTAGAGGCAATGAGTTGTCCCAACACATCTGGTGTGAGCTGAGGCCAATCTAACCGAAGTCGAGGCAGGAAGGCCCTGGCAAAAGAAAGAATAGTGACCCATCGATCTTCCGGCACATGGGCATGGCGATCCCAACGTGCTTTCCATGCTTCAGCAAATGCCTTTTCAAGATCAGCTTTTGTCCCTGTGCACTGCAACTGGGAAACACACTGCCCAACCTGAACCCCTTCAATGGACTGGAGCCAGAGACAGTCATCCTCCACATGAATGATATTGAGCGGAAGCCCATGAGCAAGCACAGGACGGTCACTGACCCACGGTTGAGGAGGGTCAACAAGCACAGAACAGTCATCAGCACGCACTTCAGTAACATTGGACTGCAAAGGCCGGATCAAGAAGTCAACCCCATGACTGGACGGACCCTTAATGTCACGAAAGATTAAATTGGGGTTACGTGCCCGACGAAGCCGTGCATACTGACGCGAGGTGGACATCAATTGTTTCTCCAACAGCCGAACATGGATAGCAACAGTCTCAAAAATAGGCACAGCAATGGATTCAGCTGGAGGAAACCAGGGCAATAACTCAGGCGAGCCATGAACTTTGTGAGCACAGTTACACCACCACAGAGAGAAACCCCCGTCAAAACCAGGTGCGTGCAGGATGGCAGCCCACACATGTTGCCTGTACCCTACTGATTGCACACTACTTCCACTGCTTCGAACAAAGGCCTGCAGTCTCCGCACTTGCCGGATCCACTGAGCATGACGAACAGAACACCCATGAAACTGAGGCTGAAAGTCACCAGTTCGCCCAACCCTCACATGACACACGCGACCCTGACGTGCCTGGGTAGTTTGCACTGTGTGTGCACGACCAACCATCTGCTTGGAAACACGAAAGGGCAAGGCCTGGGAGGCATTGTTCTCAATGGTCTGCCAAAGAGTACGGTATCTATCATCAACTGAACTGGGATCGGAGTGCCAACAATCTAGAGGCAGCTCCCAATGCTTGGGCCAAGGGAAGGGACCAGGAGTGCGCCAAACGTCAATCTTGGAAGCCTCACCCAGCCGGTGAAAGCGACCCACAAGCATGGCGTGGTCTGGCCAGACATCATTGATCACATCAACTTGAATGAGCAGGTGTTGCAATTCAGGCGATATGTAGCAGAAATTCTTGCGTGTTTTTGCCTTACAAGTAGGCTGAGGAGGAATGCCCCAGCGCTCTGCAGCAATGTCTTGCAGGTCTTTAAAACCCAAACCCTCCAGAACACTGAAAACAGGAAGTTCACCACTTGCCACATTCCAATCGCCCGCCACGAAACGAGGACCAGAAGACAAAAATCCAACTGAGTCAGCAACCGCTCTCAGGAGCGCTTCATTGTGCTGCAACCTAGATGGGTAGTAATGGCTGTCAGGTTCGCCATAAACCACCCCACCAGTGAGCCAAACATTGTCGATCAAGGAAGTGAAAACCATGGCCCTAGAGGAACGCTGAATCTCCACTGGCCATGAAGTAGGCACATGGCGAACAGGCACTTTGGAGAGAACCCCAACTCCTTTCCAACATCCTGCCCCAGTGGCGGATGGCATGACAGGATGACCACCCAAGAATGGACAAAATGGCGACCGCAAATTTCAGACCAGCATTGAATCCAGCAACATCCTTGGAACTCAGGTGAGTTTCGCTTACAGCCCAAAGATCCCCATAGGCAAGGTGAGCAGCAACGTAAGGTGCTTTGCAACGCAACCCAGATGGGTTCATCACCCCTAACACAAAATTGGAACTGTCCGTGGCCGGGCCCGGATGAGAGGCCTCACCAATCCGGCACACATTGAAAAAGAGCAACAACACAACCAGCCAGGACCTGGCACGAATGCAAGCCTTGACAGGAAGGGCAATTGACACACACCCCAAAAGCTGGAAAAGCAAGGGCATCAGAGCGGCAAGCGCCCACAAGGCACAACAAGACCCCTTCATTATCATACCATTGTGGGAGCTAGGCAACTCATGCCCACCCCATCATTCACCGTCATCACGTGGACGCTTTTGCAACAATCCATGTATGTGAGAAAGCTGGTTCTCAAACATGGCCTGGATGCTCTGGTTCTGCGTCTCGATTTGGCCGTGAAGTTGTTGAGACTGAGCTTGCATCTGGGCCTGAAGATTGGAGACCTGTTGCGACTGGTGATGTGTGAACTCTTGAAATTGTCCATCAATCTGAGTCTGCTTCTGCATCAGCTGGTGTACCTGACCTTCAAGTGTACTGAGACGGTCAGGGACGTCATCTTGCTCCATGGGGGTTCCCTGAGGAAGCTTGGACAGTACCGCAGCCTGAATACGAGACTCCATTTGCTGCATGCTATCTGTCTGAGCAGGTGCAGAGGAAACTGGAATAGTTGATGGCTTGAACTTGGTCCAGGGATCGACATGAGTCCATGGATCATCATCCTTGGCAGCAGGACCTCCACACAGGGCAAGTGTTGCTGGTGAAGCAACTGGCAGCTTGACCTCAGACTTCGCAGAAACATCACCGGACTTATGGCGGGAAATCAGAACCTCCCCATAGTTGGTGTGCAGAATAGCATTGGGTGGCTCCTCAATGGCTTGCACAATCCACATCGCACCACGTCCTGGTTGAGGCGCCCCAGGTTGAAGAGGGCGACAGTTCCAACCCACCTGCTTCATCACTTTGCAGATTGCTTGTCGATCCAGGCCAAAGGGAAAAGGGCCAGCGATATACTGCAACCTCTCCCCTTGCGGGAGGAACAATGTGTCTGGTCGAACCACTTGATGAACTGCCTGGGCCTGGTCAGCAGGCACCCTGAGTCCACGACGCTCACCCATTCGTGCCAGGCCCAAGACAGCTGGATTGGTTTGCTTGAGGTGGAGCAACTCACGCAAAGTCTGCTTGGGCGCCCAGATGACCATGAACTCATTCAACACTCGCAGTCCATCTGCAGACCGGGGTTCAACATACGCACCTGCAGTGCCACTACGGTTGAGCACTCTCGTCAGGAGACAGTATGGGACCCGCAAAGAGACACAGAACAAGTCAGCTTTGGCAAACTCACAGGGCTTAAAACCAATTTTCATGAACTGGCGCTTCCACAAGTCCAGGATGGGTTCCTTCAGAGGAAGATTTTCTTCATTGTGCCAAGACGGACACGTACAACCTGCAACACCACATCGTTTCAGCTCTGGAAAGGTCTGAACCAACTGCTTGACGGGCGCCCGGGCAAAGGTTTCCCAGTCCTCCACTTCATCACGAAACACATTGATCCGGAGCGAGCAGACATCCGGGGACTCAAGTGAGACAAGGTTAGACCCTGCAAACTTTTCAACACAGCCTTGGCCAATCTGGACAAGGGATGCCTCCGCCAAAACAGGTTCATTGTCAACGGTACATCTGCAAGGGACAGTGACCCTAAGTTGAGACAGCATAGACTGCAAGGGTTGATCAGCACGATGGAATACAACCAAGGCAAGAGGCTCCTGTGAAACAAGACGGCCAGCCTTGAGGTAAGGATCAGCTTCCTGTGCGGTCATCAGGACAACCCCACTACTGACCGGGCCAATTTGTTGCGCGCACAATTGTGGAAGGACCGTAGTCCCAGATCGGAACGTGCCCTCCAACACACAAAGTTTGTGGGGATCAACTTCAACAGGAGGAGGAACTCCTGGGACATTCCGCTCCTTAGTGGTTTTCTTACCAACAGGCTTGCCTTTGTTGCCGGCCACTGCTGCTTCAAGCTCGGAGGGAAGAACCCACTTGAAACCAACATTGGTAGCTAAGGCTTTCATCTGCCGCCAAGGTTGCTTCTGCTGCATCGCTTGAATCAACTGTTCACTACCAATGGCTTTGATCGCCTGAGAGGCTCTCTGCTCCGTCAGTGCACCCGGGACACCATGCAAACCCAACTCTTCAGCAATTGACTTTACAAGAGCACCTGTTCCACCATCACCCCAGACCAAAGGGCAAATGCACATTCGTCGCTCAAACATAGCTTGAACAAAAGCGGCACGCATGTTTGTAGCCATGAAGTCCAAAGTGCGAACGGAATCAGGCAGTTCAGCATCAATCAAGATATGTGCCAGGAATGCAAGAGCATGGGCCCCACAAAAGTTATGGGATGGAAGACCGTGAGGCACACGATGAATCACAACCTCCTCAAAACCTAAGTGAAGTCCAATCCAGCGAAGCTTGCCATCAAAAATGTCATAGTCCACAATGTCATCAAAGGTATGAACCACAAGAACCATCCCAGCTGGGACCGCCCACAGAGGAAGCCAATGGGACCCTTCAAGCACGACTGCCGCAATTTGATGGCCATGAGACTTGACCTGCTTTGCACTTTCACACCATTTCTCAGTGAGGATATGCCCAACATCATCCCAGTTCAGGAAGTTAAGGCACTCAAAGGGGACAACGACTGGGCGGTGTGTATCAGAGCCTCCACTACGTGAAGCACGTTTCTGGATCAGAGTGGCAAGGTGGAAGCGCACTTCATCATCACCCATGGAGCGCCCATGGACCGCAAATAAATCAATCCGCTCATCAGTGGAGATACACTGGTGTGCAAATGGCACACCACCATCAGTCTGGGAGGCAACCGGTGTAGATTCGGCAACCGGAAGATTGACTGGGACCTGATCCTCCGATGGCCAGGAGCATTCAGAAGCATCATCACTCTCCTGTCCTGATGCCCAAATCCAGGGTCGGCTCACAAACTCAGACTCATGCAGTGCATCAGTGAAAACTCGGCGAAATTCAGTGTGAAGAGCCCAGACAGCTGCATACTTGGTGACTTCGGTAGAGAGACCAAGCTGACAGCCAACAAAGTTGATGGCAACAGCACCACATGCAGAACGGCATCGAATGTCACGGCGGGTATGGTCAAAACGCAAGGATTGGAAGCCCAGAGCAAACGCAAACTCAATCAGACAATTGATCCACTGAGCAGGAATCTCTGCCTGGTAGTCCCCAGTGACAATACGAACACGTGAACCAGCTGGGAAGAGAAGAAATGGCACCCAATGTTCCCTGACCTGGAGTGTCCCAACAAGAATAACCTGTTCAGTGCAGGCAAACCGAAAGAGACGTGCAGAATCAGTTGCTGACATCGACCCTTGTAGTGTCCATGAGAGAGTGATCAAAGGATCAACAACCCGGACATGCCGGACCAGCTGATCATTGCTGACAACATTACACTGATCGGCAAGAGCCTGAAGATGGAATCTGATCTCATCATCTGCCCAGATGCCGTACTGACCTGCAAGTAAGTTCCTTCGATCATCGGATGCAAGCATTTGGCTACGAACTGCAGCATATTGTTGCGATGTCATGAAAGTGGGACCTTTCAACGCACCTAATCCATCAGATGGAACACACGCAAGTGCATCAACAACTTCCTGAGCAACCTGAGCAGAGCTACCCGGAGCACCAACACTCACTGCAGGGCCAAGAGCTACATCAGTGGCACACGAAGGGCTGCTAGAGGCAGGGCCAGGCAAGCCGGACTCAGAACCCAAATTCCCACCAGAAGGGGGTCCATTACCCCAGAACCACGGGCGAGGTACCTCAGTGGAATTTCCAATATGCTGCATAAATCGGCGTCGTAAACAGTGATGTTCCTCCCATGCAGAGACATTGGAACACAACCGAGGAAATCCAACAAGCTGAGCTCGGAGGAAATTGATGGCCACGGCACCACATGCTGATTTGATGGCGAACGGTCGGACCACATGATCAAAGAAAGTCTCAGTAAACCCAAGGCCATGGGTCATGCGCATCAAACAAGCGGACAACATTGCAGGAAGCTCTTGAGCAGCATCAAAAGAAGCAATGCGGACTGTATTGCCCCAAGGTGTAATTAGGAAAGGAATCCAATGTGCCTCAATGCAGAACACCCCAATGGCTTGAAGTCCATCAGCCAGGATTTCAGGATGGGTGGCCGCCCACTCAGCACAGTCAAAGGCCGCAGGATCAACCCAAGCTGCAGAGACAAGTGGATCAATGACAACAACCTGCTTTGGTAGGCAGTCACCACCTCGTAGACATTCTTCAGCAAGAGAGTTCATATGGAACCTCATTTCATCATCAGCCATGGCACCCATCTGATTTCGCAGAATTGCCAGCCTATCCAGAGAAGGAAGAACCTGGCCACGAACGGCCCACAACTTGGTTGGCGAGTCAATGGTGGGTGGCCTGGTTTGGAGCATCCGGGCATTACTCAAGGCAATCAAGTCAGCAACCTCCCATTCAATCCGTGACCACAGTTCACGACTGTAAGCCCCAACATCGTACAAGCCGCGAAGGCGTGTCTGATAAGGGCCAGAGGACATATTTAGGGAATACAATGCAGTGACAGGCATCCCACCCACAAGAACAGTGTGCTCAATGTATCGAGGCAGCCGTTCAGGCTCATCGGGCATTATAGGGAGTGGCCCGGATTCCCTGGCTTGCAAGCTGTCTGCATCGGGAGCAGGCACAGCATCAGGACCAGCAGACCCAGCAGACGGACAAGAAGACGGTCGAAGACGCAAAGGAGATCTTGACCTGTCATCTGCACGACTGCCACTCAGGGGACTCCTGTGAGCAGGCACCGTTTCACTTCCACTATCACTTTCATTACCACTACCAACTGAAGGATCAGACTGGGGAGACACGACCGGGAAGACTCGATTGACCACAGGAGGATAGACGCACCAGTATCACCTGGAACATTCGGTTCATCTGAGCTACCATCTGTGGCATCTCCGGCACCCCAGACCCAGGGACGGATGACAAATTCAGACTTCTGAACAATCTCGGCAAACCTGAACCTAAGCATATCATGAACGATCTGCACTTCCGAACTCACTGTCGGGAGCTGGACATCACTCAACGCTGATTGAAGGAAATGCACAGCCATAGCACCGCATTTGTCTGACACTGGAACCAGCCTTTGCTGCCTTGAAACAAGAACAGATTGAAATCCCAGCCCACGAGCAATCTTCTCCAAGCATGGTGGATGGTCATTGACTGGGGAATCCCAAGTGTACACAGTAGCATGAGACTTGCACGGAACAACATGAAACGGGACCCAATGTGTGTCAAATCTACAAGCGCCAATGATCTGAACTCCATCACGCAAAACTTCAGGGTGATCATTTGCCCAAATTGCACATGGAAAGGCACATTCCTCCAACCAGGCAGTACACAGAAGGGGATCAAGCACGAGCACAGGAAACTGAAGGTTTGGTTTTGGAGCAGCAAGCACACTCAAGTGGTATGCCATTTCATCATCAGACCAAACATTTCCTTGCGCCTGCAGCAAAGCACAGCGATCCGACGAGGAGACGAACTGCTGTCTCAAAGCCTTAAACTTCTGAGCATCATCAATGCGAGGCACGGCAAGTCTCACAAACTGCTTGGCAGTCAATGGAAGGAGTGCATGAATTTGACCTGTGCTAGACGGGTACTGCAGAGTGGCACCCCCAGTAAGCGGGTATGCATCCACACTGACATCAGGTTGCCAGCTCAAGGTGGGAGACACGACTGGCGGATCATCAACACCCTCATGCACAACTGCACCAGAGGCACTGGTTTGGTGAGACTCAGATACCGGAAACTGGCCAGAAACAACTCGCATGGGAACATCACTACAAGAATCACCAACCTGCTCAGGAACAGGACCCATAACATGCGATGGCATACATGAGTCATCAGCAGAAAAGGTGACACCCTCATCACTGGACGAAAAGAAAATCTGCACATTTTGACCAACTTGAATTGGCTGAGTCAAATGAACTTCATTCCCAAACTGGTCACATACGGACGCAACCCTCATGGTTCCCGTCAGCTTGGCATGGGCGCACAACAGATCTGCAACAGTGGAACCTGCCTGGAAGCGGAAACTGACACCACTACCCTGAGAGTCAATAAGAGAAACCTCAGACACACCAACTGAGAAAGAGGTATCACATTTGGGATCACACACAGGATAATCGAACCACGGTGTATCGGTCAAATCCACAGCCGGTGCATGATGTTCTTCAGCTTGAGCTTTGCGAATCAATTGATCCAACACTGCAGCCACAGAGAGGTGAGACACTGGAGGATCATCAAGCCAGTTCGGATGCACCACCTGCTCAAGGGACAGGGTGCGCACAGGGTACCAGAAGGCAACCATTTCTGCAAGAGAACGATCAGAAATAACCTGCTGAGTGCACGGCCACGCTGTCTGACATTTCATGACAAGCCACGACCTGAACGCAAGCAAATGGGCCAACGGGCTGTACTCGGCCTTGTCTTTGCTCAAGTACTCAATCCTCTGCAGCACAATGCTGAAGACCCATGCAGCCTGAAGTGGGCTAGCAATCTGTCCCACACCAGACAAAGTAAGGCGGACATTAAGTCCGAAGTCAATAGTGCAATCCATACCATTCAATGCCAGGGCTTCAGATGGGTGAACATGTCGAATCTTCTGACCAGACATAGCCTCAGAGGTACTAGAGACCAAAAGCCCAAACAATCCCTTGTCATGTAGCCTCTGCGCAGAAAGACCAAAGTCACGGCAACCACAAGGGCAGGCCCTGAGCTGAGAGCCCCAAGCATGCAAAGCAGTGGGGGCAATCCCATCAGCAGACATAAGATACTTGGGGTATGTTCCGTCATTGACTCCAAATGCCTGACATTCACGAGAGTCCAAGCACAACGCCAACTCATCTCTGGGATCCCATCGGCAAATGTATGGGATAATGCATTGAATCTTGGGCAGTCCATCAGCACGCAACCATTCTGTGAGGCCAAGTTTCCCTAAACAAGGGTCATACAGCACCCACCAAGTTCTGTGACGTCGAGAGGGCCAGATGGCAGAGAGTTCAAGGTTGATGTTCTCCTTCACAAAGCCTGAGAGTTCAACAAACCGATCAAGGTGATGAGAAACAAACGGATCACTGCATGCAGGCACAACGCACTCCAGCACCAAAACCCGGACACGCAGAAACAGTGCTGCTCGAAGGATTTTGGGGAGGGACAGTGCACGGGGATCTGCCCCTCCTTTACGATCACCCAACTGGGAAAACGGCTGACATGAGAAGCCTGCACTCATAACTGCAGCGTGATTGCTCTTGGACCACACTTCAGCAATCACCGTCGGACACCCAACATCACCTGTCACGTACTCACATCCACCATGGACCTTGTGCAAGTCCACCATGCGAGCATTGGAGTCAACAGCAACCATAGTCTGCATACCAACGGCGTGAGCCCCATGAGTCATACCTCCTAACCCGCAGCAAGCATCGATCAGTTTGTAGAAGTCCTCCCATGTATGCTGTGAGTGGTACAAGACCTTTGTCCCATCATCCACCCTCAGCGATGGAATGGAGAACTGCTGCACCAAAACCACATCTAACAGAGTGAGCAAGTCCGATGCTCCATCCAAAAGTCCTGCAAGAACCATCACAGCATCAGTATGAACAGACCGGACCAGGTGGCGTTCATGCGCTGGGTCAAAAACCACCACCTTCACCACAACTGAGAGTCGGCCACCAGTATCCACGTCAGCAAGGCCCATGATGAGGTCCATGGCAAAACACGGTGAACAGGACGCTCTACGATCAGCAGGGCACGGCCGCACCTGCTGGTAGGTGTAGAGCCCACGGCTGTTCCAAACCACCAACCAGTCATGTTTGTGCATACGATTGGTCTTTCTTTTCTGGTTTCTCAAATTCTGACACATGGAGCCGGATCCAACTCGCGGCACCTTGTTTTTAAATGCAGTGCGCAGACACAAAAATCAAAGAGTTTAGCTGGTTTGTATACACACCCCTATTCATATTATCAATACCCTCTAGTAATTTAACATAGCTATTGAACATGGCCCCATTTACAGGCGATTTATAATTAGTTGATTTACCTAATATAATAAATGGTGATTTTCCAGTTCGCTATGTTAGTTTGCCAGAGGGTATTCATATTATCGCCATGAAAGTAGCCATCAGTAGCCTTCGGCCCAATCTCCAGTTTCACTTCTTTTTTTGCCCAGACGCAGCCACGATGATTTGGTAGGGATCATGTAATTCATCTATCATATGCATACATTTTAGGGAATATACTGGGATTCATAAACCCGTGACATATTGGATAAATTATGATAAATTCACGAGTCAGTGAACTTTGAGATGTTGATCATTTTGATTTGCAAGTGGTGAATCAACAATGAATCAATGTAATTGATGTATAATCACAATATCAATTCCGTTGCAACCAAAGCAACGAATATGGTAAACCCAATGGAATAAACCATTTCCCATAGAAGTGTATGACATTTAATGTTTTCGGGATTTATCATGACTTCCATGGTGGGGATGGTTTCTGTATGGAGGCTTCCATAGTTTAATTGGGGATCCCCATAGCTGGGTGGCTTATTTCATGGAAAATCCTAAAATGGATGATAATACCATGATTTTCCAATCGGATAATCCATTTTATTGGGTGGTTTCCTATTGGTTTCCTAAAATGATAGTTTCTTTCATGGAAAATCCTACTATAATAGTTTATAATATGGTACCCCTATTTTAGGAAACCAATAGGAAACCACCAAATTATTGGGCTTACCATGGCTTACCATACTATTCAACTTCAGGGTCAGCTGGCACCTTTGAGACGGAAGTGGAGCTGGATCACAAAGTCACTTTGGGGAGCCCCCTTTTTACACGACAGCAAACTTGGTATATCCAATTTCACTATGGCTCATGATACTTATAACATCGTATAACATCTAAAATCTTATAATTAAAGCTTATGAATGCGTATGATAACGTCTTATAGTTAATGGATGTTAATGGTGCTATTTTATTTGGACTTTATAAACCAACATTCACATCACTGGGGGCGCCCGCCCCACAGGGTGGGATTCGTCTCTCGTTGCCCAAGGCTTTGCTTGGCGAAATCGAAGCTGGGCGCTGGATGTGCAGGACTCAACCTACCAGTGATAGATTCCTCCAATATCCGAATATCCCCCAAGTAGTTGTTTTTTTTGCCCCAGCCTTCCAATTACCTCTGAGATAGCATGAAACAATGAACAGTTGGGTAATTTACCTTGTGAAATTGGGTTGGCTGCATATCTGACAAGTAACTGAAGGTGAGGGATGCACATCCAAGCAAGAACAAACACACTTCAAATCTATAATTCTCGCCCAATCAAACTATCTGTGGCTCAAGAAGGAGTTAGATTATTCAAATAGTTCGTGGTGTTCCGCACAAAGTATGACCGAACCATCCATTTGTTCATCAAACAAATTCAGGCAAGGGGAGGGTTCCTAAAATGGAGGACCACAAAGTCATCGAAACTGTGTTGTTTCTATCCTGGAGTATGGGGAAACCGATCGTCCTTTGTGGGGTAAACCCAATTTTGAGAAACGCACGTATATCGGCGTTTTTTTTTTTCGATATTGGATTTAGTTTGGGCTGCAACTCATAACCCGTAGCTCCAGATTAGCCTCTGGTACTCAAACAATCTCAAACATGGTCTTTATCCTCCATAAGGATGGACCAATTTTGTTCCTAGGAAAGACAATTCGATCCGAAAAAACCAAGGGGGTTCTTCAAGAGTTCACACTATGGTAATAGCCGTTGGACGCTCACAGGGGGGGTCCAGCCCCTGAAATAGTTGTCTCCACTGGCTGTTTTCCAGACGGCCTGACCCCCCCCATACCCCTTTTGAGCATTTCTGAATGGATAAAATCTAGGGGCCCAAGTATAGCATTTGTAAACCAAACATTTTTGCCCACACTCAACTTGGACAAGGGTACCCATACTTTGGAGCATTTTGGACGTTCCAAAGTGGTCAAAGGTCAGGCCCCTCAAAATATTTTGGGCATGTTGTGAATATTTAGAACATACGTTTTTATCTGTGAATCTCATGCAACCATGGACCTCCTGGATTTTAGCCATCGTTTTTTCTCCCCTGCATGCCACAGATAAACTGGCCACTTTGAAAGGTTCTCAACAGAGATAAAATTGACAAACGTGTCACAACTAACTTCCCAAGAAAACAATTTTTGCACACCTTGAATGCCATTTTTTAATTAGAGATATGCATCTATCAAGGTTAGCGGATACAGATGTTATTTTCAGGTTTTCCCTCCAAGCTTCAAGAGCAAAGATTGGACAAGGTGAGATGTTGGTTTCCAGGATTTGGTAGCCTTTTTTGGAATCAATTTCAGTGTTTGTCCTTGATGTGCAGATTAAACAAATGGATTTCAGTGAGGAAACTTTGTTCTGGACATGTTTTTTTTTACAAATATGATATATAAAGGTTAAACATGTCAGAACCGTCCCAAGTAAATAAACTTAGCCAAGTTGTTTTGATGCTGACTTGCAGAGGGGTTGATATCTCAAGATTGGGGACACAAGTTTTATTTCCTATATTTCTAGCCTAGCACCCCTCTAAGTCCAAGCAGCTATCCGGGAGCTGAAGGTGGACAGGGTGAGACATTGGTATCCAGGATTTGGCTGCGTGTTTTTTGGATCAATTTCAATATTTGTCCTTGATGTGAAAGTTCAACAAAAAATGGATTTCAAGAGGAGATAATATTGACATGGTTTCCGTTTCCGTGGTGCGAAAGCTGATAAACATGTCACATGTTTCCCAAGAAAGAAATGTGCACCTGTGGTTGATGCCAGTTTTGCAGAGGGGTTCATCTATCAAGGTTGGGGACATAGATTTTATTTTTTCTTGATTTTTCCTCCAAGCTTCGCCCCGCTTGGTCGAAGCAGCTATCCGGGAACAGAAGAAGTACAGGATTTGGCAGCCTTTTTGTTTGGGTCAAATTCAATATCTTGACATATCTTGGCCTGAAAGTTGAAAAACAATAAGGTTTGAAGGTGAGGAAATGTGTAACGGTGAGTTTGATAAGCATGGCAGCAATGCTCAACAAAATAAACTTCGTGCACCTTACAGTTTGACGCCAATTTTGCAGGGGATTTCATCAATTTCATCAATCAAGGTTGCTGTTTCTTCCTATCCAATCAAAGGTGTAGGTTGGACCTAAATTGAAGGGGGCTGACATCTGAAAATAAGATAGGCACCAAGCCTCAAGTAGGACAAAAATAAAATTCAAAAGCCCAACCTTCCAAAGATAAAATCAACGGGCCTGACCTGAAATTGGAATGAAATAAAATCCAAGGGCTGGACCCCCCCTTGGGTCCTCTTTGGAAGCGAGTACCCTTGAGGGGAACTAGGGGGGTCAGGCCCCTTGGAATTTATCTCACACATAGGATCGAGATAAAATCTAGCAAGTATGCTGATAAAATCTAGGGACCTATCGTCAAATTTACTAAAAAACTATAAACATAGCCATGCACCCCAGGGGCTGGAGCTCCTAGTCCTAGATCTCAGCTGGGAGCAAGCAACGACTACTATGGTACTTGTTTAACTTTGGGAAAATAGTTGTTGTTTTCTTACAATTCAACATAGAGGTTTAGCGGAATAACCAACAAACACGGGGATGATTCATACCTGATTCATATGAACGAAATTGGTTTATTTAACAAAACTAATCGTTTGGTTTGTGGTAGATACATCGAACCGATGAGGCACAGCCCCAAAACTAGGTTCAGAATATTTGGTTGGGTTCGTTCACATTGTTGGTGCAATCCTGGCCTCTGCTGATTCGCTGTTGATTCAACCTGCGCCTTCTTTCCCTCAACCCTGCTTCTGGCTTCTTGAACAAACCTTTTTGACTGTTTGAACCATATTCGTTTATTTACTACCCATCTTGAGCCGTTGATTCAGTTCCCATTTTGTTTGCTGTGGCAAATGGGTCCAATTGCAAATCGATCTCGATCCGTTTAAAACAGTGAAAGCCCTTTACCAGTTATAAATGGTTTTAAATGGTGTTATCATTTCATACATGGGGATACGTGGAATTCTAAGTGACTTATAACTGGTATTTTGGGCCATAAATGTACTATTCAGCTTTCAAAGCTCGCCCTTGGTCATCAAACCATACCTGCATGGCCATAGCGGGCTCGCGCGATTGCATCGAGTGTGTGGTGGTGGAAAATACCTACATCGAAACGGATCTTGACGTATTTGTTTTTTAGACGTTCACACACCATGTTTTCTCGAACAGTCCATTATACGCATTATATCGTTATATCTAGATCAAGAAACATAGTTCATCAACCGGAATTAGTCCAATTTTGAGATAGTTACCTTTAGCAGTAGCACTGCACAAGGCGGTGGCGGAAGTTTCAAAGATAGGCCACTATAAGGGAGGTGAGTTGTTGTGATGCATGGATGGCAAAGCAAATCCATTGATGGACCGAAAGGTGGTCGGAGTTGTGCTTTTCGGGGTGGTTGCGGCTGCAGTGGTCACCTCAACCACAACTGCTGGATGTAGTGTGGCGTAGAGGTAGTGCAAGGTATCATTTGTAGCTGCAGCTGCAGTTGCAGTTGCATTGTAGTTGTAGCTGTAGTTGATCTAGTTGTAGTTGTCATGTTGTAGTTGTAGCTGTAGCTGTAGTAGCCGTTGTAGTCGTAGTTGTAGTTGCAGTTGTAGTTGTAGTGGTGGCGAAGTGTGCTAAAGTGTGGTGAAGTGGTGTGTGTGCGTAGTATAGTGGGGTTGTAGCTGCAGTTGTAGTTGCAGTTGTATTGTAGCGAATTTGTAGTGTTGTGTAGTGTGGCGCGGTTGAACGTCCAAAAGTGCTCCGAACGTGGTGTGTTTTGCAAATGTCAGTTTTTTGCACTTTTGACTTCGAAATCTGCTTCCCGCCACAACGGCTTGCACTTTTTGAACATCTCAACTTCCAAAGGTGCTCTGAACGTGGTGTGTTTTGTGCATGTTGACTTCAAAATATACTTTGCGCCACAACGGCGTGCGCTTTTTCAACATCTCAACTTCCAAAAGTGCTCTGGACGTGAAGTGCTTTTATCTTTTTCACTTCCAAATGTGCTTCGTGCCACAACTGCGTGCAATTTTTCATCTCTCATCTGCCAAATGGCTCCGCGCCCGCCGCTTTAGCGAGCCTACTTCTCGACCCTCCGGAGCCACAAATCATTCGAAAAACGCAGTGAATCGCGACTACCTTTTCGCGCACCTGCATCTTCTTTCCTCCGACTCTTTCTCTTCTCTGATCTTCTTTCTTCTTCGCTTCTCTGACTCTTCCCACCTCTGCTTTTCCATCTGTCCATACTGTCGGAAGTTTGACTTCTAAAACTTCCTTCGACTATACTCCATCATTTGCAGTGACATCGCAGTGAGGTCATCATCATTTATTCATGACTATATATGTTCTATACTTTAGTTCTTAGTCTTATATCAACTTATATCAACTTATATCAACTTATATCAACTTATATCCCAATCATATCCGATCATCATCATCATCATCATCATCATCATCTTCATCTGGCCGTCCCATTATTCCACTCTTGCTCACCAGCTTTCAGAGACCCTGCCAAATAGGAAGATAGAACGTGACCTTCATCAAAGAAATCGCAAATATTAGGGTCAAATCAATCTGGCAGATGGAAATGGTACAAATGGTACAAGGTGGCTCTCTCCCCCCAGAGATAAGTTGCTTCATCAGTCCACGAACTAGTTCGATATATATGTATATATATATCTACGTACCTCATAAACCCATGAGATATAAACCAACTCTTCTCATTGAAATCCATGAATCATCCGTGTGTCTGTTGCTTAGACCGTTCTACCTCCATGGAGAAATCCACGGAGTACCGATTTTCCCAGGTCCCAAGCGACTGTGCTGAGCGGTACTCCCGGTGATGGTAATACTTGGGACGTGAGTCGATACCTCAGGCGATGACTGGCTCCAGGGTCCATCTCGAGCTGGACAAAATCCACCCATTTCTAGATGATTTTCCCATAGCTGGAGTGGGATTTCCAGCTATCCATGGTTGACACCAGAATATGGGTGTCCACATTGATATGTTCTTATATTTTCCTCCACTTCTTATCTTATGGCCCTGGCCCAACAGGTATAACTGGGATGCACCTCCTATAACTAGTTGGTCATATATCTTGAAATAATCCCAGTTTAATAACTGTTAGGCCAGGGCCATAACCGTGCAAAGTCTATGTGTGTTTATTTTTTTTAGGAGCCCAGGCACGCAAATGGAGCCATGCCACACCGCTGCCCTCAGTACTGACCCAATAGGATGCCTAAGTGGTTGCGAGTTGCAAGGGCAACAGGTGGAGGTCGCATCGCAAGCGGTTGGACAAACATATGGGAAATATATGGGGGATTTTACTAAAGCCATCTAAAACCTATGAAATTACCATAGTTATCCATGTAAACCATCTAAAGCCATCTAAAACCTATGAAATTAAGATATTTTTGGGGTGAATAAACATCCATGGGCCAGCTACTTTAGGGTACTGTCCGGGTTACTCATAGCCATATAATGCCATTGTGGGGTTGAACCGTTGCGAAACCACGTCCGGCCTGTCGCTGCTGTGAGAGGCGTCGCTTCAGCTGCTCCACCAGCGTCTTCCACAGCGCGTGGTGCTGCTCAGAGGGTGCGTGGCGGAAGAAGTTGCCGATGTGTTTGTAGTCCTGGGGGTGATGAGGCTCCCATGAAAATGCTGGATTTCACCAATATGAGATTTAATGGGACTTAAACATACTTAAAACTCATGTATGATAGCTAAGTCAACTTCTAACTTGACACAGCTATCCCATGAACTATCCCCTAAGTCAATGGTTTCTAGGGGTGTTTCATTCCTGGGGATGGAACCAGAAATCCACCCAGATACAGATTTTCCCGGCGATTTAGGTTAGGTGCTTGTGAAACTCATGTTATGGCTATATAGTAGTGGAGATATATGGATATTTTTTGAGATTTATGGGATATGATGACTATGTTGCATGATTCACGAACAATAGTCCATGCTGCACATACTAATATTGTAAATCTATGCTACACGTTTTAAATCAAGTTATATCCAGTCCTGCAAAGTAATGCTCCAGTTTGTTAGCTAAGTTGCTTTCTAACTAAAATACCTGGGCTTTATGAATATATATATATATATATACATCTACAACTGAGGGTGAATGTGGTTTTAAGAGTTTTAACTGATACAATGTGAGGTTTAAGAGAAAATGTGTGTATATATATATTATATATATTATATATTATATATATACGCATACATACGTATAGGGTTTTAGGTTTTAGGTCAGTGGGGTTTATACACCAAGACACGTGCCTGGGAACCACCCCTTTCTGGGCATGGAGGGTTAACATTTGATTCCGCAATATTCCGCATATCTCATGACGTGTACAATATGTTTATAAGGGGTTTTTAAAATGGTGTATACCCAAGTCACCATGGGTTTCAATACTAAAATTTTCTAATTTGGATGATTTGGAGGTACCCAATTTCAAGAACCCCCCATATGTATAAATGTAATAGATACTGGAATGCAATGCAATGCAATGTAATGCATGTATGAGACCAGGTATTTCAGACCCGTATGAGCAACAATACTCAGTTTTTCTAGGATGGTTGCTAGCCCTGCTAGCGCTCGCCCTTATACTCCATGATGCGGGTATAATCTTGCCAACACAACTGGGTCATTTTGGAAAAAGAAGATGTTGGTAAATTAGCATTCCGATCCCTGATTCATACTGACTTCTGACTTCGTTCTCCCTTGGAAGCCTCTGGATTCATGGTCGCTTGTGCTGGTGACACCAAGGTAGAATCACCTGGGGACCAAAGAAAATCATTGGTTTGTTGTTGATCATCGGGGTTGCCTTTGTTGAAAACACCTGCAGGAAGCCTTGACTTTTACTTTGTACCACTAAATATATAGAGTACCCTCTGGTTATTTAACATAGCCATGGAAAATCACCATTTTCAATAGGTAAACCATCTATTTCTATGGGCCATCTATACCATGGCTATGTTAGTCATAACCAGAGGGTAGGGTTTCCTGTAAAATGTCTCTTGATCCAAGTCTCTAGGAGCAAATTGCTGTGTGAACCGAAGCCACAAAAGTTACGGTGCTACAAAGGTGTCTGATGGTTTCAAAGTAGGCAAACCATTGGAGATAAATCTGCGTTGGGTAAACAATATCGAACATAATTTTAAAAGTGATGATTAAATTTCATATCAAAAATTCAAAGTCATGAATCGTTCGGGTCCTCAAAGATGTAAAAATTGTGGTTAAACAAGGGCCAGGGGCAACAACGCCGTTGAATTCTTGAACTAGATGAGCAGTGTTTCAAACCTTCTGCCATCTATATATGATCAGGTTGTACAACACCCTATAATCATCTATACATGATCATCAACTAACGTCGGTTCTGAACACTGGACAAATGATTCCTTGTTACCCTTAAACACAATGATATCTGTGCATTATAGTCGATATTCCAAGACCAGGAAGATGTTTTTTCTTGCTGGTTTTTTTTGTTTCATTCTACTCTCCTCACTGGCCAACATGTATCGTGAGGCCTGCCCCTGAAGTCAGCTTCATCAGAGTCAAGGAGTCATCCGTTGTATCTTAAGAGGACCTCCTTCCTTGACCCTCAAAAGTAGCCATAAAATCGGCTTATTATTACACAACACTACATCTATCAGTGCCAGGCTACCATTCGCCAGCCAGTAACGGTCAAGGTATGGCTGAATTCACCCAACTTCACAATGGGACCCCACGGGGTCGGGCATTTTTTTATGTGACATGTAAAAATAGGTCTACTGTATAAAGGTATTTGTGTATTACACATAGTATACATAATATACATACTATACATAATATACATAATATATATAATATACATAGTATACATAATATACATAATATATATATATACATATATTAAATATAATATATATATATATTGAATAATATATATATATATATACAAATATAATAAGATCTATATATATAATAATAATAACAATAATAATAATAAACAATAATAATATAATAATAAAATTTAATAAACATATATTTAATAATAATAATATATTAATATATATTAATATATATTAATATATATTAATATATATATATATATGTAATAGTATATAAAAATGTATAATATATAAATATATAAATGTAGAATATGTCTGTATATTATATATAAAATATATATTTTATATATTATATATCTTATACATATATATATGTTTATACATATAGATAGATAGATAGATGGATGGATAGATAAATAGATAAAATATAAATAGATAAATATATAAATAAATAGATAGATAGACATATAGATAGATAGAAATGTAGATAGAAAGAAATATATGTATCTATGTATATGAACCGTTGTCAATACCCATTGTTTTCTCTAAGCTCCCAGAAGTTCTTTTCGGGGCCCTACTGCTTTCCATAGTTTTGTGACAATAGAGGAAAGGAAGAGGAACGAAAAAGGAAAAGACAAGGCAAGGAGAAAGAAAGATAAAGAACGGAACAGGAAAGGAAGAGAAGCGGAAAAGGAAAAGAACACAAAAGGAAAAGGAGAGAAAAAGAACGGAAGATGAGAGGAAGAGGAATGGAAAAGAAAACACATGAAAGGAAGAGGAAAGGAAAAGGAATGGAAGAGGAAAGGAAAAGGACATGCAAAGGAATAAAAAAGGAAAGAACAAGGAAAAAAGGAAAGAAAAACGAAACAGTACGTATCTGGTTGGTGGTTTTAACCATCTTGAAAAATATGAGTTCGTCAATGGGGTTGGGATTATCCCATATATTATGGAAAATAAAACATGATTGACACCACCAAGCAGGTATGTACCCTCTGGTAATTTAACATAGCTATGGAAAATGGCCATTTATAGTGAGTTTTCCCATTAAAAATGGTGATTTTCCATTGCTATGTTAGTTTACCAGAGGGTATCTGTCATGTATTTCGTCCAGGAGCCGCCCAAATTCGTGAAGGCTTTGGCCACCGGCTGCCCCTCAACATCCGACAGATACTGGGAGAAGGACTCCGTGTCCTCAGATGGTTCTGGGTCAAAACCCTGGTACCGAAACGTACCCTAAAATAGCTGGTTACAGGATGGTTATTCCCTCATTCACTTGGTAATATCAGAGGTTTTGATCCATCCTCAGTCAATGGGATCCTCCTCTAATCTGTATTAAAAAAAAAAACTTCCCTCCAACATTAAACACCCCCATTCCATGGTCCCAAATATGTGGGTTCATCCTGACTTTTACATCTACTAACACCATACTTAAGTCACATCAGGCGGGAAAAGTCACAACATCCCCATGTCACAGCAGCAGCAGCAACAGGAGGAGGAAGCAGCACAACAGGAGGCAGCAGAGGCAAGCAGCAGCATCAAGCAGCAGCAGCAAGCAGCAGCAGCAAGAGCAGCAGCATCAGCAAGCAAGGAAGCAAGCAAGCACGCACGCACGCAAGCATATTACACCAATCGCCTATTGCTATGTACATATTATATACTCAATATATATGTATATATATATATATTTATTTATGTACATATACCATAATATACTAAAATATACACTGGATGGAAGCACACAAATCCAGCACTTTTGCGCGAACAAAGCGTCCGGAGGAGGATGCTCTAAATGGGACGCCTCCATGATGATAAACTCAAAAGGCCTGGCTGGGTGTGGGTCTCCCTTCAGAAAGGGGAAACTATTCTCTACAGCTATGGCCCTTTACCAACTATTTCAGTGTGGTTATTGTAAATGGGGTTATCATACAAGACTTACAACATCTGCTGACTTAGGGCCATAACTGGACTGTATTGGTGATTACCTTGTGGATATTGAACACTTTGCAATGTGCAATGGTAAAGACAGGCCATTTATAGATGATAACAATGATAATGATAAACCATAGTGAAATTGGAGTTGTGCACCAACTTAGCAGTCCAAAAAAAAAAGGGGCACCACTGAGCAAAGGAAGTCGACGACTTGCCGTTTTGTCCCATAGCGTTCACCGGCCCAAAATCGATCAAAGGCTGGGATTGCAGAGATCATCCACTTATCGATTCTGTGCACGCAACCAAACATGTTCCCATCACTTGTATAATCGCATCGAAATCCGCATCGTTTGTAGATACATAATGTGGGAATATGTGGGACACCCAGTGCCATAAACAACTACCGTTTGGGAATTCGGGGATGGTTTCTACAACCCGCCAATAAAAAAGGTGATTTTGAGAATGGTTTATTATTGGGCTTACCTCATGAATCTGCTGGTTTAAAAACCCGATAAATAGTATGGATATTTCCAACAAAAACCATAGTCATTGGATGTCATTGGGATGGTTTGTAGATACATTACCACATTATACCACAATACTTGGTGGCTCATCCCACTTAGTAATTAGGTTAGTTCACCCCAGTTATAAGTGGATAAGCCTAATTATCCAACATGATTTTGAACCAAAAACAACACCCAGCCAGCCACGGCAAGCACGACATCACCTTCGCTCAGCTGTCTGAGCGGTCAGAGGCGCACATTCCCACATGAAAGCGCTGAAGGGGCTCTCCTTGTGATTCGTTCGGCGTTCGGCCCTGGTGGAGAATTCATGGTGCGTTTCTGTTTCTTTTTGAAATCACATTACATAAAAATACATACAGTAAGAATGATATGAGTCTCCATGAATTGTTCTCAAAAGTAATTCAGAACATATACATATATATATATGTATATATCATCCGTTTGTAACATGTTACATAATTTGAAAATGATCTCTTAAAACTATGGCACATATTTGATACATGAACATCAGCCGGACAGCCATGGGATACCTGGGATAAGCGTTTTATAGTCATCCCATCATGAATTGATGATCAATGTCTTGCGTCCTTGGACACATAAAGATTGATGAGCAATGGATCACTGGATTGATGAGCAATTCCCATGATTATTATATATATATATATTGACTACAAAGTGCCCCCCCCCCCAGTTATAAGTTGGTTTATAAATCCGGCCATATCCGGCCATCAAACTAGTTCACAGTATACTCTTGTTTAGCCAAACAGTTTTGCCGTGGTGTGCGAACATGAGCTATCGTTTGCGGCCCCACATTATATATCTATATATATCCCTCAATGAAAGGGAACAAATATGGAACATTGATTGGGGATTGTGAGGATTGATTATAGATTCTCATAATTCATTAATTAATTATCAAAGATTACTATGATATTGTTTTATTATGGTTCTCTCCTTGTGAATGAGAAAAGAAAAAACATATTTTAATCATGGCATCTTCTCAAACGTCACCGGTCAACGCTCATCCCATCTGTGCCCGAAAGCTATCGTCGGACAGGGTGCATTTGGGGTGCAAAAATATGCAAAACATGGGTATAATAACCATAAGGCATACAACCTCTACAACTACGGTGATATGTTCATTGATTTCTGGAACTGCACTTGCGGTGTGGTAAGAGTGACTCACCATTTCGAAGTTGCTGTTTAATTATACACCCATCTGCAAGTTATAAACCAACATAAACCTGTGAGACTTAAGACCTTTGTCCTTGTGGATCCAAACACTTCCTAAGAAGGTGCTTAGCCTCCTGACAAGGTACGCTTGGATCCATTAGTGTATCCATCTTATAGTTTGCCGTATATATATATATATATCCCAATATCATGGACAATACCAATATGAATCCATTTGTATAATTAATATATGTATCCCAATATAAATACATCATATATCCATTAGTATATCCCAATATAAATCCCCATTACCCATACATACCCTTTGGATCCATAGGCTAAACATACATCGCTCCTGCAGTTTGGACGTCAACATCTCGCGAAACCTGCACCGACGAAGGGTTCAGATTGCGGTCAAAGATTTCAGTGGGATTGCGTTTCCTCTGGAAAAAACAAACATATTGAATGATTCAGATGTGTTCTCCAGATTGTTTCATCAACATGTTGTTTTTGTTTTGAATGGTTGGTTCCAAGAGGCTGCTCTGAAAGAAACATCTACAGGGACCATGTCTTTTCAGCATGTGTTTCTTCAAAAGAAGGAATTTTGGCTACGTAGTTTCTGGGTGATACCTTTGCAACCAGGCTGGTGAAGCGAAATGTTTTGATCCTTCAATGGGTTCATTCAAGGGAAAACACATGGGTATGGGTCAATACCTATAGATACATTTTTAGTGGGATGAACATCCATTTACCAGCTATTTTGGGGTTCACTAGGTACCAGGGTTTTGACCCATCCCCACATGTGTTTTTTGTGCAAACCAGTGTTTTTACCCACAAATGTTGGTAGGATCTGCTAGCTTTACCCCTGAAGTTCTGAAGGGAGTCCAGCAGAAAACAAGATAAAACAAAACAAAAAGACAAGAGCCACTAGTAAGTCAACATGGCTATCGAAAATGGTTCATTTACAGATGTGTTACTTATTAAAAAATATAAAAGCTAGGTTAGTTTACCGGATGGTATCGGGAAACATGGCATTTTCTGATGTTTCAGGTTTGTCACATTCACCTCAACACAAGTGGATAACCATTCCACTCCTGGCAGCTGTTGCCTTGAGGCTTTAGGTGTACATGAAAAAAAAACATATAAGTATATATATATATACAGCGTCTTTCCCATTGTTTGAATCCACATAAAGTAATGTTGTATTGGTATCTTATGTGTTCTTGTGTATCATGCAATGTAAGGGTGGTGATCTAAATATATTATTGTATAGATTGTGTTATGTTTTATATTATATAAACAAACATATATTATTCAAAGTATATGATATTATAAAAAGGTATATGGTTATATATATATTCTTACATTATATCACGGTAGAAAAACTACTGTATTGCAAATTAAATGTTATATCTAATTGCATTTAATTTCAGTCCCGTTAAACCCTAGGCTTGTCCAGTGATGACCCACATGACGATATGGTACCCGTTGACACATCATCCCGCAAACCTGGAGAGTTAAACGCGATGACGAGTAGAACACATTGCTGGTTGGTGGTTGAGCCCGACCCCTCTGAAAAATATGAGTTCGTCAATGGGAAGGATTATCCCAACCACATTGTGTTCGCTGTTTCTAGCCATCGTACCCAATGACTCAACCAAAGCAGCATTCAAATCATCTGCGCCAGTCTTTCTGACCGATCGGCAATGAAAGGAATGAACGCACATTGAAGCTATAATGTATTTGTTTTCAACTATGGCAACTTGCCAAGGTCCCAAAATGATCGAACATGACAGGTACGTATTTGTGTTCAATCAGGTAATTTGTTCGGCAATATACGTATTTCCATTATTTTTGCAACTTATGCAAGCGTTTTCAATCAGGCAATTTGATTTGCAAAGCTTTCAATACTCCGGGATGGTTTTATCAAGCGCATGTCAACAGTATATGATATCAAATTGTGATATATTAAATCATATCATATTCTGCCATAAAATGCTATAAATACTAGTACACATATATCGTTAGTACACGAGTAATGTGCCGTCCCAGGAATCGCCCTATCCAACCATCATCCAACGTTTGTCTCGGCATATCCAGTTACAATGTGGTGCCCCATAGTTGGCAAGTTGGTGCCAATAACTTCAATAACTATGGTTTATGGATGTTTATGGTATATATATCAACGTATAGTTAATGGGGTAGAAATAAACCGAAATAAAACTAAGCAACGATTCGTTGATGGTCCATCTAAGTACAGATTCTTGATAGATATTGATAGTTTCATAAGACAAATTGTCGTTGATCTCCAGTGATCTTGAATTCCATTCTGACTCATCTGGGCAACAACAATTCCGTCTGACATATTGCATCATACTGCTACATTGGGATAAAATCGGACAAATCCCCTTAATTACTAACCATGATTGCAGTGAGGTCGTAGTGAGGTCGCGACGTGAGGTCGCGACGTGAAGTCGTTGGAATTTACCCAGTATCATCCATGTGAAAAGAGCAGCTCTTTTTGGGGCGCACCCTGGTGCGTTTTCCATGAGGTCAATGGCTTCCGCCCACGTAAGGTTCCTGGCGATTTGTGGGGAAGTCACAGACTTTTCAATGGATTTCTGGTTTCAAGATGTGTTTTCAATAGGTGTTTCTCTTTAATATAAGGCGCTGCTGAAAAGGATCTGGGTAAAACCATGACGATCAAAAAGTGAGAATCAAACATTCTGTGATGATTCGATGAATTTGTGATGATTCAATGAATTGATCTAAGGTCAAAAATATTCAAAATTACTGGAAAACACAGTTTTTACCTGCAAATATAGGTTCTTCTAGACGAAGGAATGTTTAACGGAAACCATCGTTTTTTCTTGCAAGCATACGCAATATAGGGAGTTCCTCTAGATATTGTATATCTGAAAACAAATCCGGGAAATGTGCGGAGGGACATATCATTGCTAACCAGAGAGATATCCTGGAGGACACCTTTGGTACGTTCCTCGATTGAAATCTTCCGAATCTTTAGTTGCAAACAGTCGCATCTCCGAAGAGCTAAAAATCTACCTAACCAAGGCCTACCCAACCAAGGCCTACCCAGACATGCTCCCAACAAATAGTTGAACGTTTACCAACAAAAAGTCTGAATACTTTATTAATTGGGATTTCATGCATTGAAAGCAATAAGTCCCTGAGACCGCAAAATCGTCAAACCCATGAGCGAACTGGAACACCAAAACTCTGCAACATCGCAGACTTTTGCTCTCAAACAAACGGATCAAAATGCACTTGGTATAACGTCTATGATATTGAACAAACATGTTTTATGTGTTTGAAATAGATATTGGTCAGAAATGGTGAAAACACCATGTACTGCCCTTGTGAACACCGCCATAGCTGGAAGTTTTGGTCGTAAATTTTAAATGAATGTTGATCTCACCAAAAGGACACAAATATATTGACATATCTTGACCCATCCCGAATACAGGATCAGACCTACCAATATGTGGAGTCCGGGGTGGACAGGATTTCTGCAGCCATTTTTTTTCGTCTGGAGGTTGTGCTGAAGCAACCTGGTCTTCCAGTTACTGAGATAGATAACCAGGCTGATTTACCTCATGATTTTGAAACATGGCTTACCTATCCGACAGCTTTGTCAGGATAAAAACATCATCTCGGAAGAATATTCCAACCTCCTGTTACACTGGGCCAAAGGATTCCCATCAAAAAAAACACATTTGGCGATGGAAAAGTCCTCCATCAACGGAGCTTTGAATGGGAAGATCGACTATGGGGGATTTCCAATTGCTATGATTGATTACCGGAAGCTACAAGTGGATCTAGGATTATACTATAACAGTGTTATATATGATATATATATATATGAGATATCGACAGTTGTATAGGGGTGATACCCTCTGGTAATTTAACATAGCTATTGAAAATGGCCCATTTATGGTTGATTTACCTATTGAAGATGGTGATTTTCCAGTTTTTCGTATGTTTACAAGAGGGTAATCCTTTTACTAACGGGGAACACATCCAAGTAAGAAGGGAGTCTGGCCAAACGCGTCCAATGCAACTGCCCTTTTTTCACCCAGCTTGGATTCATCCTGCGGTAATCGCTGGGACACTCCATAGTAAATAAATGCTGGATTTCCCAGCTAGCCACCTTGGATTATCGGTACAAGTGGATATATTATAGCCAATATTATACCCCTTTGAAATACCCAGTTCCTCCTGAGAAGACCTTTTGAAAGGACCCTCCCTGTCTCGGTGTCTCGAGTTCTTGGGGACCCAGTAACGTTGACTCCTTTTATCTTCATTTTCACCATTTAAAAAAAAAACTAGTCTAGAGATATATTAATGTTTCAGGAGACATCACCGAAAAAAAACATCAACAATATGCACTGTAGTATTGTAGCAATTAAATAATTATATATATGTATATATAAACAATCGATTCCAAGCACAATTTTTAAATTTGCAACTAAAATAGAATACTTGGAATATAATATATATATATGTATGTATATCATCATCTCAAACAAAAGCCCCATGGTTTTTCTCACATCTTCCGTTGCCAAAAAATCGAAAAGAGCCGCCCTGCTCACCATGGCCTTGCACTTTTCTCGGAGCTCTGGTGGTGGAAGACCCACTTCCTGCAGCCGAGGGCATGTCCTCCATCAATGTATCGACACTGGGAAGATCATACCCATAGGATCCATGGTGCTGCTATATATGGTAACATTTACCATCAATATACCCCAAATGTTAGCATATATATATATATATATACCATACATGGATCCTATGTTGCCATGTTGCTATTAGTTTGATGACCTATACCGGCTACACACCCGTGTTATATTAATGAGATTTCGACAGTTCAAAAAAGACTGATTCAATCCACTTACTCATGGGGAAAACAACCAACCGTAGTTGATTCAACCCTGGTTGATTAGTTGTTCAATTGGTCGATATTTCTTAAACAACCTGGTTGATTAGTGAGTTATGATGAGGATTTAAGAATCATGCAAAAGGGCTGTTAACATTCTTTAACATGTTTTAACCATCAGAAATGGAGAGATAATCCAAACAGGTAAATTGCTTCACAACTGGGCAAAAAAGAATTGATGTGGCGGTGGTCTGGTGGATCAATCTACATTTGCAGTGAAAACAAACAAGTACCCTCTGGTTGTGACTAACATAGCCATGGAAAATCACCATGCTATTAATAGGTAAAGCATCTATTTCAATGGGCCATCTATACCATGGCTATGTTAAATAACCAGAGGGTACTTGTTTTGAGGGGGAGGCTTGTAATGAAATGATCATGTTTTATGGTGATTACCCCCCCCTACCAACCCAATGTATCCCAATGTTCCAATACATTTATTCAAGGTTTCTTTGCAGGGGAGTGTTTGCAAGGTGCTTCCCCACAGGTACGTTTTTGGTTTATACACGCTAATGTCTATCATAAACCCAACTATGCTTGGGAGTCCAGTTGGGGCTATTTCTATGGGTACAATCATGGTGACAACCTCGATATTTTGTGGGATGTATATAATAAACATACTAGTATAACAATAATAAAAAAACAAATAATGATAACAAAACAAAATAAAACATATATTATAATAATGAGAACACTAATAATAATGTAAGATTATGCAACCTTCAGAACTACGTATGTTTATATGTAATATAAACAGTAGTACACATATCATTCATATCATATGATGTCCACTATTTTTTCACTGGAACTGCCCAACCGCCCAAGCGCCGCATCGTCGAGCTGCTGTACGGTGGGAGAAACCCAGCTGCTAATGGCCACAGGCAACTCCAGCCGAGGCATCATCTGGCAAAGGAACTCTGGGATTCCCTGGGTGTGGGAAAAAAAAACCGGACCATTGTTAAATAAAGTTAAGATTCCATAGGACTTCATGAGTAGTTGAATGGAATTAGATGGAATTAGGAATTCCATAAGATGATGATGATGATGATGATGATCATGGTGATGATGATGATGATGATCATGATGATGATGATTAGTTGAATGAAATTAGATGGAATGAATAGAATTAATTAGATGTTCCGAATGAACAGTGAAAAATATTTCATTGTCCACTGAATAACAACGATACTTTTCCTGAAGCTGTACATTCACTCGTGATGCATGGAAGTGGTCGCTGGCATCATGTACAAGTACTTAAACTACGAGAATGGATAAGTTCAGTTGTTAATCATCTTTTTAAGTTAATAAGATGATCTTCGTTTGAAATGGTTTGTATACACCAATTTAGTGCAATTCTAAAAGATTAATAGGGACCAGCCATGGTGCAAATATCATAAATCACAGCCACGGCTGTCCCAGACCTCTGTAGAACTCGGCAAGACCGAGGCCAAAACCCTGCAGATCCGCATCATGAACCGTGGAAGAAGTCCGTGCGTGAAATTGGAACATGGAGACGGACATGGAGACATTTGGCATTTGAAAAAGGTTCAGCTTTACACCCAAAATCTGATCGGCCGGAAATGAGAGTACTGTAGATATCTGTAGATCATTGTTTCTTGTACGCGCTCGTGTTTGGTGGTTGCTAGCCTCGCCAAACTTGGGCTCTCTGCGCGGTGTATCCTAGAGCCAAAAAACTGCATCGCATGCGCCATCCAAACACCATGGAACTTTGGCATGGCCTTCCCCCCATAAATAGCCATAAATGGCAATTCCTTGCGCATCGTGACATAGTGCTTGCAAGTACCCTCTGGTAAACTAACATAACTATGGAAAATCACCATTTTTAATGGGAAAATCCACTATAAATGGCCATTTTCAATAGCAAACTGTTAGTCATTACCGGAGGGTACTTGCAATGGATCTTCATAGTAACCCGGCAATTCAGCATAACCTTGCAATAGCTATCCCCATGGATCAACCTATGGGATTCAACTGGGCTATGGCTTCCATAGCTATGTTTTTTTTAATCAGAGACTAGACATAGACAGACCAAATGTGTGTGGTTCCCTAGTCACATTAAAGCAACATTTATCACCAACATACTCATCATGTATAGTTTTTTTCCACAGGGGGAAAATCAGAGCATACATGAACTGAGGATCTCATAGAAACCCGGCTTGTTGGTGGATCTCATGCAGCCATCAAGCCAAGTTCACGTGCGTTTCACCCCAGGGCCCCATGGTGATCTATCTGAGAGATAACATGGTTGGGGTGCATCCCAAGTAGTAAGCGGCTCACCATCATCATCATCATCATCATCATCATCATCATCATCATCATCATAGCTAGGTACTCAGAGGTGGGATGTCCGGGATATCCTCACTATTTAGGGTGTGTATATATATATATACACATAGACTGCCTATATAGATAGATATAGAATGATATAGATAGATACACAGACTATTAAAGCTTGTGAAACTGTCATGTACTATTTCGGATGCACATCCCATTAAGTTCGCTGGGCCACATCTCCCACTTTCCAAGTGCCTGAAGCATGCGGACCACTAACCTTTCGCAAGCTCAAGAATTGGAACTACCAAATTCATCAAGTAAATATTCTGTGGTTTTCAACATCATATTCCCATCTCAAAATGGTCATACTGTGGTTGTTTGAAAACTGCCCTATGAAATGACGTTTTTTTTTTGCGGGGCGAAGTACCCCCAAGGGGCCAAGGGGCCAAGGGGCCTCGTTGCCTGGTGATGCCTTGATCATCCTAACGTTGGGCACTACCATACCCAGAGGATCAAAAGATGGTACTATAAAATCACTTATCAGTAGCTGTAGCTGTTTTTAAGCTACTTAGGGGTTAAAAGGCGGTAAGTGCATCAAATTCCCATACTTAACGGAACTTGTGTTTTTCCGATAAATCTGGGAGTCAGACTCAGGGCAACACCAAGAATCTCAAAGCCTTGTGTTTTTTTGTCTATCCATGAAGATCTAGGTTTTGAAGGGGCTGTCACGGGCGGTCAAGGGCTGTCACGGTCATTTTCCGATAAGTCAACATTTTTAGTAAGAAAATATGTATTCGTCAGGGGGTGTCACGGGTTCGTCACGGTCTGTCACGCGCAAATCAAAAAGTAGATCCTGACAAGTTTTGACACATTGGGTCTTCTAATCACTACTGTTATAGGGATGTGACGATTTTATTGATGGTAAACCAAACAAACACGATCTATATAACTACGCTTCCACCAAAGGTTCTTGCTGGTGAAATTACCACGTAAAATCTAAGTTAAACTATATTGTAATGTATAAACCAGATTTTGATTGTAAAATACCCTTCACCAAGATCTACAGTCATTTTGTTTGGCAGAACTCCATATGTTAATGATAAATATTTACTAGTGAACCCCATATGTTGGCATTACATCCCGCAGTTATCACAGTTGTTGCTAATGAAATCCCATGTGTCTGCTGACAAAATTTCTCACATTGCCTGTTTATATTTCCACATGAAACCACCATTTTTCCGCCAACAAAAACACATCCCGGCCTCATTGGGGATTGCTTTTTGTGGGACGACATCTACATGAAACCAATGGTTTTGACCATGACATTGCTTGGTTTGCTAAAAAAAAATGGACCCTTCAAGGCCAAAAAAATCATCTCCCGTTGTGCCAAAGGGCTCCAACTCTTCGAAATCCGCATCGTGCATGTCATAGACGATCACCTCAACGATCTCATATGGCGGCCCATGGCGGCGTCCCATGGCGATTTTTTGAGGAATAAAGTGAGATGATTCGGTCCAAATGACATTGAACATTTATGGAAGAATATGGAAGATACTATTCCCTAGACTTCCAGTGACTTCCAGTGACTTCCAGTGACTTCCAGCCTCCAAACCTCCCCAATCAGCTTCTGAGAAGGTGTGACTGGAAGTCTAGGGATCTGGATTGGCCGTTTTGATTCTTAGTTTTAGCCGCTAGCATTTTTTAGTCATGGGTGAACCTATCCACGATCAGTGAAAAATGGTTCCAGGGCCCATCCAAGTATTATCCACAAGACTTTCGAGAAGAAAAGAAGGGACTTGAAACCCTCAAAGCAAATAGATTAAATATAGGTGTTGAGAAGGTCTCTTGATGGGGGGGCCAAGCTCCATTCTGCTCCAATGAAGCACCGAAGGACTCCGAAGGACTGCTTCCCTATTGCTGTCTCTCTTAAAAGGGAGACACGTCTCCAAACACAGCGCCTTCCAACAAATCTGCTTATCTGCCTATTGAGTTGGAACTGTCATCTCACACTGAAACAGAAGGATGGATCATCATGATCATGGAACATCTACGTTGCTTGAAGGACAATCAATCAAACAGTTTCGAGGTTTCCGCTTCCTACCAGTACCAAGATGATTGTAAATCTACCAAAAAGTTGCTTGGGCATGGGAATCTTAATTGTTCCATAGTACAAAGCGTTGCCGAAAACAGCCTTGACCCCACTGTAGAAAATCATGCCGCTGCTAGTGTCCAAATGTGAGGACCTGCCAAATACTTCCTGAGACAGTAATTGGATCTACCGAACATGTGAGTATGCTTCAACATATCTCAAATCATGACAGACCATCCAAACTTTGGCAAAACAGACTATTTCAAGACCCATCTGGAAGTCTCCTGAAATGTGGGTACCCTTAAATCATTCATGTTCATAGGGTTTTGCCATTATAAACCATGCATTTCGGGGTACCTTCATTTGTGGAAAACCTCATCCAGCCCCTCCATCCCTTGAGATTCCGAACGTTGCAGGACGTCACAGCCTACCAGAGTTTCTGCCAACGGTCATGGGACGCCAGCCGCCCTCTGAGTAGAAAAAATTGGGACCCCACCAGTAGCTGCTTCAGTAGCTATATGAATTCAATGAACACAGCAAACATCTGGACTTGATAGACATTTCTTCGAAAAAAACAGGGTTGCTAAAAAAAACACCCCAGGTACAAGGATTGTAAATTTGGTAAATATCAGGTAAAATGACCCATTTACCATCCTTGCGGCTATCATTTACCCATAAAAGTTGTAAAGCAGGTGGACATTGCATCATCCGTAAACTGATTTGAATGGGCATTTTGGCACAACAAGTGGGAATGATGATAGCACAAATTGCTAACACCTTTGCCAAACAGTACTAATAGTTACTGTAGTTGAAAGGTTTACCCAACTTTCTAAAGTGATTTTGTTGCTAACAAGTGCCAACAGTGGATTATAGCTATAGTCAACATGTTGAGTTCGACAAATCTTCAACAAATAGTGTTTTTGTTGTCTCTCCCAGAGCAAAAAAATGTACTAGTGTGGTTAAAACAATGCCATAAACTACTTATTTGGGAATCGTTTTATACCTCTAAAACTGATGACTGAGGGATGGTAAACATGACATTGTTTTAACCACATTACACTTACTGAACCTTGCTTCAAACATCCGAAAGTTCAACGAACTGCCCAGCGCCTTGAGGAATCGGCGCACATCGACGCGGGGCCTCAGGAGGTACCCGCGGAGCGACATCTATGGGGACTTGAATCCCTCCAGAAAGATCCATTGACTATAATCCACTGTTGGCACTAGACTTGATGTTTATAGATAAAACTTTAATCCATTGACTATTTATAAAATGTTAGACTAGCTATGTCAACTAGATTGAAATATCAACCATACCCAATTAATTTTGGCATAGCCATGATCATATCAACCATCAATCTTGGAAATATCTTACCATAACCCCCAGTTAGTCTAATTACAAGGCGACTTTGCTAACAACCTTAGAAATATCATGGGAATGTCATGGGAATACAACACTGGAACCATTGTCTTCCAGCTACCGTTATCTGTCTGATAGCGCAACCAACCCCAACAAAAAACAGAAAGTAAAATCACCCTGGTTTCCCATTTCAGATGTAGGGAAATACAGATATAGATACTCATAGTAATTTCTATTAGAAATACGATAAACTCAACCCCGTAACTTGGTAGGGGCAGAATCAGCGATTCTGCACTGGGATCACTGGAGTGGTATCCCACTGCATCCCAGAAACTTCGAGGGCTTCCACTGGAGCAGATCCGCGGGGACACCATTTCTTGGAAGATGGAGATTAGCCAAGGGTTCTGGAAACCAACAAAAACACACTGGTTGGTGGTGCAATTTCACCATCTTGAAAAATATGAGTTCGTCAATGGGGTTGGGATGACATCCCATACATGACATGGAAAATAAAACACGTTTGAAACCACCAACCAGTTAACAACTTTAGCGAATCGCTCATTCTGACAATATCTAAGCATCAAATCATGGGGAACGTGCCGGGGTGACCTGACATATCAAGCTGCGCTCAGCGACCTTTTTGGACTTTATAGATCTCTATATCATAGAATATATATATATATACACATCATTAATATATATATATATGGAATACATCTGAATCTATCAATTGATAATATCGATTAGTAACATTAAAAAAACTCAATTAGTATGTTCAATGCGCTATTAGTGTATACGTTTCTTGAATAATTCAATGGTGATGCCGTTTATGACCCTTGCATCATCCAGTCGGCATGGATGACCATGACGACTCGGGACTTGAAACCTATGGTGATGACTGGGGATCCCCCATGACCTAAGAAACACCTTTATGTGATTTATGTGTGTATATATATAAATATATGATAACCATGGATAACCCACAAATTGGGGACTTGGAAACCCCTGAGTCCCTGAGTTTGGAAATCAGAGTCCCACGACTCTTGGGATCATCCTCCATGGCTCGCGCGGGGTCACATCTCCATTTGTTTGTCTTCATCGCTGTCTCAAATGCAGGCACTGGCCGGCCAGCGGACAAAAGGCATGCCATACAAGGACCCAAACACGGACACACGATGTGAGCTGTGTTGTCTTCTGTGAATCCCTTCCGAAGAATCTGACCGGAAGGTCCAGTGGGCTGAAGAAAGGAACATCATAAACATCATAAACATATTATATCATCATAAAATCACAAAAGTATACAAAAGTGATTTGAGTCTTCCTCATCACGAACATATTATATCATATTATTAACCTTCCTCATCTTTACATCCTTAATTGCTTTTGCCATCCTGAAATATATCATGATCAACCCCTTACTTCTGCCTACTTCGAACATACCACCATTAATTTTATGATTTGATCCACTGATTTGGGGAACTGGGGGCAACCCAAAGAGCTGGTAATCCTAGACCTTCCCAACCCGTGGCCTGGTGTTTTGCCGCAGACTTTTACCATTTTTTGGGGTAGAAATGGAGGGTTTAGGGTTTAGGACATCCCGACATCCAGTCAACCCTGAAAGTGGAAAAGCCACACTTCCCAAGAAGTTTTTAAATCCCTAGAATTCCAGTCACAGGGTAGGTTTCAGGGGTTCAGGCCTACCTTCTCAGGTGTTTAAGGAAGTCTGGGGACTCTTTTTTTTAACCCCCCTGCATTATTGAGGAATCATCACGCCTAATACCTGGTGACTTACCCCTGCTGATCATAAGTCCCCTCATGGGGACTAGTTGGACACTGTCACATGGGTGGTGCGCTCAGGTCTAACTAGCTACACATTGGCTGCCACGTAGCTGCGCAGGACAATTCGGTGTCAACAAAAAGCGCTCTGGTCCGACTACTCCTAATGCTACATGGACTAGCGAAGAATATGGGCTTGGAAGATGACTAAAATTGAATTGTTTGATTCAATCTTAGTTAATCTTAGTTTCTAGGGTAGGGAGTCAAGGACCTATATGATTCATGCGTGCAATGTTGGGTTGTTGGGGACTCCCCCAATCGAGTATGATGGTCATGGTCTCACATATTGGGTAGTAAAATAAGCCCCAATGACCATCAACCACATCTGGTTGGTGGTATACCTACCCCTCTGAAAAATGATGGACTTCGTCAGTTGGGATGATGACATTCCCAATATATGGAAAGTCATAAAAATATTCCAAACCACCAACCAGCCATTATTATCCATTGATAACCATTGTTAACCACTATTAAGCATTATTCATCTGTACTAACCAAACATGTTTATTGTTTTGTTGTGATCACTTCACCAGCAACGCTCGCATCACTCATATGGGGATGGGTCGCCAGCTGAAAAACTGTACCAGGAAACACCAACAACTTGATGACAAACAAAGCAACATATACTGTATAGTCATCCCATACTGTATATCAAATACCAATAACATATCCATAAATATATATATATATATTATTGACTAACATACTGTATAATGTGATAAGCTCAATATCATAGACCATCCCAGCAACCAAAAGGGGCATCAAAAACATCATCTTACATCATTAAAAAAGAAATACCGTAGATTCTACTGTATGTGTATGTGTATGTGACCCAGTCACAATCCCCAACTGGGATGCATGATCTGGTTGGTGGTGCAATTTCACCATCTTGAAAAATATGAGTTCGTCAATGGGGTTGGGATTATCCCATATATGAAATGGAAAATACAACACGTTTGAAACCACCAACCAGTGATTGTTATCATTCATTGTTATCCCAGAATTATCCTGAATGGAATGATCCCATTCCCCATATGCCCCATGGTAATATTTACCAACGCCCGAACAAATCACCCAGCCATGTAGGTCAATGTAGGTAAATATACCAGCACCATGGAGCATCTGGCTTCTGTAATGGACCTGATCCAACATCTCTTGTCTTGTCCTGTGCAACGCCGATATTCTCGGCTCGCGGATTCTGGGTCAAACTTTGGGTACCAGGATTCCACAGCATGCCATGAGATTTTTCGGTCAATTCGAAGGATCTGTTATCTCAACTCATGGATAAAACTCCGGTCTGTAAATGACATGAACATACATACTGTATATATAATTATATATATACGATATTTAATCTATATATATATACACACCATATATCAGTGGATCTTCATCCTCTAATCCATTCAAACAGAAACATAGAAAAACATCGACTTTCTGCATCCCGCCGCTGCATTTGCGGAATCTCTGAACCCGCCGGTCGTCACGTCATCTGAAGGAGTTTCGGACATCGAGGATCCGCGCAGCCATCTCGTCACAACAGAAAGGTTGACAACAGTCTGCCACTTTTCCCAAGATATTGCTGGCGGCAGTAGACAATGTCGATCTTGTAGAGTTCTTCCTGGCAATCCGGTCATGGAACCCTGCTTGTTAATTAGCGTCGAAGTGTTGGATAAAAAACACCAAAACTTTGCCACGTGGCCATCAACCACCAGCAACTTTGGCTGCTTAAATGGCAAGTCTCTCTGTTGCAGTATTTCCCTATGGTTTTTGTCTTGTCTTGTGAAAAAAACGTGGAAACATCCGGTGCACCCAACATGTTTTGAATGGTTCAAGGTATGGCAACAACTGGCTAAGTTGGTTCATAGCCACGGTGAAACTATGACTTATTGTAGATATTGTATCTGATATCTATAGTTAGGGGTCTATATAAACTCATAACTGGGGGGGGAGCACCACCTTGTAGACCATAGAAGGGTTTATAAATCACATGAACTATATGAAACCACTGTTAAAGTAGTTATGTTTGCCAACTCAGGTACAGTAATTAATATGTGTTCTTTACAAATCATGAATCAACAGGGTACTTCATGTCGCAGGATCAAAAAAATCAGTGAAAGTGCGATGACCTCAGCAGGGGTATAGCCCATATGCTCACCATGGTGCTGGTATATGCACACCTACATGACTGGGTCATAAAAATGGGGCAAATGGTGGGATTCATATTCCAGCACCATGGATGATTCATAGGGGTATACAATATAAATACCAATGGCAATGGCCGTCATGAGTTCTTTTTGTTGTACATATCATATAGTGAAAGTGATGATGATGATGATGATGATGATGATGGTGGTGGTGATGATGATGATGCTGCCGCTGATGATGATAATGACCAACTAAACATATGTGTTGCTGTATCTATTCTATGTGTTAATTGTATTGGTCAACTAACGTCTGTATGTTGTGTTACATTCATTCTTGTGGGTTTATCTTTAATGATGAGTTCATATGAACATTAAGTGGACTATATATATATAATTATATATATACACTGCGGTCCTTTTAGTGAAGGTGAAAAGGTGAAATCTAAAAAATGCTGTAGCCACCATCGGAATAAAGCAATTCTTTGACAAAACAGCATGCAAACAGTTTAAGCAAGACTGAATATACAAAACAACTAGAATCAATATGTATATTTGGGCATTTGTTTCAGAGTTTGGCGTGATATTCTGGACTCAAGCATAAACATGTTGTATTTGAATGTATCGTTATAGTTTGGTCTAAAGTTTTTCCAAAATCAATTTGTCAACTCCTTTAAATTGAGCTCAGTATATATTACAGTGATGAATCCCATGATAATAACAATAATAACCATATCAAACTTATCATCATCCCAGTATGCCCTTGATACATTGATTGATTATCTCATTAGATAGAGCACGATATGTTATATGTACTATTAAATAATGATGGGATGACATTATATATACGTACGTGCAATGATAATGAATAATGAATTATGACATATTTATGATCTATCAATCACGAACTGAACATTTTATGTGTTGATTATTATAAAATATGTATAGCATATGATGATTATCATTATTATATGATATTGGATGGTAGTTGCCGGTATTATATATACATGTGCATGTATATAATATAATATAATTCATTGATGATTGACAATCACTGATAGATAACAATATCATTATTCATTGTTGATTATATATACCCTCTGGTTATGACTAACATAGCCATGGAAAATCACCATTTTTAAGTTCGGTAAACTATCTATTTCTATGGGCCATCTATACCATGGCTATGTTAGTCATAACCAGAGGGGACCAATTAAAACCAATTTAAAACCAGAGTATATATCTAAATATATCATAATCTATATAAATTATATAAATTCCTGCATTGATGCTATCCACCATGGAAGGTTTCCAAATTACTATAACTAGCCACATTAATCCACATTGTACTATATGGTATCATATTACTATTATCATATTAAATTATAAACTATATATATATAACATAAACCAAATGATTAATCTATAAGTCTATAACCCATAAATGGTTATTAAAACCTATTAACATATACTATTATAACCATGGCCATGTTAAATAACCAGAATCCCCCTCACTTCTGCGCCCAGCATCTTGACAATCACCGAGCTCCGGCGGCGTTCTCGCACTGGGATATTCGGCATCTGACCAGACCTCCCAGACGTCAGGTGGCAAAAAGAGCGAGTTGACCATGAAGAATGGGACTGCCCTAAGCAACAAACATATGGATCTATAGGTGATTTATGGATAACCAACAAAGATATATAGAGTTGCAGGAGATTTATGAGTGGGTTCAAGTCTTTCAAAACATGTTTTAAACTTTCAAACAGTTTAAAGAATGTAAAAGGAATGTTTATGTGAGAAAATGATGATCATAACATTGGGAGTTTTATGGCTAATATAGGGCGATGTATTCCCAACAAGGGATTTGTTTGCTGCTAGCTGAGTTGGTCTATGTAGTTCACTACAATAGCTGTTTTGTTTATGGTCCACTTCCTCGAATCGATATCTTCGATAGCCGGCCATGTGTGGAGATATCTACACAAAACTGGGGACTTCAAGCACACCCTCAACCAGCAAGTAGCTTTGGCTATGCAACCAGGATTGGTCAATCCGCGGTCCATATCTTGGGGCTTCAGTACCAGTGTCGATTCTGGATGTTTGAACCTCCTGGTTGCATTGGTGAGCTCCTCATGGCACATGGTCGCTACAGTTACAATCCCCCCAGCTTCCGGGACAGAATATCCTCGCATGCTTTGTGCTTTAGCAGCAATGTCCAACTTATACCACATGTTGTAAAATGTTATACCTGCGTCTTCCAATGTATGCAAAATTATTGCCTTGTCAGGAATTATTGCTGACGGCATGTTTTTCTGCCTCCGAACAGTTTTTGCATGTTTGTCATTTTGCATGCGTTTGCCGGTTTTGAAACGGCGAAAAAACCCAACGAAACGGCGAAAAAACCCGACGAAACGGCGAAACAAATCAAGAGCCTAAAATGTGGAAACTGAAGCGGCGAAAAAAACTGGAAACGGCGAACATTTAGGCAACCGGCGATATTTATTGCTGTTTCGGATTTCGAGCGATAATTTTGCACAGGTGGATTATCCAGGTATTATCAAATGTTGCTTCCGCCAACTCGGTATTACATGGTATTACTGTATATAAGAGACCTTCAATGTGTGGTTTCTTCTGGAAGCAGTAAAGCCACAAGTAATCCAACACACTGATTGAAATATGATGTAGTACGGTACCACTCATATTTGTAGTCCGGTTGTCATTGGGAAAATCATGTAATTTTCAGTAAAACAACATCATATTTACTGCTTAAAATGACTATGTTTGTAGGTACGCTTAAATACGCCATGAATGGTAGGGCCTGGGGAAGATGGCCATCATAATTCTCAGCCAGAAAAAAGTCTTACCAGCAGCTAAATCCATATGGCCTCACCTAGTGATGCCATTGTCATCCTCTGGTAATCTTTAAAAAAATGCTATAGAAAATCACCGGGTTCCATGCATAAAAGCATCTATAAATGGCCCATGTTCAAGAGCTATGTTAAATTACCAGATGGTATCTGGATACTCATTTGGAAATGGGATGTTCCGGGACCCTCAGTTACCAATCACTCAACGCAAGCCATGACAAATGGAGAAATGGCAATTTCATGCCAGCAGAAAAGAATAATGCGAACAACAACAATGAAATTGAAATAAGAGAAGGAGGATTCACGAACAAATCAGTGGGTAACGCGGAAGTCGAACGATTCAAACAAATGGGGGGATTCAACCAACAAAAAAATCAACAGAACATATACAATTCAAATTTCAAATACATCAATACCTGGTTCCATCAATCATCCAACAAGCCGACCACCTGCAAAAATACAAACTTTTTGTGTGTGGGATTTGAAGATATTCCGAAGCATCGAAATGTGAGCCAACAACCTTTAGCCAAATGTCAATGGCTAAAGTTCCTATGGCACTATGGTTCATGATACCAAAAAAACTATTATAATTATTGAGTTGTTTTCTTGATACATAAACGAGGTAAGTGAATCTATGTGGTCAGGTCAGTGGAAGCATCGATGCACCAGCGATTCTTTGGGGGAGTGCATTGAAAACCTCGTTTTACGAAGGAGGGGATCTATGGATCGATCTAGGGCTGCCCAAAAGAAATCCCCTGGTGCATCGATTTTGTTTCCCAAACAGCTTCAGGTGCAAAGATTTTGTTTCCCAAGCAACTTCAGGTGCATCGATTTTGTTTCCGTGCATCGATTTTATTCCACAAGGTGCATCGATTTTTGTTTCCACAGACTATCTCCAGCTGCGTCGATTTTGTTTCGGAAATATCCCGAGGTGTTGCGCCATTTTTGAAAATTTCAAACAGCGCCAGTTCCATCGATTTTGTCTGATAGTGATGATCATACCAGCCACTCTTGCGTCCACTTACCTCACACATAGATTCACTTACCTCGAATGTAAAGATATATACCCTCTGGTAATTTAACATAACTATGGACAATCACCATTTTTAATGGGAAAATTCACTATAAATGGTGATTTTCAATAGCTATGTTAAATTACCAGAGGGTATATATAAACCAACATTCACATCATGGGTTCCCACCTTGCTACCAGACCTTAAGCGTTTGCGTTTTAAACGCCGAGCCGCGACTTGGAATTTCGCATAGGACGTTTCAGCTCCTTGTCGATGGCTTTGTGCGCTGCCTATCAGTTGAAGCCCCAACTGGAGAAGCCCGAAACCAACCTAAAAAAAAACGCCATGACATCACGGCATTTAACCAGTAAAAATGGTGGTATACTAAAACAATGGGGGATTTATGTGCTGTTAGTTGGTTTTAACATGTTTTAAACAATTCGATGGCTAGTTAGTTACAGTAATTTGGGATTGATGTAAATATTAGGACCATCGTATTGCAGTATTTATGAATCATACAGGTGGATACATAATCTAAAAGAAGATGCCCCAAGAGGTTAGCTAAGTTGGTGGAAAAGACTAACATATCACTAGGGTTTATGGTAGAGATATGTATATCGGGATATATCGGGATATTATAGGTGATGGAGTTTCAAAACCAACAAATATAAGTGGGCGGAAACCACCTTCTCATTCGGACTTTGCTATCCTACATCACCCAACACCTCACCATTTTTGTTGGTTCTATCATGGCTGATCCCAATTGTTAATGGTGAAATAACATAGGTTTCAATGGTTAGATTGCAGAACCTTCAATATACAAACTAGGGGGGCACTATCTGTTGGTTTCATCAAGTTTCCTATGTCTAATGGTTAAGTACCTATTAACTGAGGGGCGAAGCAACCGTTCCTGCCCTGGGAATCAGGAAGGATTGGTGCGATACTGGGCACTTGGTAAGTTGGATATGATGATAAATTTGTAACGTATATGAATATTATATATATATATTATATACATAATTATATATAATAATATATGTGTGTAAACAATGTGTATTATAAATATATATATAATATTATATATATGTATGTGTCCATCCTGGATAAAACAGCAGAGATAAGCTTAAAAAGAACACGAACAACAGCAAGGCAAAGCATCATTCCGCTGTGAGGCAAGTGGGTTCAGTCAACAAGCGCCGTAGCTCCCAATTTCAAGGAGAAAATAATTCACCTGAAGAATCTTCACTTATGGCCGTTTACCAGTTATAAATCGTTATGTTTTATGGTTATAAATTGTGTTATTTTCCATAAATGGGGCGATGTTTCAAGAATCACCCATTCATCTTGATATCAACAAATCAAGCTGAGGTTTACCCAGAGTTCAAATTGAGCGTCCAGCAATGTCCAGCACCGATACCCAGGGACCATGACTCGTTCGCACCTGGAGATGTTTCTCATTGCTTCTCCTGTGGTGCAAGTACCTCAAATGGCAAGCACACTTTGGCTTCTTGATGATGATGATGATGATGATGATGATGATGATGATGATGATAATGTTGACGATGATGATGATGATGATGATGATGATAATGTTGACGATGGTGATGATGATGATGATGATGATGATGATGATGGATACCACTATTTTACAGAAGGACGCAGTCTTAAGAGGGTGGATGACAAAGACAGAGCAAACGCATCACATAGTTAAGGATGCAGGGGCCAACCTCGCTTCAAGGAAACCTATTGTTGATCTTCCAATAAACATACCCCTAGATTTGTTTTGACAGAGAACATGCTCTATATATGTCACATACATGAAAATGAACATGCAATGTATATATGTGTAGTAGGTACATACGCTTCAAGGACAACTTAATATATCATGTACCCTCTGGTAAACCAACATAGCTATAGAAAATTGCCATTTATCGTTGACTAACCCATAAACAATGGTGATTGTCGTTATGTAAACGTTTACCAGTAAACGTTTACCAGAGGGTATATTTCCATAAATTTATAAACATTCACTACGTTTCATTTCCAAACCATCCTCCAAGATGCTCCACGAACTCGTTCATGGAAATCTGTCCGTCATGGTCCGCATCCTGGAAGCTTAGAGGTGGTCAATCAAAGGATGTTGTTTTGTTATGTCACTCCAATTTCAATAATGTCACTATAAACCAAGCATATCCAATGGAGTCTAGTTTGAATCCTAGTGAAATAATGGTTACCATAAAGCCTAGTTGTTTGAGATACAAACCATCTTAGCCAACTACGCTAAGAACCACCTCGTAGGAATTCAATCTGACCATGTTCATCAGCCCATTCCAAAGATGCCAGGGGTATTCGGGTATTCGCCCATCCAGAAATATCAACGATTCGCCGTTCTATAATGATTTCATAAAATAGCAATGAAAGGTCTAAAAGTCTAAACACCATCCAACTGTTATGCTGAACAGGAGTTGTTCACATCATATACCCTCTGGTTATTTAACAGTTCGCCATGGAAAATCACCATCTTTAAGTTCGGTAAACCATCTATTTCTATGGACCATCTATACCATGGCTATGTTCGTCATAACCAGAGGCTATCCACTCAAAAGTTTCTGATGGTTTCCAGCATGTTCATCCGTCCATTCGTCTCAACTCACCATCTGGCCATGGCATCCGTCCCAAGCGGTGCAGCAAGCGTCCACTTCGTTCATGACTTCGTCAAGCTCATCATCGGCCAGTGAGTCACCCAGAAGCATTTTGAGCCTTGCGGGATCCCGTGAGCCTTGTGTTTACTCAGCTGGTTTTATTGGTAATCCATGTTACTCGGGTGTATCCATATCTGTGTATGTAAATATGAATATACACACATATGTATAGCCTATGTATAAATACTATATATACATATATGTATAAAATATGTAAAAATAAATATGAATAAGTATAAATAGATATTGGACTGTACATACATTGATGTATCTTTGCCATAAAACGTCAATGGTACATAGGCCTCAGATATGGTAGCTATCTCCATTTTAAGTACCTGAAGTGGCCATTGATCAATGGAAAAACAATAGGAACAAATTCAATGGTTTGGGGTACCCATATTCTAGAAAACCTCCAGTTGTAACTTGTTTTTACGAATTCAACTAGAACCATGGTTCTTGACCACATACAATTGGCGTAATCGTTATAGTGGTACCAACCCTGGTGCACATCCTAGCAGAAACACAAATTCCCTGCACTCTGGGGTATCTTTCTCAGTTTCTTAGATCCTCAGCTTTGTTGCTTAACTTTGAAATCTTGTGCAGGTTGAAGTTTCCTATTTTTGTAGCTCAGCAAAAACCTGTCTCTTTCCAACTTCAAATATCTTCAAATCGCAGGTCGCTATGTGGGGTTTCACCCCCATTTGTCGTGAAAGACACGTTTCTTACAGCTTGAAACCACGAATCTGGGCAAACTACAATATGTCCAAGACCAGAAACAAGCGATAGTTTGGGATAATTTCCCTGCCCTTAGTGACTTAGTGAGTCACAATTGTTTTAATGGGATTTGATGACGGTGAGGTCGCGCTTAATTTTTGGGAAATCGAAAGTTTCAGTGAAAATACTAGGTATTCAATCTATTTCAAACTCAAGATTTCGAACATGGTGTTCACAATAAAATCCATGGATCCCATCGTGTTGTTGGTTAAACCTTTTCATATTTGAATTATTGATCCAAGAAGTTGAAGATGTTCAAAGCAAGGATCCTTTGGTAATCAAACATGGTTTGCTGGAAAACCTCTCTGTTTACACCATGGATTTTACCATTGAAATGCCTGTTTTTCGGATTTCCCAGCCATGCGGGCTCCGACACCGGAGGGTACGACTCTTGAGGGGACACGTTTCGGGACAGGTTGGGGGGCGCAGCACCCAAATCTTTCATGTCATCCCGAAAAAGGATTAAACAAGTTGAAAAGTAATGCTCGAAACTACTGTATTTAGGACAATAAAATCCCCAACATATTTGCCATATGCCATCATCTGCCATCCTTAATCAGTTGCTAAATCTCCTTGGGCAACCGGATAGATCCGGTGGCGACCGAGCGGCTTCTGTTTGGTGAGGTACCCCGAATTATCCACGTCGAAGCGTTGAAACGCGCCCCGTAGCAGGTCGTCGTGGAGGGAGATGCGGGTGGACATCATGGCAGCCAAAAAGTCCTCGACGTACCACGACGCCATGCGCAACAATGGAGGGGGTTAGTTCACCGGATGTAACTGGTGTGTTGGGGTACACCCTGAAATGTATCTGATAAGTGGGGGTTCCTGCTTAAAGTTGTTTTTTTTGAAGGGACGTGTGGTTGAGGATATCTCATGGTATATCATGGTATATCGGTATGCCTATATATATAGTATACCCCAAGACTGTCTCGATCCGTTGAACCGAGAAACAAGTCTGACACCTTCTAATAGAAAGGGAGTCAACATGACTTCACCAAGACTGGGAGATTCATTACCATTTGACTCTTTGGGATATGGCTCTCCATTTAGCTCTCCATTTAAGGACCTTGATTATCCCTGGCTTCACCACTCTGAAAAGCCACCGATTCAAGGGGAAAGTACAGTAGTCTTTCAACCCAACCCCTAGCCCGTGCCACGGTCTATGTTGTGGATGGATGGATGGTAGATGGTAGCGTATCGTTCTATGAATATAGATATCACATGATATCACCAGATCATACAAAATCAGTGTAATAGCCTGGATGACATAGTGATTTATATTATAGTGGTTCTTTACCTGTTGCCATTACAATTTACATTGTATAAATGTAATCCGGATTTTGTTAGGTGCACGGTAATTTCGCAAACCTCAGCACTTCCCAACCTTCCCAAGGAATTCGGAAAGTCCTAAGCTTGAACCAACTACAATGACGAACGTATCAACATAAGATGCCCAGCAAAAAACATGCTTTGATTAGGATACAGTATGATACTTGGTGGTTCACTACCCACGGATCGTTTTTGTGGGTTAGTTCACCCCAGTTTTTTTCGTGGACTAACCCTACTTATCCCGTAGAAACAACAGGGTTATAACCCACGGAGGATCATCCCACACATTGCTTCACTGCGATGTGTAAAAAAACCGGGGCTCGGAAAAAAACCGCTGCTGTGACATCCCAATTTATATCCATTTATGATTTTGAATTCGAAGTAGTAGCATGTAATAGCCCCATTTACTAACCTGAAAAGCCGGTCAAACATGGTCTGCTGGGAAAATCCAGTATTTAGAGCAATGAGTTTCCCAGCTAGAAACCTCCATGGCTAGTGCGGGGATTTCCAAGCCAGCCATGTTTGATGACACCAGAGGGCAATCCCATTGAGCCGCTATTAAACACGATCAACCATTATCAACCATTATTCACAATTACTAACCATTATCAATTATCAACCATTATTAACCACTAGTATCAACCTCTATTAACCATCAGTGACCACTATTAACCATTGTATACCACTAGGGTTGGCTTATCTGTTCACCAGGTAAGTCGTCATCCCTCAATCCCTCAATCCGTTCATCCAAGCGTCAGAGTAGTGGATTTCCTCATCACCTGAGCAGCTCAGCGCGCAGGTGTCTTCCCACTCGGATTCACGGTGACGAAAATGATGAAAACGGTGAGCTGGATTAGAATACGGATTGGGTGTGTAGGTGAATTATACCAGTAGTACCGCACAAGGCAGTGGCGGAAGTTTCAAAAATAGGAAACCTATAGGAGAGGTTGGTTGTTGTGAATCAGGGATGGCAGAGCGAAGCCACTGATGGATTGAAAGGTGCTTGATCTCTCTCACTCTTTCTCTCTCTTTCTCTGACTATCTACCTACCTACCTATCTATTTTCTATGTATCTATCTATCTCTCTATCTAGCTATCTATCTCTCCCTCTCTCTCTTTCATTTGATTACCCTATCTATCTATCTATCTCTCTCTCTCTCTCTTTCATCTGTCTATCTGTCTAGCTGTCTACCTGTCTATCTATTTATCTATCTATCTCTCTCTCTCTCTTTCTCTCTCTTTCATCGGTCTATCTGTCTAGCTGTCTAGCTGTCTACCTGTCTATCGATCTATCTATCTATCTGTTTGTCTGTCTGTCTGTCTGTGTACCTATCTATCTATGGTGCACCTAGCTACCTACCTACCAATCTATCTATCTATCTATCTATCTATGTATCTATCTATCTATCTATCTATCTATCGATCTCTCTCTCTCTCTCTCTTTCATCTGTCTCTCTGTCTAGCTGTCTACCTGTCTATCTGTCTATCTGTCTATCTGTCTATCTGTCTATCTATCTATCTATCTATCTATCTATCTGTGTGTTTGTCTCTCTGTCTATCCGTCGACCTGTCTATTTAGGGTGCAATGTCATTCAGTCTAATGTAGTGTAGTGTACTGTAGTGTAGTGTAGTGGAATGTAGTGGAAGGTAGTGTAGTACAGTGTAATGTAGTGTGTGTAGTGTAATTTAGTGTAGTGTAAATTAGTGTCGGGGAGGGTAACGGAGTGTAGTTGTAGTTGTAGTTGTAGTGTAGTGTAATGTAGTGAAGCGTCGTGGAAGGTAGTGCAGTGTAGTGTAATGCAGCGTAGTGGAGTGTAGTGTAGTGTCATGTAGTGTAGTGCAGTGTAATTTAGTGCAGTGGAGTGTAGTGGAGTGTAGTTGTGTAGTTGTAGTGTAGTGTAGCGGGATGTAGTGTAGTGTAATGTCGTGTAGTGGTGCGTAGTGGAGTGTAGTGGAGTGTAGTGGAGTGTAGTGAAATGTAGTTGTGTAGTTGTAGTTGTACTGTTGTGGAGTGTAGTGTAGTACTGTTGTGGAGTGTAGTTGCGTAGTTGTAGTTGTACTGTTGTACTGTTGTTGTTGTTGTTGTTGCTGTTGCTGTTGCTGTTGCTGTTGTCGTCGAAGTTAGGGTAGTTAAGTTAGTGAAGTTAGTTAAGTTAGTCAAGTTAGTTAGTTAAGTTAATCAGTGTCTACTTTTTCGACATCTTAACGTCAAAAAAGGCTCAAAACCCTCAGTTTTTTACACTTTTGACTTCGAAATGTGCTTCGCGCCACAACGGCGTGCACTTTTTCGACATCTCAACTTCCAAAAGTGGTCCGAGAATGTGGTGTTTTGTACATTTTGACTTGGAAATGTGCTTCGCGCCACAACGGCGTGCACTTTTTCGACATCTCAACTTCCAAAAGTGGTCCGAACTGGTGTTTTGTACATTTTGACTTGGAAATGTGCTTCGCGCCACAACGGCGTGCACTTTTTCGACATCTCAACTTCCAAAAGTGGTCCGAACCTGGTGTGTTTTGTACATTTTGACTTGGAAATGTGCTTCGCGCCACAACGGCGTGCACTTTTTCGACATCATAACTTCCAAAAGTGGTCCGGACCTGAGGTGTTTTGTACATTTTGACTTGGAAATGTGCTTCGCGCCACAACGGCGTGCAATTTTTCATCGTTCCTGTGGCCAGCTGGGTCCGCACCCGCCGCTTTAGCGAGCCTACTTTTCGACCCTCCGGAGCCACAAATCATTGGAAAAACACAGTGTTTCGCGACTTTCCTACCTTTTCGCGCATCTGTATCTTCTGTCCTCTTACTCTTTCTCTTCTGATCTTCTCTCTTCTAATCTTCCTCTTCTCTCTGCCTCTGCCCTGCTCTGCTTTTCATCTGTCCATATTGTCGGAAGTTTGACTTCTAAACTTCCTTCGATAATGCATATCTGTATAATATCTGTACATAATACAAAACACACTCTATTCATAATACTCTGTAGGTGCATTGGATATTATATATATAGAGTGTTATTTCTTTTTATCATAAAGACAAAACACAAATGCATCAACATATATATATATATAATGAATATGGGACCATATACATTAACTACCCCAATCCTGACTCATTACCAACCAGAATCCGTTCCTTGTCAAATCAGCTGCATCGAATTGGGCATTTGACAGCCCAAACCCTGGTCACATTGTCGAGATGTTGAGAAAAGCCCCGAAAGAGTCTGAGGGCCACACAGGACATTGGAGATTGAAGGCTATGGAAGGTCCTGCCCGCGCACCAAGCAAACACTGCAGTTCTGCAGTTCGGTGACACTGCTGGTGCCCGCAGTGAAAAGGAAGTTGGTTTATGAAGTCGATATATCCTAGTTATATGATCCTAGTTATGTCAGCTATAAGCCAACTTAGAAAAAACTCTGGGGCAGCACCTTGCAGGTAAAGCCGCTGCCAATTCATGGTATCTATTGGAGTTCACCAACATCAAACACACATGGATAATGTTCCCCTCCGGTTATCAAACGTCAAACGTGAACATTCCCCCATTTAGTTTGATACTTGTCCACCTAGAAAATCTTCCTATGGGGATCTAAAACCTTCATTTATAAGGGATTTGTATACCCATATGCTCCATGTATGGTATATTTACCTACATTTGGGTGATTTCTAGGGCAAATGTTGGTAAATATTCCAGCACCATGGAGCATAAGGGATAGATAAGGTTCCTATTAAAAGCACCATTTAGTTCCGGGATGTCGTGATAGTCTGCAACAAAATGGTGGTTTCAAATCTGCCAATATCCCCATAACATTTAACGTGTCACAGTCAAACATGTTGATACTTGTACCCAAAGCTGGTAGATTGACTTCGAGGCACATCATCTGCTTGTGGATTGGGAACTAGATTGTGATATCATGTAATATCAGCTGTTTGACTGCCACACTGCGCTGCCTCAAACTATTTCACATGGTCAGGAACCAATCCCATGCCCGCACTAAAATAATGCCAGCAAGTGAAACCTGAACCAACGGTTTCGGAAGAGGTGCACATCGTCCGGGAGCTTGGAAACGGTCATTAGAAGACATGATACCCAATTTTATTGGGTATATGAGCCAACTATACCTACTACCCTCTGGTTATGACTAACATAGCCATGGTGTAGGTGGCCCATAGAAATAGATGGTTTACCTATTAATAGCATGGTGGATCTTTCCATGGCAATTTGTTTGTCATAACCAGATGGTACACCCAAAAAAACCTCCTGGCTCCATTGAGTCCACTAATATTGACATGGGTGAGGAACTCCTTTAGGTAACCTTGGTGATCACCCAACACGACCTGGTTGGTGGTTGACCTACCCCTCTGAAAAATGATGGAGTTCGTCAGTTGGGATGATGGCATTCCCAACTGAATGGACAAATAAAATTCATGTTCCAAACCACCAAAACGACCGGTATAGTTTCATGTCTCTGGTGCTGGACCCATCTCGACATCACAACCACTGGAACTCGCCCCTTCCCCATGATGGCAATCCACTTCACTAGAGACGCTGGTAGAATGCATTGGCTATGAGTGTGGGATGGGATTGTACCCGTCCATATTTGCTGCCTCTCGTGAAAAACTGCATCTTGCTGCAGGTTTTTAGCACATGTTGGTTGCCCCCCACATCCTTTCAAGGTGATTGATTGTCGGTTTATATCTGGCAGATACTGCCAGAACTGTCCATCTGTCCATCGTGATTTCTACAACCATGCGGGGTGGTTTTTCACCACCAGTTCCACCATGCACCCAACGATCCACCTAGGTATGACATGACCAACTTAGCTAAGTGGGGGGGTCATACATGACCTTGATAACCTAGTTAACCTACTTAAGCTATAGTTAACAATCCAGTTCACCTACAGTTAAGCTATAGCTAACCAACCGAGTTATCAACCACCTCTCGGCCCTACGTTGCCACCAGCCCCGCCTGGCAACAGCATCGTCCTGGATGTGAAACTTGTCTTCCAGGACCTGATGCTCTGATGGTGATCCATAGATCTTTGGATTGATGTATCTGTAATGTGGGTAAAACACTGTCATAAACAACTCATGACCGGGAATGGTTTATACCACCTATAAAAATGGTGATGACTGGGGGATGGTTTATGGCATTGTTTTACCTACATTTCTGGAGAATATCTGTACTCAATATTATTTGGGATTTATATTTTAAAAAACTATTGGGATTTTATATGATAAATTATGGATTGTGGATTGATAGACACATTATATCTATACTGGTTGGTGGTTGACCTATATACCCCTCTGAAAAATATGAGTTCGTCAGTTGGGATTATTATTCCCAAGTGAATGGACAGTCATAAAATTCATGTTCCAAACCACCAACCAGTTATAGTTCATTCTGTATGTAACTATTGGATATAGCTATCAGATAAGTTCCATTGGAAGTACCCATCTACTATTGATCAGTTCATGACGGCCATGAATTGGCCAGTGTCTATAAACCCATTCCCCAACGTGGAGAACTAAGAACCCGGTAAGTCCCAAAAAACGATGGAACATCACCATTTTATAGCTGAATAAATCCACTATTTCGACAAGGCCATTTTCAATAGCGAACTGTTAAATTACGAGAGGGTAGTACACGCTGTCTCTGGTTGTCAATCAGTTCAGCCGGCAGGATTGCGTAGTGACGTGAACGTCACGCACCAACAATTACATATACATATTGTTTTTCTTAAACATCTTAGATTAAGTACTGGGATTATCCCAAACTATAAGTGTGCTGATTGCATAAATTCATAAATTCTTAATCAGATAAATAATGATCCACAGATAGACAGATAGACAGATAGACAGACAGACAGACAGATAGATCGATAGATAGATCGATAGATAGATCGATAGATCGATTGATCGATAGATAGATAGATAGATAGACAGATATATAGACAGATAGACAGATAGACAGATAGACAGATAGACAGACAGACAGATAGACAGACAGACAGACAGACAAATAGATAGATAGATAGATAGATAGATTAGATAGATAGATCGATAGATAGATCGATCGATAGACTAGATTTGATTAGATTAGATTAGATCAGATTTGATTAGATTAGATAGATAGATTAGATAGCCAGGATGTACAAACGGGTCTCAATTAGGCACCCCTTAATTTTTAAGGTTCCAAACTAACAAATAATGAGGTATTCATAGTAATGTGTGCATTTTTCTTCGATTTCCCCACGTTTGCTTCCAGAAATGCGTGTCATTTCGTGTCATTGCCGTGTCGTGTCGGTCATAAGTGGTCACGATTTTTTTAAAAAGAAATCAAGAAAAACATGCGTGTCATTGCGTGTCACTGCCGTGTCGTGTCGGTCGGTATAGGGGGTGTCCAATAAGCACCCCTTAGGCAAACGGGTGTCTAATAAGCACCCCTTAGAAACGTGTGGGGTGCTTTTTGAACAACCCCTGCGCGTGTCATTTCGTGTCGATTTTGACTAGTTTTCTTGAATTTGGGAACATTTTACATCCGACGCGAAAAGAAACGCATGCATTTCTTCTCGCCAAAAATGAAGTCGGGTGCACCACAGATGCCACGCGGGTGGGATTGGAAGATTTTGGGTTGGAACTCATCATTTTCTGGTGTGCCATCTCCATGAACGCTAAGGGGTGTCCATTAGGCACCCCTTAAGATTCTCAATTTTTAAAATTCATTAGGCACCCCTTTGAACGTGCTGGAGATAAAAAAAAATATATATATATATAGATAGATGGATAGATTTATAGATTAGATAGATTTAGAAATGATTTAGATAGATTAAATATATTAGATAGATCAATAGATAAATCAATAGATAGATTGGTAGGTTGGTAGGTAGATAGACGAAAGTATTTACTTGTATCACATTCATTCACATAGATAAGTGAAGCTATATCCTATTGTTTCCAACGATCCCATATACTTATCTGCAAAAAGAAACATAACCCTGAACCAGTCGGGTTTAATGGGTTATGATGGAATATAGTCCGGATAAGGTATAGACATTCACGAACATTGAATAGGGCTGTTTGGGGATACTTGCCCCTCCCAACCAATTTACAGTGACATCGCGGAGAAAATATGTTTCAAGAACAATATTTAGAGATACCCAATGGGTTCCAACCATGCCCTCTCAGACAATGTCTTGTTTGGGGACATGCTTGAGGGTTCCTTGTCAGGACATATTTAAGGGGTGTCACTTAGGGGGTTAAGTGCCTTATCAGAAAGTGCTTGGATCAATAGATATCCCAAATATGCCCTAATTTTGAAATAATATTGGAAACATCACCATCATAACTGGATACGTGGAGCATATGGATATTGGACAATCATACAACTGGTGCTTATCCCAAATATGAGGACACATGGTACAGTAACCGTCAAAAAAACATGCTGCACCAGTAGCACCGAAACATGCCACTGGCTCTGTGGGCAAAGAGCTTCCAAGTGCTCTTGCCAATTGACATACAGTAATGCAGTCCTTCACTGCCATGTTCTTGTGGTTGATGAGCTTTGGAGCCAGTTTCCAGCTGCCCTGCCTCTTTTTGAGGGCTTGGAGTTCCTTTTGTGGATCCTTGTGCTCCTGTGGCCTCTCTTCCACTTCCTGCTCTGATGCTGGGGCTTCACCTAAGCTGTCAGTAGCCTCCAGCACCATCTTGGTTGCCCACATTTCACCATGATAGAAAAGCATGGATTCAAACCAAGAGAACCATCTCATCAGTTTGATGAGTGGCCCCTTTGTGGCAAAGGAGTCCATTGCCTTCAGGGACTGGAAAAGATCCTGGGACTCCTCAAAATCAGTTGGTTCTGCAATCCTCCTCTCTTTGCAGACCAAAGGCTGATATTTTGACCAAGAAGGATCTGAAGTGGAATTGGTGTTCAAGAACTCTTCCAGTCTGGCCTTTTTCTTGAAGTGCCAGGCTGAGGAACCAAAAGGCCCATAATTCAAATTGGCTACCAATGTCATCTCCAGAACTGTTCTCCAGGCCTGTGATTTTGAAGCCTTCAAAGCAGTCTTGACATCATTCGTTCGCATCATCTACTGTCCTCATGGTGAATGGGACACTGGATCCGATGCTCTTTTGATAGATAAACAGTTGCAAATATGTAGCACTTCAATAAGTCAATGGCCATGCAACAGGAACCTAAATTGGAGGTACCTACCATATATAAGCCTATTTTTCAGGCCTATGTAAGGGAATATCCCTACAAAATATGGTCTTATATGGTACAGTACCTCCATTTTAGGATCCTGAAATTCCCATTGAATAAGTCGTCCTTTTCATGGAAACACAACTGTCATAGGTAGGTTTGATGGTTAGTTAATGGGTGATAGGCCATGATTTTTTTACCAGGAGGCATAAACAAACCCAACTGCTAAACATTTCCAATATTCAGGATCATCCAAGCAAACAAATGCTTGTAAACACCAGTTATGAATCAAAATCCTGGTTCATTGTAATTAGTTCAAAACAATACTAATAATAGTAATAACGATAATAAATCGAAAAACGGTTAATAATTGTAGTAATGATAATAATAATAGTAACAATATAATAATACTTATCGGTGCTCATGCATGTTCATCCGCCCAACTATAGTATCAGAACAGGGTCCCACTTGCCACACAAAACAGCAAGCAGGTCCCCTGCCCATTGTTTCCCATGCAACTTGATAAAACTTATGTGTCTCTGAGATCAGTATCCATTCTTCAGAAATCAAACACTTCTCAAGCAGTTGCAGGAAGGTCAACCCGCTGTGCATCCAATCTTTGGAGCTTTCATCCATTGAAAAATGGGAATTTTCACCAGCCAACTCTTGGGTTACCATCTGGTTATGACTAACATAGCCATGGTATAGATGGCCCATTTATAGATGGTTTACCGAACTTGAAAATGGTGGATTTTTCCATGGCTATGTTAGTCATAACCAGAGGGTACCCCCAACTGGGCGACTTCGGAAAGCCAAGTCCAGTCCCATAGCAGGATAGCAGGGGGATAGCCTCATAGAATCCAGGTAGCCTGGTGGGTAATTTGACGGACATGCTGATGTTCATTACTGGTTGGTGGTTGACCTACCCCTCTGAAAAATGATGGAGTTCGTCAGTTGGGATGATGACATTCCCAACATATGGAAAAATAAAAGTCATGTTCCAAACCACCAATCAGATTAGCTATTTGAAACATTACCAGAGTTTATCAATCCCCATTTAAAAAAAAAAGTTTATCAATCTGACTCATGTATTTTGCAGGTGATGGGTAGCACCCCCATTGTTTTACCAACTATGGAGTATTCACGAACATTCCCTGATTTGTATATATGCACACCTATGCCATTAAACTTGCCCAACCTTCTCATGTTTAAAGTCATTTTGATATCAGACAATTTATTCGATATAAAAAAAGAAGATTTCTTTTTTAAAGGCAATTTATTTAAATTGTTCGGATCATTTATCTTCGCCCTTTTAAAGAGTTATATTTGTTTAATTTTATTCGGATTAATCTTCGCCCAGTAACGCTCTTCAATTCCGACAAGGTAATTGTGCCGCTGTGATCCTCGTTCGCACGAGCTAGGTATTGAAGCACTAAGTCACCATAGGAAACCAACAAAAAAAACGAAACCATCGGAAAATGGTGATTTAATCATGAAAAATGAAGATTTGATGGGATTTATAGGTGGTTTATTATCTATGGTAATTATGGCAAATGGGTGATGAGATAACTATATTTAGATGGAGTGTATTTTAAGCCAACACACATAATTAAGGGGCCACGACCTTCTAATCCAATTACCATGCTTTGACCATTGGCTATTGGATGCTATTGGTTTCCCTCGAATGATAACTGGAAAAAATGAGGTTTGGGAAATCCTCATTTGTTTGTAACAAAGGGTTCCAAGCGAAGGACATCAAGATTCAGAATTTACCATGTTACCACATATCGTTGCCTTGCCTTTGGATCTTTAATTATTTTAATTGGATACTTCCACTGGTACAACACCATGATGGCCATGGGTCATGCACCTAACATTGATTAACCTGAAGCTACCCACCATCCATGCCGGATAGGGCGTGGTTTCCCCACTGCGATTCCTGACCATGATACTTCAATCAATGGATTGGATGGAGGGAGAATATAGAAGTAATCATGTATAGTATATATAGTATATATATAATAATATATTATTTAATGTATTAATTAATATATAGATATGTTATTATATATATATATTATTATAAGTTTCCATGATCCAGCTGCGGGTATTTCCTGCAACTTATCCTTGCATCCAATTCTGGGCTACTTGGAACTCCAAGCCCCACGCCTAAGTTCCAGGCATTCATGTTCTATGACTCGGTAAAGGCCCCAGATAAACTACAGTACTCTTAAGAATAGATATATCATGATATATCATTATATAATCTATATTATGTATCCTTGCTATGCTTATTAATTCTTGGAACTTAGCTAATGTTCATTAATTTTCCATAAAAAATATTGCTCAAGTCCGGGCTGCAATCCATGCCTCCAATGTTATGATCATCCCCATTAATCCCCATAGCAATGAAGCCATAGTCAATCCCGACCTGACCTTCATAAATCACCATAAAAAACTAGCCGTTTCACCTAAAAATCACATTTTTTGTTGAACTAGCCTTTTCATTTTTTTCACCCCCCAGGAAATAGCAATGATCCATCTTCAACCCAACTTATCAACATATCCATCATACATCACCAACAAAAATCGAATCAACATTTTTAAATCCACGAAAATCCCATAAATTTCTTGGACCTCCCAGCATTTTGTTGGGGCCCTCCACCGCGCCTTGTCGATCTCCAGGAAGGCCTTGTGCACCTCCTGACGTTCCTCATTGGACAAAGAGATGGCCATCACCGACAAGCACGCGCCTTGGCGACGCTCGATTTTTCGCGATGCTAGGATCAGATGATAGGATATATATATATATATTATCTATGGATATGTGTGGTCACCATGTTATCCCAAAATATGGTTTGTATGTGATAGAGTGTGATATTATAGATAGAACACTAATATATTGGATATATCTATATATATACATATATGTGATGAATTATACATGAGGATATAAGATGATTCAAGATTAACTATTATATAAAATGTAATATGTGTTCGAATAATCAAGCATGATACAATATCAAATAAAATGTTCTATATTATGGACATCGTAGTGTCATATTCTATGACAAAAATGTATACACATGTCATCTTATATATCGTTAAACACCTGGCTATTCAAAGTAGGATGATCCTGCCGATCAACTGAGCAACTTTGAGCAACGGCGAAAATCTGCTGGAAAATTCCTGCGCCAACTGAGACTGGTATAGGGATCCACATTTCATCAACACTAATTCATATTATAGACAAAATATATACACCATTCAAAACCAATCTAAATCAATAATATATATATATATATCAATGCGCATTAAGCCTTCATAAATCTCACTGAATCAGCATAATGCACCTGAAAAGTTCGTCCATTTGAGGATTGTTTCTCCCCTAATCCGATCACCATGATTCCAGAATGCCATTGCGACGCGAGGTCGTTATCAAACTCACTCAGATAATATCAAAGAATCATATCGTATACATACATAATATGTATATATATATATATTATATATACACACCATTCATTTCTTTACCATTAATTACCATCATATCCTGATGTTCAAATTCCATCATCTCACCCTTGGCTCCAAAAACATCTTGCGGGCCACGTCTGAAGGCGGAACTCTCAGAGAAGGAGCACAAGGCATCCACGATGTCCTGAGGCCGCTCCCTGGGCCCCCGGTGACGCCGTTGCAAAGACGGTATAACCGTTATGTCCCAACTAACATTGGGATTATTTCATGATATATGGGGATGGGTCAAAACCCTGGTACCGTGCCGTGAACCCCAAGTCATAGCTGGGATTTATGGATGTTCATTCCCCTAAAAATGGTATTAATAGGTATTGATCCATACCAACATTAACCAACTACTTATAGGAGTTAGATGGAGTTAGTTCATCCCTTTTATAACTGTTAGGCCAGGGCCATAGTAGCGTACCATACCTCTATATAGAGGGTTTTTACTAATTACAGTATACTTTGTTTTTTGTTAATGGTCAGTTTTAATGGTATATCTAGTAGATAAACTATACCATAAACTATAGGCTTCGAAAAACAAAAAAAAGTTCTAATGATGGTTGATGGTATAACTCATAGATACTTACTGGTTGGTGGTTTCAACCCCTCTGAAAAATATGAGTTCGTCAGTTGGGATGATGACATTCCCAATATATGGAAAGTCATAAAATTCATGTTCCAAACCACCAACCAGCTTATAACGTGGTTATGGTCTAACATTCATCACCCCCTGAGGGGCACCGCCTTGTGGGTCTGGCCTTGTTGACATAGCTCTTTGCCACCACTTCTCTCTTGGCAATCCATGCATGTCCTGCGAAAGAGCATAAAAAGATATACAGAATAATACGTCATCCCAATGAGAAAACCATATCGTTATATATCGTTTGCGACTGGTCTTTTTTGGGTGACCAATGTTTGGTATGTTTTTTCTTTAAACAGCATATAGTCAGACTATATGCTATTTAAAGGAAAACACACCACACATTGGTCCAAAGACTGGAATGATGACTCACCAAGGCAACATGGTTGTAATGTTGTATACATGTTCATGTTCGTCCCAAATCCTTAAATTGCTGGTGCTTCGAATAAATACCCATTTTTCATCTTGTGTAATATGCATTCTACACAAATCCAATGAGTATTACGAGTATCGTTAGTTTTGCCTCACCTCCCACTGTCGTTAATCTGTCCCATTTCTGAGCAAAAAACATGATCATTCGCCGCAAGGCAATTTCGAGATTGTCCTTTCAAACAATCAGTTGAGACGTTGAGACGTCCGCTAGTATCGCTAGTGAGGTTGTTATTATTCACCCCATCTTTTTGGATTCGGTTCGATCCCCTTTGTGACCAAAAAAGGGAGTTAAATGGGGTGAAACAGTTGAAACATTCCTCCTAAGTCTAGTAATTTCACAATAATTCACATCAACATTCAGATTGCTGTGATACATCCTAAATTAACATCAACATCATAAACATCAACATTCAGAATGCATATTATCATAGATTCATAGATCATAATGATATGTTTAATAGATTCATAGTTTCCTTAGATCCCACTCAGTCTTCGATAAAGTTTAACTGGGGCTTTCACAACGACAAAGTTTAACTTGGTCTTTGGAAGCGACATGTGTTTACTGGGCATTATCAGACCCAATGAGTACTAGTATAAAATAGTATAAATATATACCGGACTCCAGAGTTTCAAACAAATCCCACTCCAAACCCAGAGCGTGAAAAGTGCGTGAAACGACCGTGAAAAACCCGTGAAAAGACAGTGAAAAACCCGTGAAAACCAATCAAAAACTTGAGCATGGAAACCACATATTTTTATTCAGAATTTTGAGGATTGATTTACGGATTCGATTAGGCTCAGGGGAAAGGTCACCCTTTTTTGGCCTTTAGTATGGCCAATATATCAGCAGTCAATGATTGTCTTTAAGTAAAGTCATGGCTTTACTTGGCCGACAACGTTTAACTTTGTTCTTGGAAGTAGTGGGGATGATAGACTAATAGTTCATAGATTCATAGATTCAATCTGAATGTTTAATCATAATGGTATGATGTTTATGATCTACAGTCAGTGCCAGAATTATAGAACGGAGCCAGGAGTACAAAAGTACGGTAAAATACCGTACCTTTGTACTCCTCCGGGTTCCGATTCCGCGCGGAGTCGGGAAATTTAATTATAGAACGGGGATCCGTTCTATAATTAAATTTCCCCGTTCTACATTATTAAATTTCCCCGTTCTATAATTTCTGGCACTGACTTGATATTTACTGCATATTTGTACATATACAATCTATAAAATGAAGATTTAATGAGTACATTCAGATACGTTTTTTTTCATACCTTCCGAGGAAAACAGAATTATAGAACAACAGGGTACGGTAAATAACCGTACCTTCGTACTCCTCAACTTCCGTTCTATAATTCTGTTTTCCCCCATTTTTCCCACATTTACCAGGTGTTTTTTTTAGATTTCATGGTGATTTTCTGAGATTTCATGGTGGTTTTATGGGATTTCATGGTGATTTTCTGAGATTTCATGTTGTTTTTGTGCGATTTCATCGTGATTTTATGGGATTTCATGGTGATTTTATGGGATTTCATGGTGATTTTATGGGATTTCATGGTGATTTTATGGGATTTCACGGTGATTTTCTTAGATTTCATGGTGATTTTGTAGGATTTCTGGGACCCCGGAAGAGGTTCTATAATTATATAATTAATTTTTCCGTTCTATAATTAATTTTTCCGTTCGACGGAAAAAATAATTATAGAACGGGGCCCGGGAAACATTAATTATAGAACGAAAATGGGAAATGTGAGAAAAATGGGGGAAAACAGAATTATAGAACAGCAGCGCTCCGACAAGAATTATAGAACAACGAAAAAAGTTAGGAGTAAATTCAGATACGTTTTTTTTTCACACCTTCCGAGGAAAACAGAATTATAGAACAACAGGGTACGGTAAATAACCGTACCTTCGTACTCCTCAACTTCCGTTCTATAATTCCGGCACTGACCATATGATGAACTGGTTGGTGGTTGACCTACCCCTCTGAAACATATTAGTCAATGGGAAGGATGACATCCCATATATGAAATGGAAAATAAAAGATGTTCCAAACCACCAACCAGTGATTATTAACCATCATTAACCATCATTATCCCATACTAAACCATGTGTTCCATGTGTTTTTTCCCCAGTTTTCGATGTCTGGCTTTATTTACGGGTCTCCTAAGGCCTCATCGGCTGAAAGTCGATGCGATGGGTTCACCTGGAGGATGCGATGGGTTCATGGTTAAAAGACCAACCCCGAGAATAGCCAGAAGAATGATCATCCATAATACCCATAGGATCCATGTATGCCATATATGGTAATATTTACCATCACTATACCCCCAATGTTAGCATATATACCATACATGGATCCTATGGGTATCCCATGATAATCCATGATAATCCGTGATAAACCCATCTATTTTCGTAAAAATATTCCGATGGATAATCCGATGGATAATCCATCGAAATTGGAGGTCCCCTATTTTCGGATAGACCTCGGCATTTCCTTAATGAGGACATCACGTGATGCTGCAATGCCGGTGCGGAACCAACCATGACTGGGTGGTCATGTCTCATCTCAATGGCTTCAGGAACAGTAAGGGAATATCCCCAGAAATGGCCAGAAATATGCTACTTACTAACGTACCCCCATAAATTGGATCCTGAAATTCTCATCATCTCAAAACCCACAATGCATGGCTGGATTTATTCTTTGCCACCTGGACCTCGCGTGGAGAAAATCCGCCACAAAATGGGTGTCGGACACATGTGCTTTTTTTCAAGCGCTACGAAGCCATGTTGGTTTGTTAAACCCATCTAAGTTCATATGATTCTGTAACATATTATATATAACCACACATATGAAATCATATGAATATAAATAATTAAACATAAATGTCATACTATAAAATATCATATTACGCACATATTACGTAATCTTAGATTGCATTACATTATATTGTTTTAAAATAGGTTGAAATATATTGAATCAAATCAAATCATATGATACCATAAGAAATTATATCATATCATATTGTTTCAATTTATTTCATATTATTACATATGATTATTTCATATCATTAATTCATATTATTATTTCATATTATTATTTCATATTATATAGTATCACATTATATCTTATTATATTGTATCACATATGGAAATTATAATCATATAGATTGTCTATATTGTAATGTATGTATATGATAGTTATATATCATATATTAAATTATAAATATACATATGTTATATTAAATATAAATATGTAAATTTATCATATTTTGCAATGTATGTATAAACCACGAATCGCAGTTACAACTTATCTGGGTAAATCATTAATCACCAACCTGAAGAGTTCGGATAGCTAGCCCCAATCCACGGCAACCCCTTAAGATTGAAGGTGCCCCAAAACGGAATCCTTAAGTTGGTAGTTTATATCTACCATAACCATCCACAACCAGGTTAATAATTCTATTTGTGGAAGGATGATACTATTTATAACCAATTATAACTAGGAAAGGGTTTTAACAGCAGGATATTATCCGTGCCATTATCCAAAGAGCCGCCATTGTGAACAGTTTTCGCTCCGCTTCCAAGTCCATGTGCAGTTCAACATCCAAGGGGGGCTGCTGGTAATGACAACAACTGGGGTTTAATGATTCAGGCGGAGAAAGCTGGCTAAAATAAACCAGCAACAGTCATAGAAGTGGCCAAAGTCATGGGGGTACCCCCAAACATCATCTAAGTGATTGATGACTATGACAACTATGACTTAATGAAAAACCATGGTGAGGATCAGGGGATCCCTCAATTTTAAAGAATCCACATATCTGAAAAACATCTGATTCCAAGACACTGACAGCAACTTCTCGACAAAGTCCTGGAATTCGCTGGAAGAAGATCTGTTTTTTGGTGATGATAAGATGCAGCTATGGCCCTTCACCTGAACTATAGTTCGATACATATTCATAAATGGGTTTGTAATATGTTGTAGTAACTGTTATATTCCTATTATTGGATCCTCATGAATATGTATGGATATTCATGGATAGCTCACCCTGTATTATTGGTTGGTTCTCCTTCATCGATCTCACAGATTTCCTAAGTCGCTAATGGGAGAATTTTCAGTAACACTGATAGTGCCCACATTCAGTTGGTGGTTAGTAATGGGATTGTACTAAGTACAGTTCTGGTTGGTGGTTTCAACCCCTCTGGAAAATATTAGTCAGTTGGGATGATTATTCCCAATATATGAGAAAAAACATGTTCCAAACCACCAATCAGAGTTTATATTCAGTTTGTAACCATTTGTCGTTGAAAATTCTTGCCACCGTTTGCTCAATTCGCAGGAAAACCCTCGCACTGTGAATCCGAACAAAAAACACGCCTAGTATGGCTAACTAGTAGATACCTGATAGACATCATGTTTTTTGTCTGGGAATAAAACGGCATTCACGCATTTCAAGGACCGACCCTCACCAGCATGTTTACCCATACATTGGTAATAAGATGTGCAGTAAAAATATGCATGGTGGCCGCATATATAATGAATGACGCATCTCCATGATTTTTATTCATTTTTTTCTGGGAAAACCTCTGTTACTCATCATCATCATCATCATCATTTTCCCATAAACATTGCCATATATTGCCATTCAATAGTGTTTCCCATAAACAGTTTCCTGGTTGGTGGTTTCAACCCCTCTGAAACATATTAGTCAATGGGAAGGATTATCCCACATATGAAATGGAAAATAAAAAATCTTTGAAACCACCAATCAGTGATTGTTATCATTCATTGTTATCCCAGAATTATCCTGAATGTAATGATCCCAATACCCATATGCCCCATATGCCCCAGAATTATCCTGAATGTAATAATCCCATCATCTACCCACCAAGTTTCACAGACCTCACGGACGGCCCAACTCGGGCAGTCCGTGCCCGGGCATCGGCCTTGGCGCTTGGAGAGGCCGACAGCCACGCTTCCCTTTCTTTGGAGAACCTCAGTTGACTCATGGTGGATGTGAAATATGCACATGGATAGGATAGGATCAACGCTGGACTTATGTTGATAGCCAGCGGAGCCAGCGTGGTATGTGATGATGACGTCGGGATGTGGAAGTCTCAATCATGGAGCCGATCGTTTCTATGCCTTAACTGAGGGTCAGGGTATGGGTCAAGGTATAAAAGTAAGCCAAAAAGACAGACACGTACTTTACCACTATCAAACTGGGACGGATTTTACTTGTTGATTTTTTGGCTTTGGATGCTACAAAGGTTTGTGTTGATTTCTTCCCTGTCATCCCCAAATGGGACGGCATCCCCCTGAATCACCACCAGATCCTAATAGAATAGGATACACCTGGGCTAGCAATACAACAACACTCACAACTTATGATGATGATAAAAAAAACAGCTTGTGGTAGTGACCTATATAACTTATTAAAAACAAACAAACAATTTGATGGTGACTTATGATTAATGATAATATTGTATAATTCACCTGGGCTACAGTAACTCGTGACCCAGTTATGGTTGTTTACAGTTGATGAATAGTTGGGTGCCGGTCAAGAATAGCAAACACCAAAAATCCATGGTTTGAACTTCAAGGACCATAGATCAAACTAGTTCTGGATAGCCTCTGGGAAATTGAACATATCTACAGAAATGGCCCATTGATGGTTTATTGAACGATGTTGATTTTCCGTGTTTTCCATAGCTATGTTAAATTACCAGAGGCTACTATATGCACATTGGGTTCCAGAAACTGTATGAAACTGTACCATACCAGCCGCTGAGATGACCCAAGCAGGGACGTCACCTCCATTTTCTGTGTCATTCATATTTAAACCACTGCCGCAATTCCACCGTTGGTTTTCATCCATTAACATATCCATGAAAATTATAAGGTCCGGTTAAAAACAACTCTTCGAAGCCATGAATTGTGTTCCATTCAAACCCACCCAAAATGCCATGGAAAACCATGGAAAATGGTGATTTTACCACATCCCACAGGTGATTTCCCATTGAAACAGTCCATGAAAACCCATCCCACTGGCCGCGGTACTTTCCAGCGCCGATGCGCTGCAGCATGGCAGTGTCGCCATCGCGGCCGGCTAAGGGGAAGCTGCCCACCAGCAACGTGTAGGTGATGACCTTGGACGTCTGCTGCTGGCAACAACGAAACCATCCGGAAAATGGTGGGTTTAACTGGGGAAATCATAGGAAAACCTTAGGAACATGCTGAATTAAAGCAACAAACATGTGAAATTCATGGGAAATCTGCTGATTTATTAAAATTTATGATAGCTAAGTTGCTGCAATTCTGTCCAATGTCTATGGTTTTTCAAGGGGATATATGGAACCAAGTACTCATGGGGTGAATATCACCAACCTCACTGGCACCACCTTCTAGGGATGTTGATTGTGGATATGTTCTGGCTATAAGTCAAGCCGGTCAAGCCGTCTTGAGGAGTGGAATCTACAGCAAACGCCCACTCGGGCGGATCCAGGCAACGCCGCAAGCTGCGCCAACGTACTTCTTGAAGGCTTGGGCTATGTATTATGAATGGTTTTATGGTTATTTATGGTTACAGTAGTTATGTTAATTAATTATATGTGTTTGTGAAATTCCCCATGACCCAATTTGATAGTTTCTTTATGACTGATTAACGGTTGATTGGTAGCGTGTTTTGTTTTTTGCGTGTGGTTGATTTTGATAAATCCTCCTAACCCGACTTTTAGGTATAAAACAAATAATTGTTGATTGGTTGTTTGAAAAGGCTGTTCCACTTGACCATCCAAGGATTTTAACATGGTTTAACCAACATATGGGGATGTGTAGCTGACTTATAGGCAATGATACGGCTTGAGGCTATTTAATGAAGATTTATGCGCATAGTGTCACAATGATATTGGGGAAATCTATGGATTTTACATGTTGCGGGATGTATAGAACAAAATGGATCAATGGTGTGGTTGAGCCACCTGGTACTATTTTCCACGAAGAAACCAAAAACGGCCATGAAGCAGACCATATGCATGGAATAAGAAGTACTCTAGCGGCCAAATGATCTAAAACCAAGGAAGGATTGAGGCAAACTGCCATATATTTCTGCAAAAACAAACATTTGAAATACTAAGAAATCTCTATAACTATCCGTTTCCAACATGCCCCGATGTTTTTTACCGTTTCCCATGGGTGTCGTTTTTGTTCCCCTCCTCACCTAGCGCGACGATCGGGCAAGGCTCCCCCAAACTCCACAAGTCGCATTTGGAGGTGTAGTTCCGATGCAGAACCTGCCCCAGCCATCCATGGTGCGCATGTGTTGCTGTAGAAATTCTATTGATGGGATTGATGGGATTATGTGGGGATATATATATATATGTATATAACCATGGTTAATGGATGTTAATGGGGTTTATAAACCAACTTATGGATGTTAATAGGGTTTATAAACCAACTTGTGGATGTGAATGGGGTTTATAAACCAACTTATGGATGTTAATGGGGGTTATAAACCAACTTATGGATGTTAATGGGGTTTGTAAACCAACTTGTGGATGTTAATGGGGTTTATAAACCAACTTATCATACACTTTATATATGATGGCCCAACAATGACTGGTTGGTGGTATACCTACCCCTCTGAAAAATATGAGTCAGTTGGGATGATGACATTCCCAACTGAATGGACAAATAAAAACATGTTCCAAAACAACAACTAGATCTATTCAAAATTCATCCATGTTTTGGAAAGTTGATGAATGTGATAAGTTCCATACTCCCCCACATAGACTTGACTTGTCGAATAGCTCTTTCAAATAGCTAAAGGTAGAATGAGAAAGATGACGCGCAGTTGAAGGTGACCATGCCGACCGTAAGGATTTTCACCTCGGTGTCGTCAAACATGGCTTGCTGGAGAATCCTTCATTGATAGATGAGTTTCCCATTCAATTCTTCATTTCATACGGGATTCATATAATGGTTTTACCATATTTTGTACCTGAGAATATCTTAGGTATTCCCTAAGCATATTCTACGTATATAAATGGTACAAAATTAGAATGGGTTTTACCATTTTTGTACCATATTTTGTTTTTGTACCTAAAACAAGATGGAAGCCACGAACCCGAATGTATTCACGTTCTTGGACTACGAGTGCAAACCTCTGCAATAGGAAAACGAACCTTTGTTTGCATGCATCGTGCGGTTCACAAAGAGACAACTAACCAGCACAACAACATCACCACAAGCACAATGAAATCACAACCAGCACAACAATATCACCAGCGCAATGAAATCAAAATAAAAATCACCAACACAACAGCATCACCAGCACAGCAACATCACCAGCACAACGAGATCACCACCACCTGCCACACTCCACACTTTACCCACTGCACACTCCACACTCCACACTTTACACTCCACACTCCGCACACTACACTTTACACTCCACACTCCGCACTCTACACTTTACACTCTACACTTCACACTCTACACTTGACACTCTACACTTCACACTCGACACTTTCCGCTCCGCACTCCACACTCTACACTTTATACTCCAGGCTGCACACTTTACACTTTACACTTTACACTCCTCACTCCTCACTTCACGCTCTACACTCTACACTCCACACTCCACACTCCACACTCCACCACACTCAACACTCTACACCCACCACACTCCTCACTCCACACTCCACACTTTACACTCCACACGCCACACTTTACACTCCACACTCGCCACTTTCCACTCCACACTCCACACTCTACAGTTTACAATCCACACTTTACACTTTACACTCCTCACTCCACACTCAACACTTTACACTCCACACTCCTCACTCCTCACTCCACACACTACACTCCACACTCCACACTCCATACGCCACACTCCACCACATTCTACACTCTACACACACCACACTCCTCACTCCATACTCCACACTTTACACTCCACACGCCATACTTTACACTCCACACTCCACACTTTATACTTTGCACTCCACACTCTACACTATACTATACACTCCACACTCCACACTCTACACTTTACACTCTTACTTTTTACAATCTACGCTATATACACATTCCACACTCTACACGCTCTACACTCCCCACTCCACACTATACAAAGCACTTCCCAGTACTACTTTGTACTGCAAAGCTTGCACATTTGTACTACAAAGCTTGCACAAAGCACTTCCCAGTACTACTGTGTACTACACAGCTTGCACAAACTACTTCCCAGTACTACTGTGTACTACACAGCTTGCACAAACTACTTCCCAGTACCACTTTGTACTACAAAGCTTGCACGAAGCACTTCCCAGTACCACTTTGTACTACAAAGCTTGCACGAAGCACTTCCCAGTACCACTTTGTACTACAAAGCTTGCACGAAACCGTTCCCAGTACTACTGTGTACTACAAAGCTTGCACAAAGCACTTCCCAGTACTACTTTGTACTACAAGGCTTGCAAAGTTGTTCCCAGTACTACTGTGTACTACAAAGCTTGCCACAACTACTTCCCAGTACTACTTTGTACTACAAGGCTTGCAAAGTCGTTCCCAGTACTACTGTGTACTACAAAGCTTGCAACAACTACTTCCCAGTACTACTTTGTACTACAAAGCTGGCACAAAGTCGTTCGCAGTACTACTTTGTACTACAAAGCTGGCACAAAGTCGTTCGCAGTACTACTTTGTACTACAAAACTTGCACAACACGTTCCAGTACTACTGTGTACTGTGTACTACAAAGCTCGCACAAAGCACTTCCCAGTACTACTTTGTACTACAAAGCTTGCACAAAGCACTTCCCAGTACTACTGTGTACTACACATGCACAAACACGTTTCAGTACTACTGTGTACTACACATGCACAAACACGTTCCCAGTACTACTGTGTACTACAAAGCTCGCACAAAGCACTTCCCAGTACTACTTTGTACTACAAAGCTTGCACAAAGCACTTCCCAGTACCACTTTGTACTACAAAGCTTGCACAAAGCACTTCCCAGTACTAGTGTGTACTACAAAGCTTGCACAAACTACTTCCCAGTACTACTTTGTACCACAAAGCTTGCACAAAGTCGTTCCCAGTACTACTGTGTACTACACAGCTTGCACAAACTACTTCCCAATACCACTTTGTACTACAAAGGTTGCACGAAACACTTCCCAGTACCACTTTATACTACAAAGCTTGCACAAACTACTTCCCAGCACTACTGTGTACTACAAAGCTTGCACAAAGCACTTCCCAGTACTACTGTGTACTACAAAGCTTGCACAAAGCACTTCCCAGTACTACTGTGGACTACAAAGCTTGCAACAACTACTTCCCAGTACTACTGTGTACTACAAAACTTGCACAAAGTCGTTCGCAGTACTACTTTGTACTACAAAGCTCGCACAAACACGTTCCCAGTACTACTGTGTACTACGAAGCTCGCACAAAGCACTTCCCAGTACTACTTTGTACTACAAAGCTTGCACAAAGCACTTCCCAGTACTACTGTGTACTACACATGCGCACAAAGTCGTTCCAGTACTACTGTGTACTACAAAGCTCGCACAAACTACTTCCCAGTACTACTGTGTACTACACTAAGCTTGTACTACAAAGTGCACGCACTTTCGCAAAGTACTACCACTTTGTAGCTACAAAGTACTACTGTGTACTACAAAGCTTGCACAAAGCACTTCCCAGTACTACTTTGTACTACAGCTTGCACAAAGCACTTCCCAGTACTACTGTGTACTACAAAGCTTGCACACAACTACTTCCCAGTACTACTTTGTACTACAAGGCTTGCAAAGTCGTTCCCAGTACTACTGTGTACTACAAAGCTTGCAACAACTACTTCCCAGTACTACTGTGTACTACAAAGCTTGCACAAAGTCGTTCGCAGTACTACTTTGTACTACAAAGCTTGCACAAAGTCGTTCCCAGTACTACTGTGTACGTTACTACAAAGCTCGCACAAACTACTTCCCAGTACTACTGTGTACTACAAAACTTGCACAAACACGTTCCAGTACTACTGTGTACTAGAAAGCTCGCACAAACACGTTCCCAGTACTACTGTGTACTACGAAGCTCGCACAAAGCACTTCCCAGTACTACTTTGTACTACAAAGCTTGCACAAAGCACTTCCCAGTACTACTGTGTACTACACATGCGCAAGCACGTTCCAGAACTACTGTGTACTACAAAGCTCGCACAAACACGTTCCCAGTACTACTGTGTACTACAAAGCTCGCACAAAGCACTTCCCAGTACTACTTTGTACTACAAAGCTTGCACAAAGCACTTCCCAGTACTACTGCGTACTACACATGCACAAACACGTTCCAGTACTACTGTGTACTACAAAGTTCGCACAAACTACTTCCCAGTACTACTTTGTACTACACAGCTTGCACCAAGCACTTCCCAGTACTGCTGTGTGCTACAGCTTGCACAAACTACTTCCCAGTACCACTTTGTACTACAAAGCTTGCACGAAACACTTCCCAGTACCACTTTATACTACAAAGCTTGCACAAAGCACTTCCCAGTACTACTGTGTACTACAAAGCTTGCACAAAGCACTTCCCAGTACTACTGTGTACTACAAAGCTTGCACAAACTACTTCCCAGTACTACTGTGTACTACAAAGCTTGCAACAACTACTTCCCAGTACTACTTTGTACTACAAAGCTTGCACAAAGTCGTTCGCAGTACTACTTTGTACTACAAAGCTTGCACAAAGCCGTTCGCAGTACTACTTTGTACTACAAAGCTTGCACAAAGTCGTTCCCAGTACTACTGTGTACTACAAAGCTTGCACAAAGCACTTCCCAGTACTACTGTGTACTACAAAGCTTGCACAAAGTCGTTCCAGTACTAATGTGTACTACAAAGCTAGCACAAACTACTTCCCAGTACTACTGTGTACTACAAAGCTCGCACAAACTACTTCCCAGTACTACTTTGTACTGTGGACTACAAAGCTTGCACAAACTACTTCCCAGTACTACTGTGTACTACAAAGCTCGTACAAACACGTTCCAGTACTAATGTGTACTACAAAGCTCGCACAAACTACGTCCCAGTACTACTGTGTACTACAGCACTTGCACAAACACGTTCCAGTACTACTGTGTACTACAAAGCTCGCACAAACACGTTCCCAGTACTACTGTGTACTACAAAGCTCGCACAAAGCACTTCCCAGTACTACTTTGTATTACAAAGCTTGCAGAAAGCACTTCCCAGTACTACTGTGTACTACAAATGCACAAACACGTTCCAGTACTACTGTGTACTACAAAGCTCGCACAAACACGTTCCCAGTACTACTGTGTACTACAAAGCTCGCACAAAGCACTTCCCAGTACTACTTTGTACTACAAAGCTTGCACAAAGCACTTCCCAGTACTACTGTGTACTACACATGCGCAAGCACGTTCCAGAACTACTGTGTACTACAAAGCTCGCACAAACACGTTCCCAGTACTACTGTGTACTACAAAGCTCGCACAAAGCACTTCCCAGTACTACTTTGTACTACAAAGCTTGCACAAAGCACTTCCCAGTACTACTGCGTACTACACATGCACAAACACGTTCCAGTACTACTGTGTACTACAAAGTTCGCACAAACTACTTCCCAGTACTACTTTGTACTACACAGCTTGCACCAAGCACTTCCCAGTACTGCTGTGTGCTACAGCTTGCACAAACTACTTCCCAGTACCACTTTGTACTACAAAGCTTGCACGAAGCACTTCCCAGTACCACTTTGTACTACAAAGCTTGCACAAAGCACTTCCCAGCACAAAGCAAACTTCCCCTACTGTGTACTACAAAGCTTGCACAAAGCACTTCCCAGTACTACTGTGTACTACAAAGCTTGCACAAACTACTTCCCAGTACTACTGTGTACTACAGAGCTTGCACAAAGTAGTTCCAGTACTAATGTGTACTACAAAGCTCGCACAAACTACTTCCCAGTACTACTGTGTACTACAAAGCTTGCACAAAGTCGTTCGCAGTACTACTTTGTACTACAAAGCTTGCACAAAGTCGTTCCCAGTACTACTGTGTACGTTACTACAAAGCTCGCACAAACTACTTCCCAGTACTACTGTGTACTACAAAACTTGCACAAACACGTTCCAGTACTACTGTGTACTAGAAAGCTCGCACAAACACGTTCCCAGTACTACTGTGTACTACGAAGCTCGCACAAACTACTCCCAGCTACTACTGTGTACTACAAAACTTGCACAAAGCACTTCCCAGTACTACTGTGTACTACACATGCGCAAGCACGTTCCAGTACTACTGTGTACTACAAAGCTTGCACAAAGCACTTCCCAGTCTACTGTGTACTACAAAGCTTGCACCAAACTACTTCCCAGTACTACTTTGTACTAACAGCTTGCACAAAGCACTTCCCAGTACTACTGTGTACTACACAGCTTGCACAAAGCACTTCTCAATACTACTGTGTACAAAGCTCGCACAAACTACAGCTCGTACTACTGCACGTAACACACAACTACTTCCCAGTACCACTTTGTACTACAAAGCTTGCACCACTTCCCAGTAATGTACTACAAAGCTTGCACAAAGCACTTGTACTACAAAGCTTGCTACTTCCCAGTACTACTGTGTACTACAAAGCTTGTTCCCAGTACTACTTTGTACTACTACAAAAGCTACAAACACTTCCCTTTGTACTACAAACTACTTGTACTGTAAGTACTCTTGTACTGCAGCACTACTTGCACAAAACTACTTTGTACTACAAAGCTTCCACAGTACTACCTTCTGCACAAAGTACTACTTTGTACTACAAAGCTTGCACAAACTACTTCCCAGTACTACTTTGTACTACAAAGCTTGCACAAAACACAAAGCACTTCCCAGTACTACTTTGTACTACAAAGCTTGCACAAAACACTTCCCAGTACTACTTTGTACTACAAAGCTTGCACAAAGCACTTCCCAGTACTACTTTGTACTACAAAGCTTGCACAAACTACTTCCCAGTACTACCGTGTACTACAAAGCTTGCACAAAACACTTCCCAGTACTACTTTGTACTACAAAGCTTGCACAAAGCCCTTGCCAGTACTACTTTGTACTACAGAGCTTGCACAAACTACTTCCCAGTATACTACCGTGTACTACAAAGCTTGCACAAAACACGTTCCAGTACTACTTTGTACTACAAAGCTTGCACAAAACACTTCCCAGTACTACTTTGTACTACAAAGCTTGCACAAAGCACTTCGCAGTACTACTTTGTACTACAAAGCTTGCACAAAGCACTTCCCAGTACTACTGTGTACTACAAAGCTTGCACAAAGCACTTCCCAGTACTACTTTGTACTACGAAGCTTGCACAAAGTCGTTCCAGTACTACTGTGTACTACAAAGCTCGCACAAACTACTTCCCAGTATTACTGTGTACTACAAAACTTGCACAAAGCACTTCCAGTACTACTGTGTACTACAAAGCTTGCACAAAGCACTTCCCAGTACCACTTTGTACTACAAAGCTTGCACGAAACCGTTCCCAGTACTACTGTGTACTACAAAGCTTGCACAAAGCAATTCCCAGTACTACTTTGTACTACAAGGCTTGCAAAGTCGCTCCCAGTACTACTGTGTACTACAAAGCTTGCACAAACTACTTCCCAGTACTACTTTGTACTACACAGCTTGCACAAAGCACTTCCCAGTACTACTGTGTACTACACAGCTTGCACAAAGCACTTCCCAATACTACTGTGTACTACAAAGCTCGCACAAACTACTTCCCAGTACTACTGCGTACTACAAAACTTGCACAAACACGTTCCAGTACTACTGTGTACTACAAAGCTTGCACAAAGTCGTTCGCAGTACTACTTTGTACTACAAAGCTTGCACAAAGTCGTTCCCAGTACTACAAAGCTTGCACAAAGCACTTCCCAGTACTACTGTGTACTACAAAGCTTGCACAAAGCACTTCCCAATACTACTGTGTACTATACAAAGCTCGCACAAAGCACTTCCCAGTACTACTTTGTACTACAAAGCTTCCCCTATGACACTGCGACGTCCACGTAGCAAAAAGCATGAGGTTTTGCAGCTTCTCCTATAGACACTGCGACATCCACGTAGCAAAAAACACGAGGTGTTGCAGCTTCCCCTATAGACACTGCTACATCCACGTAGCAAAAAACACGAGGTTTTGCAGCTTCCCCTATAGAGACTGCGACATCTACGTAGCAAAAAAAACGAGGTTTTGCAGCTTCCCCTATAGACACTGCGACATCTACGTAGCAAAAGACGCGAGGTTTTGCAGCTTCCCCTATAAACACTGCGACATCCACGTAGCAAAAGACGCGAGGTTTTGCAGCTTCCCCTATAGACACTGCAACATCGACGCAGCAAAAGACACGAGGTGTTGCAGCTTCCCCTATAGACACTGCGACATCCACGTAGCAAAAGACGCGAGGTTTTGCAGCTTCCCCTATAGACACTGCGACATCGACGCAGCAAAAGACACGATGTTTTGCAGCTTCCCCTATAGACACTGCGACATCTACGTAGCAAAAAACACGAGGTTTTGCAGCTTCCCCTATAGACACGGCGACATCCACGTAGCAAAAGACGCGAGGTTTTGCAGCTTCCCCTATAGACACCGAATTAACGACGCGAAAAACACGAGGTTTTGCAGCTTCCCCTATAGACACTGCGACATCTACGTCGCAAAAAACACGAGGTTTTGCAGCTTCCCCTATAGACACTGCGACATCCACGGAGCAAAAGACACGAGGTTTTGCAGCTTCCCCTATAGACACTGCGACATCCACGTAGCAAAAGACGCGAGGTTTTGCAGCTTCCCCTATAGACACTGCGACATCCACGTAGCAAAAGACGCGAGGTTTTGCAGCTTCCCCTATAGACACTGCGACATCTACGTAGCAAAAAAAACGAGGTTTTGCAGCTTCCCCTATAGACACTGCGACATCTACGTAGCAAAAGACACGAGGTTTTGCACCTTCCCCTATAGACACTGCGACATCTACGTCGCAAAAAACACGAGGTTTTGCAGCTTCCCTTATAGAGACTGCGACATCTACGTTGCAAAAAACACGAGGTTTTGCAGCTTCCCTTATAGACACTGCGACATCTACGTTGCAAAAAACACGAGGTTTTGCAGCTTCCCCTTATAGACACTGCGACATCTACGTAGCAAAAAACACGAGGTTTTGCAGCTTCCCTTATAGACACTGCGACATCTACGTTGCAAAAAACACGAGGTTTTGCAGCTTCCCTTATAGAGACTGCGACATCTACGTAGCAAAAAACACGAGGTTTTGCAGCTTCCTTTATAGACACGGCGACATCTGCGTAGCAAAAAACACGAGGTTTTGCAGCTTCCCTTATAGAGACTGCGACATCTACGTTGCAAAAAACACGAGGTTTTGCAGCTTCCCTTATAGACACTGCGACATCTACGTTGCAAAAAACACGAGGTTTTGCAGCTTCCCTTATAGAGACTGCGACATCTACGTAGCAAAAAACACGAGGTTTTGCAGCTTCCTTTATAGACACGGCGACATCTGCGTAGCAAAAAACACGAGGTTTTGCAGCTTCCTTTATAGACACGGCGACATCTGCGTCGCAAAAAACACGAGGTTTTGCAGCTTCCCCTATAGACACTGCGACATCTGCGTCGCAAAAGACACGAGGTTTTGCAGCTTCCCCTATAGACACTGCGACATCTACGTAGCAAAAGACACGAGGTTTTGCAGCTTCCCCTATAAACACTGCGACATCCACGTAGCAAAAGACGCGAGGTTTTGCAGCTTCCCCTATAGACACTGCAACATCGACGCAGCAAAAGACACGAGGTGTTGCAGCTTCCCCTATAGACACTGCGACATCTACGTCGCAAAAAACACGAGGTTTTGCAGCTTCCCCTATAGACACTGCGACATCTACGTCGCAAAAAACGAGGTTTTGCAGCTTCCCCTATAGACACTGCGACATCTACGTCGCAAAAAACACGAGGTTTTGCAGCTTCCTTTATAGACACTGCGACATCTACGTTGCAAAAAACACGAGGTTTTGCAGCTTCCCCTATAGACACTGCGACATCTACGTTGCAAAAAACACGAGGTTTTGCAGCTTCCCCTATAGACACTGCGACATCTACGTCGCAAAAGACACGAGGTTTTGCAGCTTCCCCTATAGACACTGCGACATCTACGTAGCAAAAGATGCGAGGTTTTGCAGCTTCCCCTATAGACACGGCGACATCTGCGTAGCAAAAAACACGAGGTTTTGCAGCTTCCCCTATAGACACCGAATTAACGATGCGAAAAACGACGCGAAAACGACGCGAAAACGACGCGAAAACGACGCGCCGACCAACTGGCGGCGAACAAAGGTCCAACCCCCAGACCCCCAACTATAAACGGGAACCCTTCGCTACGCATTCGGGAAAAATAACAATAACAACTGAAGATCCTATGTTTTTATCCCCATGGATCCAGCTCGACAGTTCTCTCAAACGATCTCAACATGTGGAGCCGTTAGAGTCATCCCCCAGATGTGAAGATTCACTGTCACTTTGGGGCTTGCTATAGAACATTTCAAGCATTGGAATTTCTCGTGCTTACGAAATACTCATCAAACATCATCAAATTCTGATGTGTCTTATACTTTTTTACACTAATTGGATTCCCATTGATTGCGGTCAGAATCCCGCAAATTCCTGGCCAATCGACCCTCCAAAATCCCAATTTCGTGATGCCACAGTTCCAACAAAAACAGACAACTCCGACTGGTGGTTTCAAGCCATCAGAATATGTCACTTGCGACCTGTGGATGAAACAAAAAAAACAACCGGAACACCCAAAAACGGCACAAGGAAAAGCCACCAAATAGATGTAGATCATTTGTCCTGCAACAAAATACAATTACAATGGGTTATTTGGTGCCCCCTCCACACCTCTGGCGCCATATAGTCCAGGGTTCCTACCTCAAGCCAGGAAATGGTGCCACCCCTGGAACCTTTTTGAATGGGGTCATGCCCGGGAACCCTGAATCCCATGCTTCAAACATATTGGTTTATGATCATTTTCCGTATTCAAGTGCGATTGCGGTATAAAACACCCAGATGCGAACCATGGTGCTGGAATATAAAAACAAAAACCTACCTGGGTCATTGAACGGTGGTACATGTTGGTGTGCATATTCCAGCACCATGGAGGTATCCCCAAGGTTCCCTCGCAATCCCTGACATGGAAACAAAATAGGATGGAACCACGACAGGTGACCCCGAAAAAAATACAGGTCGAGGGTTGATGAAAACAAGCAACAATAATAACTAATAGAAAATAATAGAAACTTAAGTTAACCAGCTATCATTTTGGTGGAGTCACCTCTGGTGAAATCCCCATGAATATACCGATAAACCATTGCAATTTTAACAAGAACCACCCAATCTGCCAATAACTATCCATTTTTTAGACAAAACATTTCAGAACTAGGGATTTTTTCCAACCACCGATGAGTCGTGTCTTCAAATTTTCCCGTCGATCTCGAAGCGAGGAACTCGCATCTCCATCTTCTTGCTGGGAACCCAAAACTTTGAAAGACCAAAGTCGATGAGTTTCAAATCTTCTCCTGCCACAGTCACTGGATGTCACGCCAAGTGCCAAGTGCCAAACCGGCAAAGGTGACATGAAACAGGGATGCAACAAAAAAACAAAAAGCTGTTTCAGCACCAACTCCAACTAGTTACTCTATATAGTTTGTATATGTGTATATATATATATAGACACAGTAAACAATGGACATGTTGTTTTTTTTGTTTACCATGTTCATTTTGAGTATCCCGCTGGTTGCTGGGTGCATGGCCCATGGGCATCTCAAACGCAGCCTCCTTTCTTTTCAAAGAGCCAGTTCTCCAACTTTAAATCACCTAAGAGCGATGGAATCATGAGAAAACATGAAACATGATGTAATCAGATTAATTCATGAGGATATGTGTTTTCTTTGAATGGCTCTTACTGGTTTGCCATGGTTGATAATACGATATATTATATGATGATTTATGATGTAGAGCCCCCTCGGTGTCACCAAACATGGCTGGCATAGCTTGGGCAAATCATCGATCTAAACGGGGAATCTATGGGAATCTTGTATCGCCATGTTTGATTGCCGGAGGCTATGAACAGCGTGCAAAACATGAACCGCATGTAGTAGTGAATGCTATGTCATCGGACCAAAACTCGTATACAGATATCAGATATCATGCAAGAGGTCAATAGGCTGTCATTGGCTGTCATTGCGACTCTAAGTCAGCAGTCATTTGTTTCTGGTTGGTGGTTTGAACCCCTCTGAAAAATGTGAAAGTCAGTTGGGATGATTATTCCCAATATGTGGAAAAATAAAATTCATGTTCCAAACCACCAACCAGGTTTGGTATTGTACAATGCTGACCGACAGCCTAAAATATCTTTGTTCTCAGCAACGTTGAGCTTTCTCGGGACTGCGAAAGCTGCGAAAATCGTCCAGGTCCATTTTACGTTCATGGATGACTCGTTCAATGGGAAATATCCCATCATACTAGCATAGAAGTTGTTTTTGTCTGGTTTAAAACATGAAACAAAAACCTGCTTCTGTCAACTAATGTTGCTTCGTGATAGCGGCTTTTAAAAAATGTTTCCCCAATCAAAAGATGCCGTGCAATGGTGCTTCATCCCCCGCTAGTTGACACAACCATTTTCATTGTCGCGAAAACCCCGATTGTGTATTCTTCAGCATGGCTGTGCAAAATCCCCGAATAGTTCAATAGCTAAACCATGATTTTCGCAAATTTCAATATTGCCGTGCCTCATTTTTTCCATATAGTTCCCATGATAAAGAGCAAGTTGAGTTGGGATATCCCACTGAAAATCGGTCACGTAGCGCTGGACACGTATGATTCCAACCGCCCAAGTCACGATGCACGATGCCGAGGCCATGCAGGTATCCTGGGACATTTGGTGATTCAATGGGGCTAATATGGATAATAATCACCATGAAATGACTAAGGGAAATGAATATTGTTGGTATACAAGGATATATCTATATAAATAATGAAAATAATAATAATAACAATAATATAATAATAATAAGAATAATAATAATATAATGTAAACATAATAATAACATAATAATTACTATATTTACATAAAAAAATGCAATAATAAGTTTCTAAGAGCACTATTGAAGTGTGTCCTGGGGATATGATAATCGTTTAATTGAATATGACCATCTTAACATATCTGGCTGCGTTACTGTTTTTCATGATTCACTAAGCTAAACAATGGCTGAAACTTGCGGCCAATTGAGCATGATTCCCCGAAGTCGAAAACCAGCCATTTGTAGATCATGTTCCCGGGGAAACCATGGGTCTTCCACATAGTCTAGATCATGTTTACCCCAGGGTTTTCTCGGGATTATGTGGATATTATTGGGAGATACAATATAACATAATATAACTTAAGATGCCAAGCAAGTTTTACGCGAAGGAACCACAAGTGGTGATATAACGGGGAATTCACTCTGGGGGTTCACCCCAGCTACTGGGTAGTCAAATTCAGTAGGTAAACTAGGCTGCTCATCCGCATACTACTGGGGTGATCCCCGCCTATTTTTGATTCCTGCGGTGAACCACAAGTTACTACGAGTATTTGGTGACAACAGCTCCAGCATGTAGAAAAACACTGGAGAGGTCATCGATGCAATGGGGATGTAACCGGCAAGGATATCATGGCCCGGCTGGATTCCCTGGGTAAAGTCCCAAGGTAACCGTCGTATGGGAAAAAAGTTCCGACTGTCCATGGACCGTGACCCAAAAAGGATGTGGCCCAGATGATTTCAGATTTGGAACCGAAAATCGTTTGACTCTGTGGATTTTTCACACCGTGAAAAGTTGCGATTGAACCCACAGCACCGGCAAGAAATGAACATGTTAACCTTAAATTCTTCAGGTACTTACATGGAGGAAATGGATGCCAGAAAGATACGCGATCTCTGAGTTAAGTCTGGTTTTGATGGTTTAACCCAATGAACATGGACAAGGCATGACAAGGCTTAATTCATGATTATGGTTAACCATAAATGGTACAATACAAACATAGATTGTAAAGTATAACCATAATTAAGCCAGTCATATTATGGTTTAAGCAATGGTTTCCATGGAAAGTTCCAGATGTCTTCACCTCGCAGCTACCCAATAGTGACTAGACCCGTGTCTCCGAAGAGCTCGAAGATCAGTGGCCATTTGTTCACCACTACTTACAGTACCCTTGAATTTCCCTTTTTCTGACTCCTTTTGTTTTTATATTCTATATGTATATATATATAAGACCATTTATGTATATACATATGTTACATGTGTATGTATATATATATACATATGTTTCGTATCATATCACATGTCCAGAGTAATTTCCACACTAGATTTCATTCCTATGTTCTTCAAGTTTGACATTCAGATTTTGAGATTTCAAGAGAGCAATTCACTCGCCCCATGGTATGAAATACATCTCTTCATTTGGGACTCAAATTCAGGTATATAACTAATTCTAGGAAAAGGAATAGGTGTTGTCTCATTAGCTATATACTATATATATATATAAGATATTCTGAGATTATCTACCATGAACTCCAGTTGACCTATTTGAAAACCAACTTGGCGAACAACCTGGGGCATCCCCAACAAGCCGGATATTTTTCTTCATCTTCCAAGCGTCGAATGGCCAAGAGCATCTGCCAAATGCTACCGGCGGCGTCTCGCTCCGTAAAATGACCTGTTCTCAGAGCAGGGGTTGCTCCTTCTTGAGTACAAGTGACTTGGGCTTGTTCAAAGGAAACCACTATTGTCTCATCTTCCAAGTTAGGGGGTTTTGCTTTGCTTGTCTCATATATTCATTCATATTCCCACTATATGATATGTATATATGTCCCTATTTATACAATGTGAGGCCCCCAAGTTATAAGTTGGTTTATAAGCCCCAGTAACTATAGTTATAAGTACCATAAACCATAGATATTGGAGTTATAAACCAACTTAGCTATCTTGGGGGCCTCACATTGTACCTTCCAGATACCCCCCATATTTCATGGGTCATCTGGGTGATGAAAAACCTTGTGATTTTGGGTGTGTTAAAAAGAACTTCTAGTGGATTCATCTGGAAGAGTCTGGCACGAAAAAATGTGGATTTCCAGCGAATCGTCCCTCCAAACACCGGGCATGAGGGGCATTTATTAAGGGAAGTATGACACCTCCTCTCAAACAACGTCATTCTGAAATTCTTTGGGTCCTACTTACTGTACGCTTTTAGATTGGATAAACCCAAGCTATCTACCATTTTTTTCATTTCAATGTCCATGTTCTACCAGGAATTTCTCCAATGTTTCCACATTTTTCCCCCGTGAATTATGCCGTCGGCCTAAGGAGATGATCCGGTCGAAGAGTTCGCCGCCTTCCAAGAGCTCCATGATCAACGTCAGCGTGTCCTCCATCAAGGGACAAGGGATGGGAAGCAACGAAAAATGGGGAATTCTCCGATGACCACTGGATTTTGACCGATGAAAAACCAGAAATGGTGGATCTTTTGATTTCTGTCACCGATGTTCAAGGGATTTTCCACTGACTTTTGTTGAAATATCAGGACTTAACATGATTTGACCAAGAATAATGGTGGATTTTTGTTCAGCGGGTTTTACTACATTTCAATGGGTAATTCAATACAAACTTATTGAAAACCTTTATCAATATCATACATGTTTGTAGATTCTATACCTTTGTACTAAGTATACAATTTGTTTGTGCATTTTTATATTTTTTTGGTCATTTTTATATCCATATACAGTCTCCCCTAGTCTATCCTGAATAAAGAGAAACCTGGCTTCACCCAGCCCCAATTGTTGTCCTTGGACTCGTAGGCATCCACCATCCGAGCCAAATGCCTCAGTTTCCCAAGGCTGATGGGAAGATGTTTAATTTTGGTTGGAAGCAATGGCCCATTTCCACACAAAACTGTGGCCATTTATTAGCTATAACATGTTATAACTGGTTATAACTGGTTATTTCAATGGGATTATACATTCTATATCATTCTATAAATTGGGCTATAATAAGTACTCATAACTGGTATTTCGGGCCATAACTGCATATACCATGATTTTCCAGAGCTATGTTGACTTGCTAGAAGCATGTGAGACAACATGGCCTTCGATACGGCGCGCAAGAACAGTAGCGGTGTGGGGGGGATCCCACCACCTTCAGTGGCGGTGGCAGCTTCCTCTTGGTACTTGGGGCGGTGGTGGGTGCTTTGCTGGCCGGCTCCCACCGGCAAGTTGTAATACTGTCGCCAGTAGTCGGCCAATCTCGGGGCCATGGTTGTGTTTCCGGTGGCTGAATCCATGGTTCGCCGGACCATCTTTCACCAGGCCTGATCCGCTCTTGCTGGTGGTGCCGTCTAACTGCTTGGGCTTGGGCTGCATGGGCATTTTTTGGCAGGATTCTGGCAGGATGGGCGTCTCCATTCTTTCCTCAGCTTCCTTTTTGTCATCAGTCCAGTTTTCCCATGTATGATCATGTATGGCAGCATCCATGATTGACCCAATGGGTCGAACTAGTGGTACAGCAATTCCAGTTACCACCCACATTGATCAATGACACAAGCCATGGTCCAAATCTGATAGATACCGGATAGCCACTGGGAGTTTTCATCATCCATAGTGATATAAACCGTTATAAACCACCCATCAACGGAAGTATAATACCCCAAGAAGCCACTACCGTTGGGGTTTTCAACATTGTTAAGGTTTAAGGTGTATGAGTTCTGGTGAAAATACGTAAGGAATAAAAATACAACTGATGGTTTAAGCACTTGCCAAATCCAATAAGGAAAACATATCCCAGACCCCATATCTATTGGGGGTCTATGTTTAATGTCATCCAACTAGTTTTCCAACCGCCTCCCAACCTGGAGCCGTGTAGACCACCCAAGAAATTCCCCCAATGCAGTTGAAGACCAAACAATCACCTGGTGGTTTGATCCCTTTGTACCCTGATGAACGTCAACATGGCTGGTAATTGCGTGTTCATCCTTTGGAAATACTAGAACATCACAAAATATCACAAATAATCATACAATGTGGAGCCTCACAGTTGGTTTATGACTCAGCAAAGTATGCTGTATGGCGGATATATCTTCAGTTAGGTGGGTTATATATGTACCTCTAATTTGGGGGTCGCGTTGTAGATATCACTGATTCATTTAGCAGAGAACATGTACAGGAAACCATGCTTTACAGTACAAGGCAAATATGTATATATACATATACGCATATGTGATATATATATATACACATATGGGAATACATATATATATATATATACATATATATATATACATATACATATATACATATATACATATATATGTATATATACATATATATATATACATATATATACATATATATATACATATATATATATATCATTATATATGGTTCCTTTCTATTGTTTCCTTAAGTCATTCATCAAGAAGTCATCGTCCTTGGGACGCTACGGATGGTCCACGGTCAGCAAGATCTCCACCTCCGTTTCAATCTCTTTGCCTCGAAAGGAGACGTTTCTGTTTTGAAAGGACAGATATGTGGTTAATATGTGGTTAATGATGGTTAATATACTTTTAATAATGGTTAATATGTGGTTATTATGTGGTTAATATGTGGTTAATATACTGTTTATAATGGTTAATGATGATGGTTATGATGATGGTTAATGATGTTAATGATGGTTAATGACCTATAACTGGTTGGTGGTTGACCAACCCCTCTGAAAAATATGAGTTCGTCAGCTGGGATGATGACATTCCCAACTGAATGGAAAAATAAATAAAAAAAAACAAATTTCTGGTTGGTGGTTGAAAAATGATGGAGTTCGTCAATGGGGTTGGGATGACATCCCATATATGAAATGGAAAATAAAAGTCATGTTTCAAACCACCAACCAGATCAAGACTTGCGAAAAGATGGTAATTGTTTGACGTCATGGTTTGAGGCTATTGATGATCTCGAATGATCTCAAACAATGGTGATATCAAATAGATTCAAATAGTATTGGAAATTTTGATTCATACTATTTGGCATGAGTTTTCCCAATTATTTATATTCAAGCCATGAGCCCCTGGATAGCGTAAGGGATTCAAGCTGCACAGTAACCAGGCTGTTGGGTAGACCTTAAACCAAAGTTTCTATGGGATTTTTTTCATATTACAAGGTGGTGACCGCCAATTATAACTTCTGGTTGGTGGTTGACCTACCCCTCTGAAAAATGATGGAGTTCGTCATTTGGGATCATTATTCCCAACTGAATGGAAACATAAAAAATGTTCCAAACCACCAACCATAGTTGATTCTACTAGTTATACATTCCTTTAACTAGTTCCTTAAGTCCACCATGAGCCGAGCAGTCAACCTACATATCAACCAACTTAGCGATTCCAAACTGGGTCCAAATACACTTTGAACCCCCTAGTCATCTCCTATGACATTAGCATGTTTCTTGGTCAAAGCATCTTAAACCCACATGAATAACAAACTACAATGTGGGACCCCCCAGTGATGTTTGTTGCTGTATAAACCCAATGAGTATTACAAACCATAGCTAATTTGGAGTTATTTGCACCAACCAAGTTATAATAAAGCAGCTATAAACCCCATGAAATCTCTATGTCTTGGTTAAATCACCCATTTTCAATTTCCTATGGTTTTCCTTTGGTTTTCAACATTTTCCTATGGTTTTCCTATGGTGTTCACCATTTTCGTATGGTTTTCCTATGGTTTTCACCATTTTCCAATGGTTTTCCTATGGTGTTCACCATTTTCCAATGGTTTTCCTATGGTGTTCACCATTTTCCAATTGTTTTCCTATGGTTTCCTATGGTTTTCACAATTTTCCAATGGTTTTCCTATGGTTTTCACAATTTTCCTATGGTTTTCCTATGGTTTCCTATGGTGTTTTCCTATGGTGTTCACCATTTTCCAATGGTTTTCCTATGGTTTCCTATGGTTTTCATCATTTTCCAATCGTTTTCCTATGGTTTTCACAATTTTCCTATGGTTTTCCTATGGTTTCCTATGGTTTTCACCATTTTCCAATGGTTTTCCTATGGTTTTCGCAATTTTCCTATGGTTTTCCTATGGTTTCCTATGGTTTTCACCATTTTCCAATCGTTTTCCTATGGTTTTCACAATTTTCCTATGGTTTTCCTATGGTTTCCTATGGTTTTCACCATTTTCCAATGGTTTTCCTATGGTTTTCCTATGGTTTCCTATAATTTTCACCATTTTCCAATGGTTTTCCTATGGTGTTCACAATTTTCCTATGGTTTTCCTATGGTTTCCTATGGTTTTCACAATTTTCCAATGGTTTTCCTATGGTGTTCACAATTTTCCTATGGTTTTCCTATGGTTTCCTATGGTTTTCACAATTTTCCAATGGTTTTCCTATTGTTTTCACAATTTTCCTATGGTTTTCCTATGGTTTCCTATGGTTTTCACCATTTTCCAATTGTTTTCCTATGGTTTTCACAATTTTCCTATGGTTTTCCTATGGTTTTGGGCTTCCATTTTGGGAGCGTTTCGGCTCCACTTTTGGGCTTCCATTTTGGGAGTGTTTCAGCTCCACTTTTGGGCTTCCATTTTAGGAGTGTTTCGGCTCCACTTTTGGGCTTCCGTCTTGGGAAAGCTATTTTGGCCCTCAAATCAAAACCCTGATCACCCGACAACACCACAAGGCGCCCCATGTACGCTCGAGGACGGACGTCACGGTGAGAAAAGGTGATCAGGTCAGCCCAGGAAACTGGCACCTCAACATTCTCACTGACTGAGCCCGCTTTCCGCAAACGATCCCAAGCTGCTCCATGGGTGTCCCGAGGCCTATAAAAGGCGGACTTGATCCAGTTCCGCTGTCGCATCCACTTTCCTTCCGGATGTGGCTTCGGATGCGGATGTCAACCCTGATACCCATAGATTGTTGAACTTCCACCGGCAGATCGGGATCACAGAGCCACAGTGTCCTGTCCCTGTTGGACCACAGCCGGACGCTATCAGCGATCCATGTCAGAATCTCTTCATCAATGTTCCAGCAGTACGGAGTCCTGTGATCTTCATGCAACAAAGCGCTAGTAGAGCTCTCGTTCCAACTGTAATCGGCGATCTTCTCCGTACGGTTCCAGTCTGGCAGCTCTTGGCGGTGGTGCCCTTGGCGGAGGGGGCACTTCACGGCTTGGTGGTGTCCTTGGAGGGGGCACTTCACGGACACGCCTCGGAGAAGATGGAGCATCCCGACCGCGTCTGCTATGGTTTCCTATGGTTTTCATCATTTTCCAATGGTTTCCTATGGTTTTCACAATTTTCCTATGGTTTTCCTATGGTTTTCACCATTTTCCAATGGTTTTCCTATGGTTTTCACAATTTTCCTATGGTTTTCCTATGGTTTCCTATGGTTTTCACCATTTTCCAATGGTTTTCCTATGGTTTTCACAATTTTCCTATGGTTTTCCTATGGTTTCCTATGGTTTTCACCATTTTCCAATGGTTTTCCTATGGTGTTCACAATTTTCCTATGGTTTTCCTATGGTTTCCTATGGCTTTCACCATTTTCCAATGGTTTTCCTATGGTTTTCATCAGTTTGGGGTGCCCAGTTAAGTAGTTGCTCCTGCTCAGCTCGCCAAGGGGCACTTGAGTTCCGAGATGCCAGGGAGGCAATACGTCCTTGTTGGAGCTGCGGCGCGTTTGCGTTTGTTGGTTCAACCAACCATCTATTTTCCATGGGTTATATAGAAAATATGGGAAAATAGGGTTATAGCATATGGAAAAACATATGGAAAATTTAACCATATGGGTTATAGCATATGGAAAATATGGGAAAACATCAGCTATAACCCATATGCTCCATGGTGCTGGTATATTTACCTACAAAACTGGGTGATTAATTTTGGGGCAAATGTTGGTAAATATTCCAGCACCATGGAGCATAAGGGTAATAAATGTAATAAAGTTGATGGTTATCTGGTTGGTGGTTTCAACAATCTTGAAAAATATGAAAGTTAATGGGAAGGATTATCCCAGATATTATGAAAAAATAAACAATGTTCCAAACCACCAACCAGACAATGGTTAATAATAAAGGTTAACATCAAATTTTATTAATCATTATTAGCCATGTTTAACAAGAATGAGTTGATATGTTGGTTTTCCCTAATACGTCAATGGTTATATATGGTTATGTTGCTTGGTTTGTGTTCACCCCATGGTATAGAATAATACAGATATATCTACTATCAATAAACATCCACCAAAAGATAATTAGTGGATGTTTATTAAAACCATGAATAAATATATCAATCTAATTAGTACAGATATATCTACCATTAATAGTACAGATATATCTGCTATAACCATAGATAATCAATCTAGTGGAACATGAACACACCACCATGTGTGTGGCCAGGAAAACGATCGCTGGATTCAGCGCTTTTTTTTTCGAGTGGTGATGAACACAGCGCGAGGAATTTGGAAGTTTCCGGATTTCTGAGTGTACCATCTGGTTATGACTAACATAGCCATGGTATAGATGGCACATTGAAATAGATGCTTTACCTATTAAAAATGGTGATTTTCCATGGCTATGTTAGTCATAACCAGATGGTAAATGAGAAGGCTCCCAGAGTTTACAGGATTACACACACACACACTTCGAAGTCTCCAGATGTCTCCAGATTTCACAAACACAAACACTGAGAAGGTACGGCTGGATCCATAGTGTATGGATGTGAAAAAAGGGATTCCGGGATGGCCATAGATGGCCGAGGTTATTTCATTTGCCCTATTAGAAAACCATTTCTGGTTGGTGGCTGACCTACCCCTCTGAAAAATATGAGTTCGTCAGTGGGGATGATGACATTCCCAAAATATGGAAAGTCATAAAATTCATGTTCCAAACCACCAACCAGATTAACAACCTTTTGGGGAAAATCACCATGAAATGGTTTTTGCTTTTCCCTAGAAAATCTCCATTTATTCAGATTCACCCGACTCCTCTAAATGGATGGGCCGGGAAATGAGGCAAGACACGACGACATGTGGCTATATGTATACATTAATACGTATATATATATATATATATATTAAATGTCAATAAACAAGTACAACAAGCATGATAAACAGGAACTGTAAATATCATACATCTATACATATGCGTGCATTTATGAGTATGTGAAAGACAGATCCCAATGGTGATTACTTGGGGATGCTTTGTGGCATTGTTTTACCAACAATGCCATAAGACAGATGTGGGTAAAGTATCATATTTCACTAACCTGACCTGTTGGGCCATTTTGGGATAATTCCCCAAATCCTAACCATGATTCCAGGCTTAGGTCGCAGTGAGGTCGTTATAATTTACCCAGATAAATGGGATGAACTAACTTCTGGAAGGTATACTCAGGTTATATAATTATATCAGGAAATAATCCCATTAATAAGATGTATAAACAGCAACCATTTGATTCTTGCTGCGTCGCCAAGGCTCTTGGCGGCAAAGGCTCGTCCGGTCCGGAGGTTTTTCACCAGCCACACCTGGGGCGGTTTTTGAGCAGATCCGCGGGGACACCGGACACCTTGGAAGATGGAGATTAGCCAAGGGTTCTTTACCAACAAAAGCACATATTGGGAAATTTACCAAATAAATATTGGGACTGAACATGAATTAACTAATAAACATTGTGATTTTTAATGGGATTTCCCATGGGGATTTTTTTCCCACGTGGCGAGCTGGGACATCCAATAAAAATGAAGGTTTCTAGCTGGGAAATTAACGAAAAACATGGAGATTACATCCCCAAAACAAAGTTACATCCCAATTTTCAAGCATTGTCAAGCAAATCCACCTGGAGTCACTTGATCACTTGGGGGTTCGTTTAGGGCATGTGCCGGGGTTAAATCTGTGCGCCTTCAGGGTTGATGTTGATTTATACCCACTGATAATTTAACAGTTCGCTATTGAAAATGGCCCAGTCGAAATAGCGGATTTACGCTATAAAATGGTGGATTTTTCCATAGCAAACTGTTAGTTTACCAGAGGGTAAGTGAAATCATCATTAATCACCATAAATCACAATCATCGTTGTTAACAATCATTAATCATCATTAATCACCATTAATCACCGTTCTTTACCAGAGGGTAAGCCCAAAGAAAGGGGGGGAATTGGATGCATTGGCTGCATGGAGTCGACCGAAAACATCTCCATTGACCCAGTTGAACCATCCCGAGAGAGACTCTGCTTGTCTAATAAAAAACACATGGGTAAAATCCCACTGATATTACATTATCTATCATTTTGTAGGCAAACAAGCATATCAGCATATTACATCAATTTTTAGATCCTATATGTTATCATATGTGATCATTATATCATTTTAAAATTAGTATATCATTATATAATCCTATAATACCCCCACGGATGCAATTACCTCACGAAGTAGTTGGGGTATGATTTAGGAGGTTAGCTGCACTGTACCTTCTCAGGAAGTGTTTGGATCCATAGTTTAAAACTGCTTCACTCACCAAAGCCCTATGGTGGTAACATGTGGTAAAACCAGAAATAAATTATCCCTGAAATCAGCATTTTGATGCTAACATTGAAATCATCCCCAAATGGTTTCATTATTGGGCTTACCATATTATATCATTGCATCATCTTAAAATAATTGTCTAAATCCAACACTTCTGGCCCTATGCCCTTTTACCAGTTTTACGTGAAATGCGGACAACATTATTTACTACTCGCAATGGACATGGCCAAAGTGGGTGGTCCCCTATCGGTTGTGAAGGTTTTCACGCAAATTTGAACATCCCAAGTCCACTCCGTGCTACTTTAGTCTTCCGCTAATTTTGTCGGTTATTCAAGTCAGAAAGTCACCCCATTTATGGAATGATAACCCCATTGGTTTAACCATAAAAATGACTGGTAGTAAAGGGTTGTACCTGCACAGTTAGAAAGGGTTTGCCACATTACATCATTATATCATCGTATAATGATTGTTTAAATCCAATGAACATTATCATAGCATTCTACCCTGAGATAAACGTTTACATAGATGTGGGAAACCCATGGTGTCCATAATAAAATGGTCTACAAATGGTTGAGTTTCCACATCTGTTCAAATCCCATGACCATTGTTTTTATCTTAGCATGGATGATCCCAATTCCTTAAACACGATCGTAACATGATATAATTATATATAATATAATATAGTATATACCTGGAGCTTCCAAATACTGAATTTTTTAACTCCAAACCCAAAAAAGATCGATTTTGGGGGTTGGTGCGGAAAAAAAAAACACCAGAGTGAATTTGCCGTTCTTGACACTTCGGACGTTCTGGAGTGGAAAAAAAACGTTCAAAAAGCGTTAAAAAAAACGTTAAAAAAAACATTCAAAACCGTTCGGAAGCGTTCTAGAGTTTTAAAAAAACGTTCTGCAGTGGAAATAACCGTTCAGTAGTCTTTTTTCTCTTGAATTTGGCAAAATTGATCGATTTTGGCTTTGGTGTGCAGTGTGGAAATTTCCACGATCAAGAGGATCCAGGTATATATAATAATATATATATATATATCTCTCATTAGATATCAGAATATAGTCTTATATCTTCAATCCCCTTATTTTCCTATGGTTTTCCTATATACGGTTTTCCTACAGTATACAATTTTCCTACGGTGAAATCGGCTTCTGGGAGCCCCCTGCTGCGCCATTGGCGCCGCTTCCCAAGACATGTGCTCGGTCCACCTGAAAGATGCTGGGCTCGACCAAGCAATTCATGGGGAATTTCGCGAGTCATTGGTGATTTACGTCGACATTTATAAAGGGGTTCTAGACATTTATCTCGAGAATTTGGATCGGGGGATTGAGAACACTATTTTTTCTTGGGCATTCACAAGTGATTTGCTGCATCTAAAAGAGTTTTAAACTGGCAACGATTTTTAAACAGATTTTACCACTGAATGGACATGGCTTTGGCTGAACCATTGGGGTGTGGGGTATTGCGATCCCTTTTTATGATGATCCCATCTCATGGTCGGTCAATCTTACCCTCTTCAGGCCCTGCTCCTCTTGGCGGCCCAAGTTAGCTAACTCAGTTTTGAACTAACGGAACTAGGGTTTCCAGTAGATATATCATGCAAGGTGCCCCAGTTCGTGAACGCTAAGTTGGTGCCAGTAACTCCAATTTCACTATGGTTTATGGTAGATTATGGTTTATAAGCCAACTTATAACTGGGAGGCACCGCATTGTAGGTCCGCAGCCTGTATTTGCCCGTGCGTTATGCTAGCTTTTGTGACGTTTCAGATGTTGTTCAAGACACGTCCAACTACACGTCCAGTTGGACCCAGAATTGATGCTATAAAGAACGGCTCAACTATACATTACTCTAGCAATTTCTTGCCCATATTCCAGGGCCGAACATATTCCATGCCAAAATACAGTAGCTGGGAAATTTCAGGGAATTGCGAAGACCCCTTTCAGGTGAAATTTGTATTTCATACAGTTTGCCAAGTGCTCCTTTTCTTCTGGCACGTACGTTGTCGACTGCACATGTTCTTCCCCAAAGAAGATCCTTACTTTCAACAATTTCTGGAAATGTCATAATTAAAAATGTTGAGCCTTCCAAAAATGGATTAATAATGTTCTTATGGGAATTTGTCATCTACACTTTTCAAGATCTCAAAACCCAATTCATAAGCTTTAAGCTTATGTTCTGGCACGGCGCCATCCCCATCTTTCTTGACATCTTTGTGGCCCCGCAAAGAGCTCTGCACAACAGGATCTGGGAACACAAATCATCGACGATCCTGTTTTCTTCCGTGCAAAATAATTCCACCGATAGAGTACGATGCCACCCCTGGAGTGCGCTAATTTTCTGGAATGCGAAAATAAAACAGTATGCGTGGCCCCCTTCGACCTTCCCCATGGATCCAGCACCAATTTTTTCCATCATATACCAGAAAATTATCACAATTCACCCTGCTGAGTGTTTTTTTCTTTTTCCCGAGAGCGTCTGAGCGCAGGGTTCTTCCAATAGTGGAGGTCTGTAAAACTCTTCTCTCTCACATCTTCTCTCACATCTGCTCATCTTCACATCTTCTCTCACATCTTCTCTATTCTCTCACATCTTCTCTCACATCTTCTCTCACATCTGCTCATCTTCAATCAGCTCTCACATCTGCTCATCTTCACATCTTCTCTCACATCTGTCAAAACATCACTCTCTCATCTTCACATCTTCATCTTCACATCGCTGCTCACAGTTCTCTCACATCTGCTTCTCTTCACATCTTCATCTTCACATCTTCTCTCACATCTTCTCTCACATCTTCTCTCTTCACATCTTCTCTCACATCTTCTCTCATCTCTCATCTTCTCTCACATCTCTCATCTCTCACATCTGCTCATCTTCACATCTTCTCTCACATCTTCTCTCACATCTGCTCATCTTCACATCTGCTTCACATCTTCTCTCACATCTTCTCTCACATCTGCTCATCTTCACATCTGCTCATCTTCACATCTTCTCTCACATCTGCTCATCTTCACATCTTCTCTCACATCTTCTCTTCACATCTGCTCATCTTCACATCTTCTCTCACATCTTCTCTCACATCTGCTCACATCTTCTCTCACATCTGCTCATCTTCACATCTTCTCTCACATCTTCTCTCACATCTTCTCTCACATCTTCTCTCACATCTGCTCATCTTCACATCTTCTCTCCTTTCTCTCTCCCTTTTCTCTCTCTCGCCTTCTTTATCTTTCTCTCTTAAGGCCGAGGGTGGTGCCGGCGGCGAGTCACGAAACGTCAACCCTTTCGCACGAAATGAGGGTCGATCGTCAAAAACTGAGGAAAAATGCGATTTTACTTGTCCCGGAGCAACTCTTTCGCACGAAATGAAGGTCGATCGTCAAAAACTGAGGAAAAATTGCGATTTTACTTGTCCTGGAGCAACCCTTTCGCACGAAATGAGGGTCGATCGTCAAAAACTGGAAATTGCGATTTTACTTGTCCTGGAGCAAAAACTCGAAGAAAAATTGCGATTTTACGTCCTAAAGCAACCCTTTCGCACGAAATGAGGGTCGATCGTCAAAAACTGAGGAAAAATTGCGATTTTACTTGAGCAATCGCAACCCTTTTGCACTTTGAAATGATCGTCAAAAACTGAGGTAAAAATTGCGATTTTACTTGTGCCGGAGCAACCCTTTCGCACGAAATGAGGGTCGATCGGTAGAAACTGAGGTAAAATTGCGATTTTTCCTGTGCCGGACTTGTCTGTGTGTAAAAGCGTCTGTGTGTAAAAGCGTCTGTGTGTAAAAGCGTTGTGTGTAAAAGCGTTTGTGTGCAAAAGCGTGTGTGTGTGTGTAAAAGCGTCTGTGTGTAAAAGCTTCTGTGTGTAAAAGCCTCTGTGTGTAAAAGCGTCTGTGTGTAAAAGCGTCTGTGTGTAAAAGCGTCTCTGTGTAAAAGCGTCTGTGTGTAAAAGCGTCTGTGTGTAAAAGCGTCTGTGTGTAAAAGCATCTGTCTGTAAAAGCGTTTGTGTGTAAAAGCGTCTGTGTGTAAAAGCGTCTGTGTCTAAAAACATCTGTGTGTAAAAGCGTCTGTGTGTAAAAGCGTCTGTGTGTAAAAGCGTCTGTGTGTAAAAGTCTCTGTGTGTAAAAGTGTTTGTGTGTCAAAGCGTCTGTGTGTAAAAGTAGTAAGGTCCGTTCACCAAAGTGGACAGGTATAGCTGGGTGTGGACGGTCTACGCGAAACACACAGTCCACATGCCAAGGACGCATGGAAATGCCAGATTTTCAGAATTACACAATTATGATATTCACCAATCATGTACAAGTCTTGAAATTTTACTAACTTTTACCTCTCACTCACTCGATCAGGTGCACCGCAACTTTTTCGGCAGAACAACTCTTGCATGCTCTAGCCGGGGATGTATCTCGCCATCTTGCCTCCCAAAAATGAAAACAAATGCTTGGAGAAATGCAATCACAAGCTTTTTCGGGGAGTGCCCGAAAGGTCGTAGATGCAAGCAAATTATGACGCATCAACTCAGAAATTTGCATCAATAAGGCAATCACAAGCTTTTTCAGGGAATGTCCGAAAGATCATAAATGCAAGCAAATCCTGACAGATCAACTCACAAAAAGTTGGAAGATGCAATTACAAGCCTTTTCGGGGAATGCCCGAAACATATGTAGAGGCACGTTTTTTTTTTTCACCCATTGTCCCATCGCCGCACTGCGCCGCACTGCCGTCAAAATCACTTCAAAAAGTGGTTGCAGCGCGCTTTGGAATGGCATTGCAAGTCAACTGGAGGTCCAAACTTTTAAATCACTTTAATAAGTGACTGCAATGCTTTGGAATAGCATTGCAAGTCAAGTGCAGGAGATCCGAACTTTCAGCCTCGGTCTTTGTTTCGCTAGAACCCCGGGCAGCCCACAACCGGCCGCCCAACATCAGCAAAGAAGCTGCATCCTTTTTCGGTTTCTTTTTCGCCGGTTCCTCCTTTTCAAACCAAGATCGTGTTGCAAGTACATCCGTGAATAGGTCACGGTTCTTTTTGGCCTTCTTCATCAAAATCTCCACTGCCTACCAAACAAATACCATATCCGGCGGTATGCGGTATGTTCAAAATAAGCAATCACGATACATGGTTTCGATCAAATTGAACTTTACCGCAATGCAAATATATGCAAAGAAACATGCCACAAACAACCATGCCTCGGATCGAAGCTCAGCATACCAAAGGGCCACTTCAACTTCCAGAGACTTCCCTTGCCTTCCAAATAAAACCAAATGAGCGTTTGATAGATTGACTGCAGCTTAAAAAAAGAAAACGATTTTGCAAAGGTAACAAGCAATGAAACTCAGTACTGAATCTAAGACATGCACGAAATCCGAAAGGTGGTTGTCTTGATCTCTTTCTCAATTCGAAACAATGCCTTTTCCACGGCGAATCCATTCTTCAACATCCATGCAGGGCAAGGGGACAAAGAGGTACTCTTGTTGTGCTCAGCGCCATTCATGTAGAAATTAACCTCAAGCTTCTCGTTGAATTTGACAGAGGCCACCTGACAACCAACAGCACACCAAGAGAAAACTTAATTGATTCTGATTTTGAAAAATATACAAGATATATTAAAAATCGATGTATATATGAAAATAAGTATTATATACATATATATTATGACAAATGCGCAATGTTCTTTTCCGAATAGCATGAGCAAACGGCAAACGACCAGCCTTCAGCGACTGAGGACCACCCATCTCTGTTGTGACATTTCCAAAGAAAAAAAGTCGATCACCTGCACATTTCTCTGCCAAGCAAGTGGTCTCTCCTGCAGAATCCGTCTTCACCTCTCCAAAATTCACCGACACACAGTGCTTGGAATCCACGGTCAAAATCTTGAGAAGATTCTTTGGTGTATTGGACCTTATCTGCATGATCACACAAGCAGTATATATATATGAGAAACATTGGCAAGGTGAAAAGATAGTATATATGTACGCGAAGGAAATAGCATATAACTCCAGGATTCTAAATCATACTTACAACGATTATATGAACCGGTGCTTCCTCAAGAATGCTGTGGACTGTGGATGTCCACACATACAAAGAAACAATGCAACTGTGGACGGTGGCTGTCCACAAGTTAACATTAATTAACAAGCTAAGGTTTTCACGTTGCATTGTTCAGAATGAAGCCTGATATGGAATGCTGGATGCTGATGATGTCCCGAACGTCCACCGAAATGGAAGAAGCATCGCCGGCAGCCTCAGACATTCCCAGCCGGTAAATCTTGTCAAAGTCAAGAATATCAGGGAGCACGGCAGAAGAAGGAGCTTCAGCAGCTTCTTCGGAAGAAACGCGGGCACCCTGAGCCTGCGCAGCATCAGGTTCCACAGCCTTTGTCGGCGCCATCATCCCTTTCTGTGCTGGTACTTCTTCTTTCACTGTCGGGACCTTTCCACGGAGAACTCCTTTCAGTTCCTTCTCCACTGCAAAATCTGAAGATGGAAGTGTTTTCACATCAAAATCAATGGTGCTTGAACCTTTGGAATCATCGCTGCCCTTCTTGACCTCTTCCTCCAAACGCTTCTTCGTTGAAATTGCCACTCGCTTGAGAAGCTTTGCCCAAGTCGTAGACCAAGCATCAACTGATCTGTCTGCCGGGCACTCGTCAGATCCTTTTTGCAAATAGAAATGGCCTTCAATTCCCATCAAATAGTCTGTTACGTCTGCATTCCTCCCGTCACCGGTCTGCAGAAAGGAAAAGAGCTTGTACAAAAGCGTAGGGTCCACACCATCCTCCATAGAAATCAATTCATGGGATATGGACCCAGGAATCTCCATCATGAACTTGGCCGCATTGATCATGTACAAGGAGCTGCACGTAATCATTCTGTTGATCAAACCTTCGTTGAGAACCCACTTGTTCTCGTCATTCTCAGAAAGAAGGAAACGACAGTCCTTCCCCAGTACAGCCAAGAGGTCAATTCTGTCATCCTTGGTCTCCTTGGTGGTAGCTTCGCCAACATCTCCTTCTGATTCCTTCTGAGTTGCAGTCTTCTTGGCATCTTCTGCCTCACGGATCAACAGCAATGCCGTCAATGCCACCACAGGAACTTCGATCGGGATCATAGACTCGAACTGGGACTCCTCTTCATCGTCTTTTTCATCACGCAAGGCGCGTGATAATCCCCACATCAAGTCTGGCATGGCAAGACCGTCCTGGGTATGAAAGCTACACTTTTCAACAGCTCCATCAAGATCCAGAGACCCGCAAGTGCAACAGTCTCGCTTCAGCTTGGCCAAGTACGCTGAAAACGAAGGCTGCTGGTGGATGTTGGTTTGTTTGTTTGCCGAAACAAACCTTTGGACTTTCTGCATCACACCTGTGTCCTGCAGCAAGGACTTTGACTTTGACGAATCATTCATGGACTTTTCTGCCTGTTTGGAAACTTCAGTCAGAAGCTTCGACAGGATTTCTGATTTCTCACCCTGCGGAAGAGCACCCTTGGCATGCAAAATGGACTTCTGCAAAAAGCTTTGAAGACATGGTCGTAGCTTGCTCCACTCTTTGACTGGCCGTCCATTCCACATGGTTGAGCCAGACAATGCAAACTCCAAACTCACGGTCATGAAGAAGGAGACAGCTGAGTACACGGCAGGGATTGCCATCATCTTCCCAAAGTCCGTTCCGCAAAAAACGAAACACTTGTCCACTGCGAACAAAACGTCATCGATCCATGTACGTGGTCTGCTTGTTCCGAGATTGGTATCTTCAACATCTCCCTGCAGTGTTTCCTCAGTTTCATGAAAGCCCAACGTTGCTGCATTCTTTGCTTTTGCCTTTGCCTTGCCTTTTGCTTTTGGTTTCGCCTTCTCCTTTTTCGCAACCTTTTTCTCAGGCTCGTCTGCTAAATCAGGAGCTTTAGGACGTTTTCGTCCTTTCGATTCATCTTTGTCTTTGTGATCACCATCTCCTTCAAGAAGTCCGGACATTGAATCATTTTTCCTTTGCTTCTGCAGAACCTTGTTCACAAAGACTGATCCAGAAATTGGACACATCAGCTTTTCCCGAGCTTCACTCATCAAGCTGCTCTCAGGGCCAGAAACAAAATGATACAAGTGGTTGCGCTGGACCGAGCTTGTTCCATCGAAAGAGTTTGCAGCTCCCTTTGTGGCAACATCTGGCACATTCTGCGGAAGCAAAGGCACCTGAGCTGTCAAAAAAAAAAACTTGAATCAACATTTTTTTTTGAAATTGCGTATGAGATAACATTCGAGTGTCAATCAAGGCTGCAGGTGAAACCTGAGGACACCACACAGAGCTTCGTCAACTCCATGATCAAAATGCCCAACAGCTTCGGACACTGTCCAGTCAGTGACTCAACCAGGGTGGCCAAAGTGTTGATGTTGGACAAAATGATTTGCGACTTCTTCTGCACATCGTTGTGAAGGAAATCAACTTCATCCCACAAAATGATTCCCATGAATCATAAATGGAAAACGAATCCAATTTGTTCTTCAGGGCTTTGGCTACCTTGAAGGAAATCGCGGTCGTGTACTTCTCCTGATAAGAACACTGGCGTGGACGGGGAACGTCCACAGTGGGAAGAAGATTGCGGACGGTGAATGTCCACAAGAAACTGAACAATATGACTTTACACAAAACATACGTACAGTACCAAAGTAGTGTGGACGGTGGCTGTCCACAAGAAACTTGGCACAATGATTGTGGAGGAAGCATGTTTGCATTCCCGAACGGGTGCGGACGGTGGCCGTCCACAAAAAAAAACAAATACATTCAGACTTAGTTTGAAATCAAAGCATATCTATTGAAAACAAGCATCCGAAAACTCGCTTGATGCAACCCATGAATTGAATGCTGCACGGTTCGACTCTTGATTCCGACTGGTGATGCGGTTTCGATCGCAATAGCTCTTCCATGCCTTGGTGTAGATCTATGATTTTGAAACTAACAGTCTGTCGAGAACATAAGACATATCACTTAGTTCATCATGCAGCAATGAACATGATGACTGACAAAGCGCTTGGTCCACTTCACCAACGGAGCTTACATGCTCCAGAAATGAAATTCCACCACCTTCGTGGAAGCGATTGTTCACGTCTTTCAAAAACCTCATGCAAACATCATTGTGTGAAAGAGCTGGAACAAATGCAAAAGAACATCTGAACAATATGTAAATGTCTAATCTGAATTTTGAAGTATCTGAGCATAGAGCATTAGAATATCTCGTGGAGTTCTGTTCTGAAGGATTCTACAACCACGCAATCCATTCTTGAGTGTGGCTTTGACCTGCTCATTGTCGGGATCGGACTTCGCGCAGTCATAGAAGGACTCTGCCCTTAATGTATTCACAAATCTGCAATGTCTAGCAACCAAAGAACTGATCAATTCTTTTTTTTGGCGCATCGTTCTTGTAAACCCAAATGCGTTGGATCATTGAGGATCATGCAAGGTCCCGAACGTCAAGGCCAGGTACGGCTCGCCAGTTTTGGCAGGCCTCAAACATTATAGTTTGTAACTGTTATAACCTACAGCAAAATCGAGCTGCAAAGAATGTTTCGATATGCTGATCTTAATCTACATGTCCATACAGTCTAGTCACATCAAAAGCCACGGCTCTCCACGGCATCCTTCAAGAATTCCATGGCGAAGGATGCCACGAGCGTACTTCTGTCGGATCGAATTCTGCTTTCTGTCATTCACGGGGTGTCTTTGGATGTTTGCAAGTCCGTGGTCATTAAACCACTTCACAGTTATCAACTGGCCGTTCTGGCACTCCGGAACCTGACGCAAGGAGTGCGACCGCTATACAATACATATAAATTGTATACATCAGAAAAACTTGCAGCTCCAATCAGGGCAACCAAAACCAATGGCCTGGTAAATCATGAAGATTTGATCTTGCAAAGCACGTCCAGTAAGGCCACCAAACCTTTCACTCAAAGACTTCTCTCCCCAAAGAGCATTCTGGCTTTCGGCTGCTGCCATGGCTTAGCCAGGCAATCGAACCCAAAGCTTCTCAGCGCGTCTCAGTGACCTTAAAAGGCAAAGCAATCTGGATTGAAGCAAAACAATACACTTGTAAAATTGATTGCATGGTGCGTTTGTGATAGCATCACTGCGGAGTAATCAAAGGAAAATGGATCCAAGGAACACTCTGCAAGCTGAAGAACCACGAGGGAGCGGCAACAGCAATGCAGCCAAGTATTGCTCACAGAGCTGAGAAAACATTGCGGGCAAAATCATCATCTTGATTGCTCTGACTCCATGTTGCAAATTGTATGATGGCAGTGTTCCTAATGTGAAATTATCAAATCACTGCAATCAAATGATTGAAGGCAAACAGCCGGCCTTCGACATTCAACGCTGTTTTTTGCATCGAATGCGAACAAAGCTGTCTTAGACAAGCCTCATGCAAGGATGCATTGCAAAGTCATGATAGTCAAGTGATACTTGCAAAAGAAATAGTTTGGTAGGGGAGCTGTACGGAAAATGACAAGCAACTTGAATCAAAACTCTGGAGTATCTGGAGACAAGCTAGGCCTGTCTCAACGAAATTTTCACTCTGCAAATGCAAGCATTTTGCTCCACTCTGACTCCACTATGTCCGCAGCATCATCACTGTGAGGATCTATTTCTCCTCACTGAAACTTTTCGAAGAATCTTGAGACCACGATGTTGCTTCAATACAGAGACCTTGACGTTGACGTCAACTCGGTCTTTCAAATTCTTTGTCTTCAAGATTCTGATTTCTTTGTGCAATCCTTTCACTGTTCTAGCAAGTGTGTTCACAATGCGCTTGAGCTTGCGAGTCTCATCCAAAACCGTATGGATACCACTCACCGTGGAACAAATGAAGCTTTCGTGCACATTGGTGAAGGGAATTGGCGTTGCCATGACGTACAAATGGAGGCAGCAGGGACAGAAACAGTCGGCAAAGTGGCGGTTCGCGCAAAAACTTGAGCGGAAAAGGTTAGAGATACAAAACTAGCAGTAGATGGACAAAATATTCAAACCCTGCAGCACGCACTATGTTGAACCCCCGCACACCCCAAATCTCAATGTTTCAGCGCGCGTGTTAGCAAGAGTGATGTTAGGGGTTTGATTTTTTTCGTCCATTGGGGCTAATGCACTTCAGGCTACATTAACATTGAACTTTGGGGGCGAGGGGGTTGTACCGGATAGGAGGGGTTTGAATATTTCGTCCATCTACGGTACCAACTGGGGTGTGCGGCATGCCGCACACCCCAGTTGGTACTGCCTCGCTCTCTGATGTTTTCACATCTTTTGGTCTCCAAACTCTGTTGTGGAAACATCACTCTGCATGCTGCTGATCTTATTCCAAACTGCGCAAAACATTGGCTTTTCACAAGTAAATGCCTTCTGTCTGTCTCCCGTCCCATTTTTTTCTATTCCCTAATTCGCAACTTATTCCTAAAGTGCACAAAACATTGTGTTTTCACAGGCAAGTGCAACCTTTGTGCTTCCCGTCCCATTTTTTTCTATTCCCTAATTCGCAACTTATTCCAAACTGCAAAAAACCTTGTGTTTTCACAGGTAAATGCTGCATGTGTCTCTCGTCCCATTTTTTCCTATTCCCTAATTCACAACTTATTCCAACATGCGCAAAACATTGTGTTTTCACAGGTAGATGTGCATGTCTCTCTCGTCCCATATTTTCCTATTCCCTAATTCACGACTAATTCGTTTGACGTGGCCCTGCCAATGGATTATGTCATTTGTGACGTGCTGCTTCTTCTTAAGAGAAAAATATTTCCTTTTTTTAATTAGGAGCTGTCTCATGCTGTTCAAGTTGCAAAATCCATTGGCAGGGCCACGTCAAACGAATTAGTCGTGAATTAGGGAATAGGAAAATATGGGACGAGAGAGACATGCACATCTACCTGTGAAAACACAATGTTTTGCGCATGTTGGAATAAGTTGTGAATTAGGGAATAGGAAAAAATGGGACGAGAGACACATGCAGCATTTACCTGTGAAAACACAAGGTTTTTTGCAGTTTGGAATAAGTTGCGAATTAGGGAATAGAAAAAAATGGGACGGGAAGCACAAAGGTTGCACTTGCCTGTGAAAACACAATGTTTTGTGCACTTTAGGAATAAGTTGCGAATTAGGGAATAGAAAAAATGGGACGGGAGACAGACAGAAGGCATTTACTTGTGAAAAGCCAATGTTTTGCGCAGTTTGGAATAAGATCAGCAGCATGCAGAGTGATGTTTCCACAACAGAGTTTGGAGACCAAAAGATGTGAAAAAATCAGAGAGCGAGACGGTAGTTTGTGTTGTTGTTGGAGTCATAAATGCTTTCGAAAAGAAACGAGGAGGACAAACAAACTTAACTAGAAGTTGGCCAATCACGATGTCATTGGCCCCGGCGAAGCATTGAAGCACTCAAACAGAAAAATAATCCTCTGACCCAAAGAGTCATACCCGGCAAGCTCAATGCAAATATGATTTGGAACGCGCATCTGATTCGTTTGGTACCAACAGAAACTCATTGAGTCAACACTGAGCACAAAGTTACTTTTTTCTTGACTGCCATGTCGGACGCGCAAAATGCGCAAGAAGCAGTTTGATCCCTGCAAAGCTCTACAAGAGTTGTCGAATTTTTGCGTTCAAACACTTGGATTTCGGTTCACATCAAAGCTTTCATCTTTCCGGCAAAAGATGCCAATGAACACGACAAAACATTGGACTTAATCTTCTCTACTTTATTGTCAGTTCGTACTTGCTGAACTTTAAGTTGTTTATAAGTTGCTTATAAGTATGTTGTACTATGGTTGTACTAACTACAACTTCGATAAGTATACTTACGGGAAGCATGAAGTTAGGGTAAGTTATAAGATAGATACTGTAGATATAACAACTTATAAGTAGTTATAACTAAAATAAGTTCTCAGCTGGTTTTTTCCTTTTACCAAAAAATGCAAAACCTGAAAACTTATATAAGTTATGAAAACTTATTTTTTTTGCTGCAAAAATCCTAAACTTGAAGATTATACCCTTTTTCTTTGTTTTTTCTGTCAAATTTTCGATATAGCACGTGAAAAATCAATATCTTCGCGTTGCTCACTGGATCTGATGCGCAGCTTCTGTTTGCATTTGTTGTTTCAGTTTGGTGGCGCAAAGCATTGCGGAAACGATTTTCCGCAGGAAAGTGTGTCACATGCTGCTAGCCTAGATTTTTCAATTCAATAATAGCTCATGTTTCATCATCCATGCATCTTAATGTATCTTAATGTATCTTTAGGTATCTTTATGTATCTTTATGTATCTTTCGAAACCGGTTGAAAAGATACAAAAAGATACGTAAAGATACGTAAAGATACGTACGTATCTTCCGGAACGGTTTTGAAAGATACATAAAGATACGTAAAGATACGTACGTATCTTCCGGAACGGTTTTGAAAGATACATAAAGATACGTAAAGATACGTCAGAAACAAAAAGATACATAAAGATACATAAAGATACAAAAAGATACATAAAAAAACTGTAGCAAACTCTACAAGATTACATACGTCACCTCGTTGCCACAGTTAGCGTCCTTAAAAAAGCATTGCTTTTTTTTTTCTCATATGTGCCTTCTTTGAAAGCAATTCCTGGCTACAGCGCGGTCCTCTGGACCGCGTGGTTGCGGTCCTCTGGGTCGCAAAGATGCGGTCCTCTGGACCGCAAAGCTTCCAAACACGCGAAACTTGATGCAAAACAATGAAAAATGTTAAACACCAAAATTTTGAAAACCTAAAAACTTATATAAGTTATAACAACTTATTTAAACTTATCGAAGTTATGGAACATAGTTGTTTTCAAGGAAAACATAACTTCCATAACTTCCATAAGTTCACTTATATGTGCTACAACTGCTATAACTACCACAACTTACTTATAACTTCCGCAAGTACGAACTGACAATAAAGTACCTGGGTTGCTGCGTAAAGCAAAGCCAAACCAACACACTGAGTATGCATCGCATTGCCTGCCATGCCAATCATGTGTGTTCTCGCGAAGGGTTTGCTTCGTCTCCTAAGATTTTGCTCAGTGAAAGACGTCATCTCCAAACCATCACTGAGCCATGTGAAGACGGGAATGCCCATCACCAAAAGCGCCTCTTTAGCGCCCAACCACCGTCCATGAGCGCCACTCCTGACATTGTTTCCAGAATGTGTAATCTGTATATATTATGTTCATTTTTAATACATAAGAGATAAAGGAATACATCTAAGAAACAAAAAAAACTGCAATAAATACAATCAAAGTATCCACATAACTCCAGCATTTTTGGTAATGCATTGCAGACACTTCCAAGTGCTCTTTGTTTCACTGAAGTCAGGATTCTGGTTCAGTGAGTAAACCTTGTCACCTGCAGTATCTCCATCCGAATACAGCAAAAGTGAATCATACTCAGCATCGGTCAGGGCATTGACAAAGTAGGATGTGTCACCCGCTTCAAGTTTCTCTACCAAGTCCTTTTTGTTGACATCTGTCAATTTTTGGCCACAGCTTCCTTGTCGATGGACTGCCCACATGAGTTCATCATGTAGATCCGCAGCAGATGCACAAAAAAAACAATCCCAAGCTGGTAAAATGTCACTCTGAGCATCGTACTCCCCAAACCACTGATCAGCTTTGAAAAGCTGAAGAAAGACAGAGAAGTCCATTTTCCAACCTGCAGTTTTGTTGATGTGCCTCATTATCGTATATCGTCTTGTCCTTGAGCAGCCCCATCCAAAAACTTTTGGAGTAATCAGCACGGTAATGACCTCGTAGAGGTGTCCAAGATAAGACTTCAGTTCTGAAACTCCAAAGCCCTCAACATTCTCATGAATCAGTATTGGTTCTTGCAGAAGAAGACGCTGGGAAATCCATGCAAGGAAGGCTATGAACGTGGCACCGCTTTCTCGCAAGACCAATCCTCGAGGCGAGTAGTCAATGCAAGGACTCCCTGCGCAGTTGATTTCCGCAGCTTCAACCTGTGAATTGTTTGCAACACAAAACAGAAGCAAAAACAATACAATTTCTTGTGTAGTATTGGTAATGGTTGAGGACAAACAATTTTTTAAACTGATCGAAAAATCATAGGAAGACAGACAAGAAACTTTGCATTGCTTCCCGTGCTTGTAGCAGTAAGCATGGTCAACTGCTGCATTTCCCGATCGTACAAGTGGAACCAGCAATTCTTGAACCTGACCGTTCTTGATGATAGCTGGTAGCCGATCTCTCACAGAAGGTGTAAAGAAATCGCACATGTCACCAAACACATGTTCTGGTTCGTGAGGATGATTCAAACATTCTTCTCGTGCTTGTTGGTCAATCTCCACCGCAAACTTGTTCTTGGCTGTCGGAAAATCATCTGGGCTACAACCCAAAGCTTTTTGAACCCCCCACAACAGCTGCATGTATGCAGTTGCAGGGGAATCAAGCCCAGAGAAGCATGTGCTTATTGAGCAAGAAAGCAAATCTTCACGAATTTGATGAATGCAACGCATCTCCTCCTCGTTGAAGGAAACTGGGAATGCACTGATGTCACTGGTGTCACTGGAGCACGAACCGTCATTCACAGCTGGATACTTTGAGCACATTTCTGTAACATTGTGAACAACCTTGAGATGCTTCTGGTTGCGGTTTGAGTCGGGACTGTTCAATCCAGGATGACACAAAAACTTCACCAAAACGTGAATGCAATGCCATGACCATTTGAACAGTCTCTGAAGAATCTGTTTGCGAAATTGGAAACCATCTTCGTGGCCCATGTCGAAGTTGTTTACAATCTCAACCTCGTCAGAATTTTTTCTTTCCATCTTTGATGACGCCCACGGAGATGATTTTCCCAAAGAGATACGTCTTGAAGATGGTGGAGTTGCTACCTCTTCCTTTGTAGCAATGTGTGATGACTGCAAGCATTGCCTTTTCGCTTTGATCTCGCGAGCATCATCTTCAGTTCCATCAGCTTTCACATGACCTGATGTCAAAGCAGTTGCCAAAGCAGCAGATTTTGACTCATCCGTTTGCACTGCATGAGGAATGGTGCCCTCAACTGCACTCTTAGCTGCATCAACAGTACTCTGAGATGGAAGATCACCATGAGGAGTGTCATAATGTCCAACACCTTGACCTTGCTCCATTGCCGCATTGTCTGCAGCCGGTTGACTACCACCATCTTCAAAACCAACGGACAAGAGTGGCTTCAAGTGACCAAAGTGAGCTGCAAATGGACTCGTACCTTCATCCTTGTCATTCTCTGAAAGAAGCAGGTTGGACGGCTGAGAAGGCTGGGAAGGTCCACTTTCACTCGTACCTGCTTTTGGATCATCATTTGAAAGATGAACATTGGATGGCTGAGCAGAGCTACTTTCAGTCACATCACCTTGACACGGAACCGATCTGGCTTCTGCATCTTTCTGATCCGAATTCTCATTGTTCTTCCCACTAGGAAAGCCAAGCACAGTTTGTTTCTTCTGTGCCTTTGCTGCTGATTTTTTAGCAGCAGCTACTTTTTTTTGTTTAAGTTTCCCATTGGCCAAACCTTTTGGTTTGGCCTTCGGTGTGCCGTGTTGTTTCGGCATTTGAATTGCTCGTCAGTATTCTTGACACAAAAAGCTGCAAGTACGGCCAAAACATGGTATCCGAAGCAGCATCAGTGACAAGCTGAAAATTCAAATGCATGTTTCAGTCATTGTATGTGAAATATATATATGTTTATTTATTATATATATATATATGTTTTATATATATATATATATAAATATGTAATGTATATGTATAAAATAAAATATGTACTAAATACATACCTATGTATAAATATAAAAAGTGATTTATAAACTAATGCTGTTTGAAGTTGCGATGTGTACACAAGGTCCGTTTGGTCAAGCCATATGTGCAGTTTATCCGTCGACACTTAATGACATTGTGAACAGTGGCTGTTGACGTTTTTTAACAAGGTTGTGGGCTGAAGCTGTTGTGGGCCGGTGTGTCTGCATTTTGGATGGGTTTGGACAGGGGCTGTCCGCGCAAGTCATGTGTGGACAGGGGCAGTCTACACTTGCTGGGAAGGTGTGGACTGGGGCTGTCTGCAGTTTGGATGGGTGTGGACAGGAGCTGTCCGCGCAAGTCATGTGTGGACAGTGGCTGTCTAAACTTGCTGGGAATGTGTGGACTGGTGCTGTCTGCAATTTGGATGGGTGTGGACAGTGGTTATCCGCGCACGTCATGCGTGGACAGGGGCCGTCCACACTTGCTGGGAAGGTGGGAGATGTCTATACAGTTTGGATGGGTGCGGACAGGGGCTGTCCGCGCACGTCATGTGTGGACAGGGGCCGTCCACACTTGCTGGGAAGGTGTGGGCTGGGCCTGTTTGCAGTTTGGATGGGTGTGAACAGGGGCTGTCCGCGCAAGTCATGTGTGGACAGGAGCAGTCTACACTTGCTGGGAAGGGGTGGACTGGGACTGTCTGCAGTTTGTATGGGTGTGGACAGGGGCTGTCCGCACAAGTCATATGTGGACAGGGGCTGTCTACACTTGCTGGGAATGTGTGGTCTGGGGCTGTCTGCAGTTTGGATGGGTGTGGACAGTGGTTGTCCGCGCACGTCATGCGTGGACAGGGGCCGTCCACACTTGCTGGGAAGGTGTGGACTGGGGCTGTCTGCAGTTTGGATGGGTGTGGACAGGGGCTGTCCGCGCACGTCATATGTGTGGACAGGGGCCGTCGACACTTGCTGGGAATGTGTATGCTGTGTCTGTCTGCACTTTGGATGGGTGTGGACAGGGGCTGTCCGCGCAAGTCATATGTGGACAGGGGCCGTCTACACTTGCTGCGAAGGTGTGGGCTGGGTCTGTCTGCAGTTTGGAGTGGTGTGGACAGGGGCTGTCCGCGCAAGTCATGTGTGGACAGGGGCCGTCTACACTTGCTGGGAAGGTGTGGACTGGGGCTGTCTGCAGCTTGGATTGGTGTGGACATGGGCTGTCCGCGCAAGTCATGTGTGGACACGGCCGTTTACACTTGCTGGGAATGTGTGGACTGGAGCTGTCTGCAGTTTGGATGGATGTAGACAGGGGATGTCCGCGCAAGCCATGTGTGGACAGGGCCTGTGTATGTCTGCAGTTTGGATATATGTGGACAGGGGCTGTCTGCGCAAGTCAAGTGTGGACAGGTGCTGTCGATACTTTCTAGGAATGTATTTTTATTTTTTCATTTTCGTAAAATTCAATATGTTTATAACAAACTGCATCTTGATATCAAACTCAGGAAACCGTACATGTGTTCAGAATGGATTGAATGAGAGCCTTTGAGATCCAGACGGAACCTCACAAAATGTTGTGTTGCTTCCAGTTTGGAAACACCTGCGCGACTAAAACAACTTCACACTGTAGAGCATGATCAACAAACCACTTTGGTCGTTTGATTGGTGATCAATTTCTGAAACAGCTATCAGATTCCACCACACATGCATGTTCATATTCATCACTGCTTGAAACCGCCTCATGCAGTGTATTGGATCAGTATTGGCACAAACGATTTCATCCCGTCATCACCTAAGAGCAATCATGATCATTCATGCAGGCACCTAGGAACTTGCAATCTTCACAAGTCTTAACAATCTTGGGTGTGATTCTTTGGCATGCTCAGCGATCACATATTTCCAGCATCCTATACCTTTCCTGAGCCACGAACTTCTGAAGATTCCTGCGAGACAAATGAATGTATCAAATAAAATAGCATTTGTTGGCAGACAAACAAAGTGTTACTGGAATTAAACATTGCTGAGACTCACTTCAGCCGACCTCCACGTTTCCCTCTTGAAGGGACTGTGATTGAAATCCATCCTTATACAAACAGGATTTCAATATAAATACTTCGATTTGAAATTGATGTCATCAGTACAAATCAAATCACAATCTAAGATGTAGACTGTTGATTCTGCTGCAGCTGGATCTCTTGAAGATGCTGCAAACGCACTGTCCTGCCAATGCCGCATAAGTATCAACATGTCCGTGTAATTAAGGCTTGATATGTTTAGATTGTTAAGCTTAATGCCATGAGCAGATTTGCATTCCACTGTTGGTTTTGGCATTAGTATCCTCCTCTGACAGAGATGAAATTAAGCTGGCACACAAAGGGCATGGCGAGCGCATGTGCTGCGTCCTGATGGAGATTGCGCATGGCAAAATGCCAAAACAAATACATGCTGTTGAACTCAAAGTAAATGAGCAACATGCATGCTCAGTCCTTTTGGAAGAGCTGGGAGCATCATCCGAAGATACATCAAAGAAACGTGCGATACGTTTGAGTTCTGCAGGTAGGGACTGAAAAGCTAGTTTGTGATCCGTTGACCACCAGCCATCTTTGAAACCAAGCGGTGCTGACTGTATGCATCGATCAGCGCAAGCATTGTGCCAAGGGAGAAAACAAAACACGCAGCTATGAAGTTTCTCTGGATGTAGAGATACTCCTGAGGGTGTCGCCGATCCTGTTCCTGTCTCTTCATGCGGAGCGGTGTACACATTCTTCCCACAAAAAACACAACTCAGTTTGCGAAATTTTGCCGATGATACCATGGACGCAGAAGTATCCTGAGCTAGGTGCAAGTTCTTGATGCCCAGCCCAATTGACTCCAATTGGCAAAATAAGAAACGCCAACAATCTTACAAAACACAATGTTCATAAAACTTCTTTGTATTTTATTGTCAAGCAGCGTTGTTTGCGATATTGCAAGCAAATTTGCTAAATGTCAGAAAATGACTCATGGAGTCTGATACAGCTTCTCGAAGGTTTCCCAAATTTCCTCTTTGCTTGCGATTCTGGGCACCAATAGATGTTGCCAAATTGCAAAACTTCGACTCATCAAACACCAAGCTTGGATTTTGCTTCCCAAACAGATATGGCGCGGAATAGATTACTCGATTGTGAGGGTCAAGTCTGATAACCCTGCCTTCTCTTGTTGCTACATGTGTCCAGTGAACCAAGACGACATCATAATAATCAAACATATCGTCATGCTGCTGAAGGTTGGGATCATGCACTTCTTGTGGAATGGACAAAAGCGCTGAAATCTCATTGTTGTAACCCAAAGCTTCTCCAGAAAGCCGTTTCCGTTCGACAAAACTGTCCAATGTTTTGACAACGCTTTCCTGCCAGACTTCGAACACTGATTTCTGTATTGCTCGCGCTTTTTTTCAGGCTTTTCCGAATAAAACGATCTGTCCCTTGAAAGCATTGAGCTTGAAAATATAGCATCGGTTTGGGTATCTGACTCTACAGATCTCGATTCAGATTCATCCATCAGTACTTGAACCAAGACATCATTGTCTTGAAAGCATTGGTACTTGAGTTTTTGATCTTGTTTAGTGTTGCTTTCGCTGCTGCTTGTTAAGATCTCTTGGATCTCCGCATCTACCGACAAACGACATTGGCTCCCCCCAGAGGATCCTGCAAGTGCTTCGTCTCTTTTGATTGAGACATCAAGTCCAGGCAAACGCTTTCTAGGTTTTTCATCAGGGCTGCTAGTTGTCTGTTGTTTTTCGAATTCTTGAATCAATAACAACAAAGCTTCTTCTTCCAGTTCAGATCGTGTCAAACACACATCTGATTTTGAATGTGTTTCGCGGACAATATCTACTGCTTGTTCCAAGATGGTAACATCCTGACACTTCTTGCCAGCTTCAGTCTTGACAACTTTCTGAATCCGAGCACGATTAGAATCTGGCATGTCCTTTGTGTCCAACTCTTCGTCCAAGTTAGAAGCTTCCTTCTGAGCCTCATTCATTTCATCCTGAAAAGCATAGCCTGCAGCAAGGTTTCCAACATCTTCAAGACACTGTTTTGTCAATTCAGCGTCTCCCTGGCCAGAGATGGATGGTGATGATTTTTTCGTTTCAGTCGCATTGGAAAGTTGTTTCAATGGTTTTCCGCCACTGCTTAGATCACTAAGAGTTTGCGACCGAAAGCGAGCTGCATTGACATCAAGCAAAGGTTGCGTCCTCAAAAGCGAAACAATGCTGTCATCTTCAAAAACATGTCCATTGTCCTGCAAGCATCGGAAAAATCCTCCTGGACAAGTAACAGCTTGTGCAAACCAGACTTTGCACAACACATCTCGCTTGCGGCCTTCCTCCCCAGAGAAAAATGATTTGAGTGCATCTGCAACGCTCACAAACTCCAATGCGTTGTCCTTGAAAACAAGCTGTCCTTGCGCATTTTTTTCCAGCAAAACACCAACAATCTGAGACCTGTAAGTAAAAGCTTGAAGCAGAATGACTTTCTTCTCTGTTCCTTGCGCGCTGATGACGAACACTTTCAAACCTGCACCTAGGATCACTTGTTTCTTCTCTTTGCTAGCACTGCTAGTACCTTTCGTAAGGGACCGTATCCTTCCAGAATAGGATGACGCCCATGCCATGTCTTCTGAGACTTTAAGATCGGGTAGCGCCAATCTCAAATCCGTATTTGAAAGAGACTCATTCAAGTCAATCCAACTTGTAGGCAGTGGGGATGTAAATCTATCTGTCAAAGTGTGGACAACCAAGTACTCCTGTCCTGCAGTCATCATGTCCTGGAGTAAGGGTCCAGCCTGTTTGACAAATGTGCTCCAACGCTTTGATGAAGCAAGGGAAGTATCAATGCTGTATGACAGAGCCTTTTTGATCGTCAGCCGCGCTGACATTGTCGCAAGGTCTATGGAAGGACAACGGTTCCCAATCAAACGAATGATGCTGTTCATGCTCTCTACCAACTGTGTTTCACCCGTAAGCATTGTTGCCATTGTGCTAACAATTGCAAGGAGCTGTGACCCTTGTGATGTCGCTTGCAAATGTATCTTGCCAGTAGTCGCTGAATATTGCAATTCATCTCTGCACAACATCGTGAGTTTTCGAGCATTGGCTTCCATTTCACCAGGAATGGAAGATAGCAGTTCTTCAGCTATACCTTTGGTTTTGTCTTTCCGAAAAAGAACAAATAATATGTATATTTTTATTGGTAACAAAACATTGAACGATTGACAACATAACAACAAAAATATCACATGCAAAAACTGTCAACGAACAATCCGCAGCATCGCAGGCGTGTCAGGCGCTTTTTTTGCATTTTATTTCAAAGGATGTTTTTGTTAACGTTGGTCAATTCTTTGACAACACTTCCAGCAGATGATCTTTACAAAGATCTTCTCAAAGGAAACTTTCAGAATTTACAGACCGCTTGGCATGAGCACCCGCCTCCCAAACGCGTGCAGACAGCAGGTTGCGTAAGGAAGAAACCCAAAAGAAGCGAGAAGCTAAAGAAAAGGCAAGCCAGAGAAGCGCACCACGCCCGCACATGCACGCACACACACACACACCCGCACACACACACACGTAGCACCTCGTAACCTTTGTCCAGAAGGTCCTCGTTCACAAAGTTCTCCACTTCATACCTGAGCCAGCCGAGCATGCGCACACACACACACACGCACACGCTCGCAAGCGCTTGCGACGCAAACGACCATTCAAAAAAAAAACAAAGGGAAGAAGGTGAGAGAGAAATAGTGCAGATAAAGCACAATGAACAAAAAGCATTGACCAGCAACTTCAAAACTAAAAACATTTATATATATATATATATATTTATGTATGGGGTCAGCTGATTTGACGCAGTCTTTACGGATAAAATTTGTGCAACAAAAATACTTCTACTCATACGGCAATCAACATGTGGCTCAGATTTGATCAGCCAGAAAAGCTTCAAAGGATACCTTCAGGAACAAGGTTGTGCTCAATGCGGACGGTCAGGGTCCACACATACAGAGTTATCAATACATATATACAATCTAGAACAGCATATATAATGTGGACGGCCACCGTCCACACGTCCACACATGTAAAATCCTTAGCATATACTCATATATATGGTTATGTGTAACGTGGACGGCCACTGTCCACACATCTAGATCAGCTGTGGCAACATGTAACAATATTGTAAACTAGAATGTATATATATATATATATGTTGTTGTTTTGCAAACAAACGTTGTTTACATAAACTATTTCAAAACATCAATGGCTGACCACATACAATAAACATATTTTCAACATCCGTCCTGCGCAAGTTTGACATGATGCGAGTTTCAAATGATCCAGCTGCTGTCATGACAAGTTTGAAAGCGAATGTTCGGACCGCATCCAATACTTCGCCAGGTAAATCATTAGCACTGTTCTCAATGATGGCTTCTGATACCCATGTTTCATGTGTAGTCATCAACTTCCTGAACTCGTTCATGTAAAATTCTCATTTGCCCGTGGCCAGTTTGAAAAGCAATCTATCATTGCAATGTTTTTTCATAAAGAAGTAGAAAGCCGACAATGGCTGCCGTGCTGTGTTGACAACCCGAAGCAAAAGCCAAAACAGTGAATTTTGTATTGCCACAAACGCTCCATTTGCCCACTTGGAGAGTTTCAGCTGATAGTGGACAGCGTCTTCTTCATTGTCCATCAAAGGCATTGACGATCCGGACCCTCCTGTACCATCTGTGGCTGCATTAGACGAAACTTTTTCTTTCGATGCCTTCATGAATCTGGACAAAACAGCAAGGAAAACTGCTTGAAGAATCTCGCGTCCCCTTTCCAGAAAAAAAAGTTCAGTTGCTTCAATGGAACCCCATCGATTGCTAATGAAAGCCAGCGGATATCGTCTCAGATTGACTTTTGTTCTTGCAGAAACTTTGTCACTCATTGCTTCAAACTTGTCGATAAACTCTCCCACGTTGTTGCGCCAAAAGTAGACACACTTACAGAGACTTGCGCAATACTTCTCAAAACCGCCAGAAACGTTTGGGAATTGTGTTTTCACAGCTGCAAGAAACAAATCGGTTTCTACAAGGCATTCCCGTACCATCAAATGGTATTGATGCATAAAGCAGTTCTGTGACAAATAAAAGATTGTGTCATGGTTCGCAAGGCAAGCTTGTGTTTGTCGCCTTCTACTTGCTTGATCAGAACCAGCATCCGTAGTGTCGGCTAAAATAAGGATGCTTCCTTTGCCCAATTCGTTTTTCCTGAGTTCGAATTGCTCCACAATCTTCTCCACAGATACTTAAAATAAAACAAACGTTTTGTAAAGTTACCCAACACAGAACCCACATCATGTAGAAAAACACAAAACTGAAACAAGGTACTGGTGAAGCCCCACAAAATTGTGCGCATACGGAATCCCAAGACTTGCAAGTTGTTCCACAACAAGCGCCAGGATGTCTTTCGAAGTTGCAGTTGAATCCACGACTTGCAGGTCGGCCCTTGGAAGAGCGTCAAATGGAAACTTGAACGCGCCTACACAAATTTATCGATACTTGTAGAATACAGATATGTTAAAACTGAGCTGCGGAGATTTCTATTCAGATCTTCGACGCTCTAGATGCAAAACACCTATATAAAATAGTATTCTTTTGAAAACAGAAACCACAAACTCAAAGAACAACGATATTAAGCAAAGCATAGAATGACACGCAATGTCGTGTGATCATGGCAGCGTCCACATTGCCATTCAAAAGTTGCTTGGTATCTCTAAGCCACGAAACAGTCGCCTCCAGGCAATGAATTTTCTTTTTTCTCCAAATGTTCGTGTTTGTGCCATCACATCTATAGCCCACACTGATCAACGACCATTCATTCTTTCCATGGGCCTCTAAGCATGTTTTGAGACCAGCTGCCACGAACAAATGCATCAATCGAATGATGCTACTGGCAGTCATGTGCTCGAAACGGATTACAGACTGTTTGCTGACATCGCACATGGCTAATATTCCAAAATCAGCAGCGGCAACATTTGTGTAGCCTCGGCGAAGACCAATGCTGAATTTGGACTGCAAAGAAAATCGAACATCCTTCTTTCCAACCTTTTGGACTGCAAATCGAGTCTCCGGTTTCTCGCTTTGGATTTGCAATTGTGACTTTGTCTTGTCAACAGTTTTCTGCACACCCAGAAGTTTCTTTCTCAAACCCCTCAACTGATTCTGCAAACCCTTTATCCGGCCATTCTTTTGAGCGGCTTGCTGAATTATTTTTTTCGAAGTGAAAGAACTTCTTGGGCCAGAGCATGCGGCGTCATCTTCAACAATTCACGAAGTGCCGTTTGATCATCGACCATATCATCATTTTTTTTGCTTGTGAAAAGCTAACCTAAATCTAGGCCGAGGTCTTGGTCCACTACTTTTGGAAGATGAAGGTGCAACAGAAGCAGCAGGAATTGGTTCTCCTATCTCCTCAACGTCAATTGGCACTAGTGCGCCTGCTGTAGCACTTTGACTTGGAGATTGTGACTGGTTGCAGTTGTCACAGTCTCCTTCATCATCTCGGATATCGATAACAGAACTACAGCCAGGCAAAATTTGAGAACTGATGTTGAAAGAACACATGCGAGCCACTTGTAGCGCAACGTGCAATGAAACCAAGTGTCCGTGCGGATCAGGTTCAAAAAGATAGGGTGGCACCTTGTTTTGTAACTTCTCACATGTGTGCAAAACATGTTTTGAACAAAAATCGAAATCAGTTGGTTCAAAATATTAAAAACTTGTTTAATTACTTTACTTCGAGTGATCTCCACCATGGCATTTCAATGTATTCTGTGCTCTAGTACAAACCCTCAGCTACAAACCCCGGAGTTGCCAAGCGACATCAACAAGAAAGCAGACCAATATATGCCATATCTTATGACATTCTTTCTCGCATATTTGCCTGGCATATCTTCTGACATTCTTTCTGGCATATTTACCCGGCATATCTTTTAACATTCTTTCTATCTGGTATATCTTCGGTGATTCTTTGTGATTAAAGTCCCGGAGGTAACACTCTGATCGGGAGCTCGCGGTTGGCGGTTCAGGTCCGGCGGGGAACACTTTAATTGGCAGCTTGCGGTGGAGGTCCAGCAGGGGTCACTCTGATCCTGAGCCGGCGGGGAAAACTAGGATCCAGAGGTTGCTATTCGGATCCGGCGAGGAACAGTGCGATCTAGAGCTGCAGTTGAGGTCCGGCAAAGAGCGGAGGAAAGAAATTGGAATGAGGAAGGATGAAGAAAGGATGACGCCCGCTGTGGTGCGGACAGGCGCTGTCCGCAACATGTTTTTCAATGTTGCTCAATGCCCCACAAGAAAGCACCTTACAAATGCCATATGACATATCTTGTGACATTCTTTTTGGCATATTTACCTGGCATATCTTTTGACATTATTTCTTTCTGGCATTCTATATCGTATATCTTCGCGGATTTGTTTGTGATTGAGGTCCGGCGGAGAACACTCTGATCGGCAGCTTGCGGCGGAGGTCTGGCGGGGAGGAAAACTAGGATCCAGAAATGCGATCTAGAGTCTAGAGCTTGCTGTTGAGGTCCGGCGAGGAGCGGAGGAAGGAAGAAGGAAGGATGAAGGAGGAAGGAAGGAGGATGCCGACAGGCTGACATAAAATCTAAACATCTGTGGTGCGGACAGGCGCTGTCCGCAAAATGGTGTTCAATGTTATCCCCCACGCCTGCTGCCAAGCGGTTCTGACACGAGCTTTGGAAGTTCGGGTTGAGTTCCCTTGTCGTAGAAGCAAATCGTGCAGAGTCTTGGATAAATCTTCTTTCGATATAACCTTCCTATCGCCAAGACTCACAGTTGCTGCTGTGAACAGCCTTCCCAACGCTCTTTCCGCAAGCAACGACAACGACATTGCAAATGCTCTGGAAAAAGTATAACAAAACAATATGTTGTTGGAATGTTGGAAATTCCTGTTGACATAAAACAAACGTGACGGAAAAAAAAACTATTCTCCGAACATCTTCCAAACAAACGTAAAAATGTCTTTGAATCCTGATTTAACAATGAAATTATGCCATCCACATCCAGTACAACATTGCACTCGGGCCATGCAGAAAAAACACATCACAATCACTTTGGAAGCAACATGTTTAATGTCTGTGTCATTGTTTTCTCGCGAGCATTGGAAACAACATGATCAAATTGTGTGTGCACAAAACAAAAAACATGTTTGTTTTCTTGCGAGCATTGAAAACTACATTCCTGGATTTCTTGTATCCAAAACAATCATCAAATATGTTCTCTTGCGAGCATTGAAAACAACATGCCTGGTTTTCCTATATTCAGACCAAAAATCAGGTCTGTTTTCTTGCGAGCATTGAAAACAACATGCCTGGATTTCTTGTATCCAGACCAAAAATCAGGTCTGTTTTCTTGCGAGCAGTGAAAACAACATGCCTGGATTTCTTGTATCCAGACCAAAAATCAGGTCTGTTTTTTTGCGAGCAGTGAAAACAACATGCCTGGATTTCTTGTATCCAGACCAAAAATCAGGTCTGTTTTTTTGCGAACATTGGAAACGACATGCCTGGATTTCTTGTATCCAGATCAAAAATCAGGTCTGTTTTCTTGCGAGCATTGGAAACAATATGCTCGGTCTCTTTGTATCCAAAACAAAAACCAGGTCTGTTTTTTTGCGAACATTGGAAACGACATGCCTGGATTTCTTGTATCCAGATCAAAAATCAGGTCTGTTTTCTTGCGAGCATTGGAAACGATATGCTCGGTCTCTTTGTATCCAAAACAAAAACCAGGTGTGTTTTCTTGCGAGCACTGCAAAAAATGTTTGGATATTTGCACGCAAAAACAAAAATCACGTGCATTTTTTTAACCAAAACCAAAAATACATCATATTTTTCCAATGACAGTTCTCCGCGGACGGGTTCCTTTACAACCGCTACATGCTTTCTTGGATTCCAAAACCACAAACATACCTACCGCGGACGGTCTACCATCATGATCCCGTCCACGCTGACCCCAAGGACCACTTATTGCTACCACTGGACCTTATTAGTGTAAAAGCATCTGTGTGTAAAAGCGTCTGTGTGTAAAAGCGTCTGTGTGTAAAAGCGCCTGTGTGCAAAAGCGTCTGTGTGTCAAAAGCGTCTGTGTGCAAAAGCGTGTGTGTGCAAAAGCGTGTGTGTGTAAAAGCCTCTGTGTGTAAAAGCGTTTGTGTGTAAAAGCGTCTGTGTGTAAAAGCGTCTGTGTGTAAAAGCTTCTGTGTGTAAAAGCGTCTGTGTGTAAAACCCTCTGTGTGTAAAAGCGTCTGTGTGTAAAAGTGTTTGTGTGTAAAAGCGTCTGTGTGTAAAAGCTTCTGGGTGTAAAGCGTCTGTGTGTAAAAGCGTCTGTGTGTAAAAGCGTCTGTGTGTAAAAGCGTCTGTGTGTCTGTGTGTAAAAGCGTCTGTGTGTAAAAGCGTCTGTGTGTAAAAGCCTCTGTGTGTTAAAGCTTCTGTGTGTAAAAGCCTCTGTGTGTGAAAGTGTTGTGTGTAAAAGTCGTCTGTGTGTAAAAGCGTCTGTGTGTAAAAGCGTCTGTGTGTAAAAGCGCTTGTGTGTAAAAGCGTCTGTGTGTAAAAGTCTCTGTGTGTAAAAGCGTCTGTGTGTAAAAGAGCCTGTGTGTAAAAAGCGTCTGTGTGTAAAAGCGTGTGTAAAAGCGTCTGTGTGTAAAAGCGTCTGTGTGTAAAAGCGTCTGTGTGTAAAAGCTTCTGTGTGTAAAAGCGTCTGTGTATGTAAAAGTCTCTGTGTGTAAAAGTGTTTGGGTGTAAAAGTCTCTGTATGCAAAATCGTCTGTGTGTAAAAGCGTCTGTGTGTAAAAGTCTCTGTGTGCAAAAGCGTCTGTCTGTAAAAAGTTCTGTGTATGAAAAACTTTACAAAAATACGATGCAAACTATTGTCTTGTACTAGTCATATATTGTCTTGATACTACTCTTCTCGTCTGCCTATAATATATCTTTATCATATTATCTTGTAATATAGTGTCTCCATACTAACAACAGAAGACTCTGCTCCTCTACGCTCTCGGGCCATCCGTCGTCTAGTTTTTTTTTTGGGGGGGGGGCATTTTTGGCCAAAATGGCCTGGAATGCGATAGTATATATATATATATTATGTGAAACTACAGACGTCTCACGCGAAAACTCCATCTTCCCCATTCCAGAAAACGTGATTCCAGGCGATTTTAGCAAAAAAAAACGAAAAAAAAATGCAAAAAGAAAAACAACGTAAAAAAAAAGAAAATCACCGAGTACGAAGATTTTGTGGAGTGCGAGGATCTTGCAGAGCGCGTGGATTTTACAGTATGTGTACGTCCCTAGCTGTGGAGTGCGATGCCCTCGCTGGAGTGCGAAGAATTTGTGGAATGCGAAGAATTCCGAGTATGCGTGGCTGGTATAGAGACCACATAGGGAAATTTCGGGGCCAGAACCAAAATTCCAATCCCAAAGCCAGCCCAAACTTCCAGGGGCACACCAGCGATTCTATTTTTCCGAGTTCACCTTGGGTGAGGTCCCGGGGAAGAAACTTGCTAATTTTTACTCAGCCAACCTTTAAAAGCGTTACCTTTGACAACCCTGTCCTTCTTCGGTAGACAAATGAGGAAACTTCCTTATCAAAGCAGCCTTCAATTCATTCAACGTCCACAGCTTTGGAACGACATAGGGGATAGAAAGCTGTGGAGGGGCATTCAGTGGATTCGCCGTGGCCCAACTGTTCCCTCCAGATTGAGCTGAAATGCCTATCAAAGTAACATACCAAAACCCAGGTCTGGAGTACGATGAAAACATGGTATGCGAAGATTTTCTGAATATGGGAATGTTGCCTCTAGAATTACGGGTAATCCAACCAATGTCTACCATGATCACAACACTTAAACGGCTATAAACAACGTTGATGTGAACGCAAGTACCGACCATATTTACTTGGTCATGAGTCAAATAAACTGGGCACCCCTGACATTGGTTGGCTACAAATAAAATATGGGGGGTTCCCAAAATGGGTGTTTAAATGGATGTTTAACCATGGAACATCCTATTAAATGAATGATTTCGGGGTATCCCCCATTTTCGGAAACCTTCTGTTGGATTTGAACGCACCGAGTCGAAGTGCAGCCCCGGTGGGTTTTGTTGTTGCTTTATTGCAGTAACCTGTTACGTTTGCAGCAGATAGATCTTGAATGGCTCTGCAAACCAACTTACAACTGGAGGGTCCACTTTCTAGAGGTGGGTATGGGTCAAAATTGGGTACCTCAATAATTGGATGGTTAATCCTAAAAATTGACTTAAATCTGCGGTCCCCTAAGTCTGAAATTTCAAGCCATACCCACGTTGTTTTAGACTGGCTGGACAGCCAACTTCATGCCCAACTGGCCCTTGCTTCAATGGCGGGATCTGATGATCCTTGACACCGTGTTCTTCGGCAAGGCCATGTTTTCCACTATGTCGGGATTGACTTGAGGCAAGTTCTTCAAGCACCACCTATGATTGCGTTTGTGGAAAGGGTCTAGCACCAAGGCAGTATCTGCAAAGGGGCTAGACCAGGGAGGCCATGTAGCGTCGTCATATATAGTCAATGGTGGCAATGGCCACTCCGCGATCCTTCAATCTGCTCATTCCTTCACGTCTTAAAGAAGTCAGCCAGCAGCCCGCAAAACAATACTGCAGTCAAGATCCTACCCGTTGTTCCTATCAGTGGGGTTATCATTCCATAAATGGAGGTTACCTACCCCCAAATCATCCATTCTAATAGGAGTTTCCATTATAAACAAATCAGCTATTGGGGAACCCCCATGACTTAGGAACCCCCCAAAAGGATCCAAAAGGGGTGACTTACTGACATCCATAAGTGGTATTCAGGGCTGTGGATGATGGCAACCCCTGAGCTATTTCATCTGTACAAACCCCAATGAATCAAGCCAGTCTCATGAAAATACTCCGGGGTTGACGCTATTGCTGCTTATATAATCATTCCTATACTGATTAAGCTGGGTGAGCAGGCATGGTCCCCTTCTACAGGCAGGCCAAACAATCTCGCCATGGGCCTCGTAGTCTTGTTCCAGATTTCGCTCCTCAGCCCGAACAAAACCACACGTTTTGGTCGGATGGAGAAGTGGGATGAGCAAACAATCCAAGACAACCAAGCAAATACAGGGTTTTTGTTGGCTCACAACAAAGTTCAAGTTTGAATTCAATTCGGATCATAACCTGCGGTTATGGCGGGGTTCTTTGCGAGGAGTGACTTAAAAAAATGCGTGTTGACATGGTCTGGGTAAACCCCAAGGCCGGTCGACCAGTGAAATCCCCTGGTCGACCAGTAGATAATCCCTTTATCCCTTCTCCTTTTATAGACATTCTCCCAGAAACCTGTGGAATGCGGAGTGTCTAAGATCAAACATCAATTTTGTGAGGCTGATTGTACTATGCTTTGGGTCGCGGTAACAGCCAATATATCAACCATACGAAGAATAACATAATGAAAATGACGACCAATGAATAATAAACAGCAGTTACACCGATAAACATATGTAATAAATACACGTCGAAGAAGGGAATTACTCACGTAGATCATAAAAGTAATACCCTATAGAAAAAACATGTGTATATATATATATATATATTAAAGCGAAGAAGCAAACAATCTTTTTTATGGTGTTAATGTACAACATATGATCAATATGTTAATATGTTCAATATGTATTTAATCTCTATTGATCAACCAACATGAAGACGGAAAAAATACATACATGATGTATGTGCACTTCAACACAAATGCCTAGTCATAATGATGCGCACATTAATAGTTTGTAATATTTAGTATAGCAAATGGAGCTATTCTATATATATATATATACTGTATATGTAAAACATTGTAAAACAAAGCAGCACGATATTATAAATGCATACGTCTATATACCGTCGGGTATCAAACATGGGAATGGATAATCCAGTGTTTATAATTACATGATGTTTTTCCATAACCACTCTTTTTTTTAGAACTTGTTGATTGCCATATTTGATTACCGGAGGGTATGTTAAAACAATTTCAAACATCCTCCCATCCAAGTCATTCCGCTTTCAAGGCACGTGAGGCTTGTGATACCGTCCTCGGGTATTGATCTGACCCATCAGAAGACTGGCGCGATCGCTGGCACTCTGCAGATCGACCTTCCGTAGCCGACCCGGGGCCCGGTGGGGTGATCCTGGAAGTTTACATGTTATCTGGGATGTATTTACATGTATACATATGTATATATATATAATTAGAATTAAATATAAATATAAATATATTTATATATCTATATACATATAAATAAATAAATAAATATATATATATATATATATGTAAGTATGTATGTGTGTGTATATATATATGTAAGTATGTATATATATATATGTATACGCCTGGAGGCCAAATGACCATTGTATCCTCAATATCAATGCGACCCCACTATTTCTCAGGATATCCGACTCTTTGTTGCTGGTTCCTGTTCTGCTTCCCATCATGGTATTATACCAGCCATTGTCATTGTTTGACGCAAATGGGGTGAGTAGGGGAATGGTCCCCTTCTACAGCCTTGTTTACATCTCACCTGCATGGTAATAATGCTTCAAATAAAAAATGATAATAATATATCCATATACTTATACTATATATATATAATACTGTATATATATATATATACTCTTAATTATGATATATATATACATGTATTATTGTATGTATATATATATATATTAAATATGTATATTTATATGTATATATATATTAAACGTGTATGTATGCAATTGTATGCATGTGTATATATGTATGTATGTGTGTGTACCCCCAAATCATCCTATTTAAAAGGATGTTCCATTAAAAAAAAAACATAATGTGGTGTACCCCTATTTGTCATAGCTATGCATGGAGCACCGGCCACACCACACCTTTTCCTCCTCCAGCGGCTCTTCTAAGTTCGTCATGGCGTCGCGGCAAAGCGGCGAGCGAATGTTTCGAGGGCGAGCGGAGCCCCCAAGATTTCGTAGATTTACAAGGGACTTGGAGCAGCAAAAGTTCAAGGTTTTATCAAAATCCTGGATTTAGGTATATTTTTGTTGATACCTAATTACATTGGTTTACCAAGTAGGTTTACTTTGGTTTACGCATAGATATTTTGAATTAGCTAGTTGGGCGTATATACAGACCTTATTGGAGGGGTCACATTGTAGGCTTTGAAATGTCCCATTGAAACATCAAAAAACCTTTGGGAATATCATATGGTACTGATAGCCTTGTTTGAAAGCCTCAAAATGAATGTACTTGCTTGCAACTCCTGAAGTTTGCTAGGTCCGCTGTGTAATCGTGTAACCACACAAATATCACATTAGAGGATCGGGGATGTCGCCCACCAATCTTCTCTGAAAAAATTGGGATCATCGTCCCAAATACGGTCGACATAGCCAGCCATGATATTCCCACTATCTATCACCATGTTTCCGAGTGAAATCCCTGATGTTTGATGTCAAATCCCCCGATTTGTTTCACACCCCTCTTCTTTCAGTGCAGCCTGCCATGCCAAATGTTTGACAGCGCTTGACTCTGGGCAGATTGAACTGATTGAACTAGTGCTTTTTGATGCTAGTGGCACCATAGCAGTGATTTCAGTGAAGCGTGGCCCAGATAGGTTTCTGTTGCTTTGACCACAACAAGTGTTGGATGTGGGGATATGTCTACAGTTAAAAGTGTTAAACAATTTTATAAGCCAACATATATATATATATTTAAATATATGCATATATATATATATATTATACATATATATATATATACCTGGCGACCTGGTGGGATCCACATTTGCCATGAGTTTTCGCATGGATCGTTGGACCCCAGTTGTGGTTCCAGTGGTGGCTTGAAATTTTCGGTGTGTCCAAGTCGGGGGATGCCACCAACGTCACGTCTGCCAAACTTCACGTCGGGGGATGCCCGAGTTTAACACAGTGTCTATTTGTTTATTTACTTCGCTGGTGAAGACTATATATCTATCTGTATATATATATATATATGTGGTTAATATGTGGTTAATATGTGGTTAATATGTGGTTAATATACTGTTAATAATCATGGGGCTGCTGTGTGCCCCCCCCAGTTGCACCCCCCCCCAGAAAAATAAGAACATAGACGGGATGCAACAAGCAGTGAAGGTTAATAAGCCCTTAGTATCAGGTTATTAACCAGCTAATAGACCTCTATTTGTTGGGAAACAAAACAAGTTATTAACCAGCTATCGACAGCTTATTAACAGAGATTTTGCCATTTGGAACTGCGCATTTTATCGGTTTCCCTTTGAAATCAGTAATAGATGGCTATTAAGGATTTCAGGTGGGCAATGAGTTTGTGGTGCTGTCAAAATAATGCCACCTTCCACGAGTTGCTTGAAACCACTAATAGATTGTTATTAAATATTTTTGGTGGGAAATTATTTTTGGAAGCGACCCCAATACCTCCACTTCCCACGAGCTGCTTGAAACCACTCATAGATGGTTATTGAGGTTTTGAGATGGGCAATGTCATAATTTTGCAGGGTGGAAAAATCAGCTTCCAGCAAATGATAAATGCTGGCCAGCATTCATATTCCTTTATTGTGAGAAGCATTGTGGCAAGGCCGTGAGGCCCGTCTTCCGAATACATTTCCCAAAGCAACCCTAAACGTTTGTGGTGACAACTACCCAAAGCAGAATCCCTTAATAACCAGCTAATAAGAAAGCATATGCCCATGGCTGTTTACGCACTGCGATTCCAACGCTCGAGCTCCAAAACGGAACTGAAACCCTTAATAAACAGCTAATAAGAAAACACCTGCCCTTGAGTGTTTGCGCGCTGTATTTCCAACGCGCGAGCTCCAAAATGGAAGAGAAACCTTTAATAACCATCTAATATCAAAACCACATGCTTGTGATTATTTGCGCGCCTTGTCTTCAGTGCGCGCCTCCAAACCGGAACCAAAAAACTTAATAACCTGCTATTAATTTTTGGTGCCACCTTGCAATCCGGGGGGGGATGCAGCTGGGGGGGGCACACAGCAGCCCCATGAAATAATGGTTAATGATGATGGTTATTATGTGGTTAATGATGGTTAATGACTTATAACTGGTTGGTGGTTTCAACTAACCCTCAGAAAAATATGAGTAAGTCACTTGGGATTGTTGTTCCCAATATATCGAAAAAATAATCCAAATGTTCCAAACCACCAACCGGCTATTGTAGGATAATGATCAACCGTTCCATGAACATAAATATGAAACCCTACAAGCCAAAACAAATCCAGCTGTCGGTTGGCTTCGTTATCTGATTCTCATCCCGCACAAAAACATACCAAGCTTGAACCCACAATTTTGTGTCAATGTTTGTTTCAGATATAAGTTGGCTATTATATGTTAATTATATATATTATATATATAGGATACTATATATGATAAACAATATAATATAAATATATATATATAATTATATATATATATATTTCATACATCTATCTCATACTTATATCATTATATCCATCATCTTCCAATTGCCTATCAGATAAGTAACTAACCCCCAATTCATCATGTTTGATAAGGTCAAACTGGTTATCTCAAAGGCAACTGGAAAGTTTAGGGCATATGGATCCTACATTGCTATGCGACTACCCTGAGAACCAGCTTCCCCAACGTGAAATTGTTTGATAATCAGATCCAAGGTTGGGATTTCATGCAGTGTCAAAAGCCTATCATGTATGTTTCGAAATAAAGGTTGGTGTAAAGGGATTACATGATTACCAGCTCATAGATCTTAGATCATGATAATCCCCAGGAACTTGGGTAGTTGAAGCCCCTGTAAAATCCTCAAACTGCTTCTTTTGAAACTGCTTTTGCAAGCCTTAGGTTGGGTCCTGTATTCAGAGTTCACCCCCTGTTTTTCTCCAGTGCCAAACAGCCTACGATTTCATCGTGAAGTTTCCATATTTCCTAGCATTTTGAATCTTTTACACTTCATTTCGCTCATTGAAAACACCTTCTGGGAACTGATCAAATACAAGCCTCTCGGTGACTTGAAACCCCAAAAAACCCTTTGATTGATTGCCTTTGATGAACACCCTGTGAATTTTGGTGAATTTTATTTTAATCATATTTTGCAACACAACATTTGCCCGGTCAATTGCATTGGTCAATGACCCTGCGCGAATTCTACTCAGTTGATCGCATGTCCAAAAAATTAGAAAGGGGATCAAGTGGTATGCCTTCTGGTAATCACACGCGGCTTGCTGGAAAATAGAAAAACCATTTAGTTCGATGATTTTCCCAACACCTCCATGTCTTCGGGGAAATGATCCATGGATTTTCCCATATTTTCCCAATTTTTACAGGGGACGTCCCAGCTCCCCATGGATTTGTTCATCACCCCGGAGGGCACCTCCCCTGCCGCATTTTCTGGGCTCACGGGCACGATGCGCTTCACCATGGGAGGCACCAGTTCATCACGGATCAGCTTGCGGGTGCCGACCTTGGAAGTATGGCCATGTGCAAACCAAAAGAAACACAAGTAGCCGTATAATATATGTATTGTATATATATATACATATAATTGTAATTGTATATATCATTGTATATATATATAATAATATTGTATACATATATATAATCATGTATATGTATATACATCATATATGTATCATCTTCACGTTGTCACAGAGGTCACCTCCAAGTCATGTTTGATAAAATCAAGATGGTCTCGGAACTGGAAGCTATGCCGCGATGAAGAGGACCTAGTAGGACTGTTTGGTTTTCAACTGGCCAGGTTATCATACTCATCATACTCCACATAATTACATCCAAATACTTCCTGAGAAAGTACTTCTGGATCCAGAAGATATCTAATGTAAACATGTAAAATAAACATATAAACTAGAATATACCTTGTGTATCCTTAAAAGTGGCAAACAAACAACAAGCTAAACAAACAGCTGGAGGCCTCGAAGGAGGCGTCCAGCCGAATCAAATTAAGATAAGCCAGATAGGGTCTTTCCATCACTTTCCCCAAAAAAAGGGATCCAGGAGTAAAACAATTCTTGGAACCCTCTCTGGACATAGAATATCTAATGGTACCTAGACGATAGAAACGGCCCACGTCAGCCACATGGCCAAATTCTTGGAGATCTTGGTCAAATCCGCACAAATGGCACCTGCTGTGTGGCAGGCCCTTGAGGCAAATGGCGCTACTTTTGGCAAGAAAACGTGGCACTGTTCCAAGCCCCGCAAGAGGTTACAGTATTATAAATTATAGTAAGCACCAAGATTTGACCACTGAGTTCATAAGAAAACACGCCTTTTGAGTCGCATATGATATTAAGCCATCAAAAGAAAAGAACATGTAACCCCAAGCCATGCACGGATGTGGAACTCCCAGAGTGCTTCCACTGACATGTGAAATATGTGAGATCCTCCCAGGGTCTCTGTATGCTTGCGGCCTTTTTTTGCAAAGACACGCAAATCCGCCAAGTTGTATTATATTCACATGGACTGGATGATGAGAGCTGGATATGCAAAACATGACTATATATACAGTACATTTTCAAAAATATGGATGGAACCCAGAAGAGTCGAGTATGTTGCCTGCAAGAGAATCATTGAACTCAAACCCATTTGGGGGGGTACCCCAAATCATCCAAAATTGGACAATTTTAGTATTGAAACCCATGGTTTTGGGGGTTTTCCCATTTTAGGAAACCTCATGAAACCTCAATTTGTCCGGGATACCCTCTGGTAAACAAACAGTTCGCTATTGAAAATTGCCATTGATAGTTGATTTTCCCATTAAACATGGTGATTTTCCTTAGTTATGTAAACGTTTACCTTAAAGGTTACATGTGAGAAACTTCCGAAGTCCTCAAAAAAACTCACTTCCTCCAGTTGCCAAATATCCGGCCTGCCAAATATCCATCCACGTTGTTCACGAAGATCCGCATGGTGAGTCAACTCGTTTCTGTATCGGACAGTTTCTGCAGTTATGGCCCGAGTTTTACCAGTGATAAATCACTAAGTCATCCCATGTATCTGGGTAAAGGCCATCATATTTCACTAACCCGAATCTTGCGGCCAGCAACTGAGGATGATTCCCCTTATAAAAACCATGGTTCTCAGGGCTCGGGAGAACAGTGAGGTCGTTCATGATAACCATTGGTTCAACCATAAAAATCATTGCTGAAGGGCTACACCCTGAAGCGCGGCGAGCTGACGAGGCTAGCGAGGGGATCCAGAAACCAGTGGACACATTACATACAATGTGCCCCGTAATCAGCCAAGTTGAATAGCATAGCTAACATATATTATATATTATATATATTATAAATATTTAATATATATATATATATGTATATATATTATGTATATATATAAATAATATAAACATATATATATATACATACAGTATGTATTTATGCATATATATATATATATGTAAAATTATATATATATATATATATATATGTGTATACTTAAATGTCTATTATCAATATGTATGTAGTTTTATAGTGTGGTTTATAAATATATCCAAATTTACAACAATTTATAACTGGGAAGCACCACCTAGTACAGTCAGATTGCTTACAATAAAAAATTTGGATGCCTTGCATTCATATATTGTCAAATACCCTCCAGTAAATTAACATAGACCCTGAAAATGACCAATTTATAGTGGAAACTAGTCTTCCAACCCCTATCTGGCAGGGTCTATGTTAATTTACCGGAGGGTACATCAAATCTGAAATCCAAAAATCTCCAGATCCAAATCAAACTGGATCAACAAAATTCAGGAAATGAATGGACAGAAATTTCGAAAACCTCCCCAATCACTCCCAAGAAAGAACGGTTGAAACAAAACCCGCAACCTTAGCACCCCAGCACCGGACTCCACGCGCCCACTTCGAGGATCTGGAAGCCCCCCCCAATTCCGCTGAACTTGACTTATAGCAGACTTATCCTTCTTGTCATTTATCATTCTAGCTTCTTTTGTTAAAGTCAGCAATAATACAAAAGATATATAAATCCCACCAATCATGTTATCATTAGTCATTAAACATAAGATATCATAAGCAACATTTTATCATTTATCACTGATCAAGTATATAAATCATTCTAGTAGATAAATCTAGTCATTAATCATTCTAGTATATATTAATCCAGTGTCTATTCTATATCATTATCATTTATCATTTGATCACAACCCAACCTATCCACCTCTCCCACTCCTGACGAGCTCGGGGGCTTCGTTCACCGCCTGACACATGACCTCCGGCAGCTCAAAGCCTTCCTGCGGACAACCCAGTGGGAAAAAAGGCATAAAATGGGGTTCCAAATTGAAAACCCATGATAAATTCTGATTTAAATCGGATTGTAGCTGGATATATCAATTGAATTCAAGTGATGTGTCATAACATGTCATAACTAACCATCTGCAATACGGATATAAATGAGACATAAACATGAAATATAACCAGCAAAATATGATGTTTCGATGTGACTGAAGATGGATTCTTACATGGGCATAATTACGTGGGCAATATTAACATCCTGGGGCCCCTCCACAACGTCCCCATTCGAAAGAGAATAGTCCGCGCATGGGCTGCTTCAGCACAAGTAGTGTGATCAACGACTGCTTGAGCTACTGCAAAACCGAAATTTCTAGACCGTGATGTGTCTTTTTGTTAAGCAACTGTGGATGGCAATGTCCGATGCCTTTCAAAGACCGCCTGCATAGTCCTACAATGCAATTGTTCAATTGAAGACAGCATTGTCTCAAAACGAAAAGAAACGCAAAGTAGGTTCAAGTCAATGTAGGCACAAGTGGTTGACGAACATGTTTCTGTCGACAAGTTCAAAGGCCTGATAGATCCGATGCTATCGAAGTGAAACAAAAATGTAATAAATGATGCAAACATATGCAAACCAACTAGTGTGATAGATGAAATGAAATGAAATGAACCAACCCGCGTATCTCCGGAACACATTGACCACCAAGATCCTCATCCTGAACCACAGACCATGGCACGTTGGTCATTGGCAAACCACTAATTATTTAAACCACATTGTCATCTAGGTATAGAACCCAAATACCAATGACAACACAACAACAATATGTTTGTTTTGTTTTGTTTTGAATGTACATTACATTACACAACATCAGGTCACATGACATCAAATCACATCACATCACATCACCTCACATTGCATACCTACAAAGCTATATAGCTACATACCTACATAGCTACATACCTTCATAGCTACATAGCTACATAACTACATAGCTACATAACTACATAGCTACATAGCTACATAGATACATAGCTACATAGCTACATAGCTACATGGCTACATAGCTACATACCTTCATAGCTACATAGCTACATAACTACATAGCTACATAACTACATAGCTACATAGCTACATAGCTACATAGCTACATACCTTCATAGCTACATAGCTACATAACTACATGGAAAGCGGCGGATAGAACGCCGCCTGTTTTTCGAACCGTTGCGAGTTCATTTTCCCTGTGTTTTCTCAGGGTTTTTTGCTTTCGTCCATTTTTTGGACCCTTTCAAATCCTGCGACAAACTACTTCGTTTTTGCAATGTTTTATGTGTAAGTGTTCATTTCTTTGTATCACAAGCTTGGCAGGACGTGAGTTAAATTTTGATATATTTCGATAGGACTGGTACTAGGTGCCCAAATTCTGTACAACCATTGTTTGATCAAAATATCGATTTCTGAGTGCAGCTTGGAACCAAAGTTTCCCTTGAATCTTCGACGGAATTTCTTTCCAATATATAGATTCCTTTAAATTTCTTCAATGACGATCAATGCATTGAGTTCCTGCGATCTGTGAAAAGTGCTTAGAGAAAAGCGACATCCAGAACGTGTCAGAAGTTCCTAGGGAAAAGCGCAGAGCGTAACATCCAGAGCGTGTCAGAAGTTCCCAAGGAAAAGTACCGAACATACCATCAAGAGCGTATCAGAAGTTGCTAGGGAAAAGTGCAGAGCGTTACATCAAGAGCGTGTCAGAAATTCCTAGGAAAAAGCGCAGAGCGTAACATCAAGAGCGTGTCAGAAGTTCCTAGGGAAAAGTGCAGAGCGTCACATCAAGAGCGTGTCAGAAGTTGCTAGGGAAAAGTACAGAGCGTAACATCCAGAGCTGTCAGAAGTTCCTAGGGAAAAGCGCAGAGCGTCACATCAAGAGCGTATTAGGAATGAGCGTGTTCCATGTACTCTGAACAGGACGTTAATACCCCACCCCACCCCCCCACCCCACCCCAGGGAAAAGTGCAGAGTGTAACATCAAGAGCGTGTTAGAAATGAGCGTGTTCCACGCACTCTGAACAGGACGTTAATACCCCCCCACCCCCCCCACCCCACAAGGGCGCGTGACAAAAAGTAGAGGAAAAACAGAAAAACGCACAAAAGCAGGCGGCGTTCTATCCGCCGCCAGCCAACTACATAACTACATAGCTACATAGCTACATAGCTACATAGCTACATAGCTACATAACTACATAGCTACATAGCTACATAGCTACATAGCTACATAACTACATAGCTACATAGCTACATAGCTACATAGCTACATAGCTACATAGCTACATAGCTACATAGCTACATAGCTACATAGCTACATAGCTACATAGCTGCATAGCTACATAGCTACATAGCTACATAGCTACATAGCTACCTACCTACCTACCTACCTACCTACCTACCTACCTACCTACCTACCTACCTACCTACCTACCTACCTACCTACCTACATACACACATAGAAACAGTACGTCACGTTACGTTACGTTAAATTACATTACACATCACCGCGTAAATATATATATATGATTGTATATGCATGATTATGTATGTATGTAAACAATTGTAAACATATGTATATATACAAATATGGATATATTTATTTATGAATTTACGCGTGTGTGTGTGTACAAATATAATATATATATATAATATATACTGTACGTATATATATATATATATATCAATATGTATGTATGTGTGTAAATAGCAGTATTGACCAATTGATTATTCATGCGTTTCCCTTCAGCATCTGTACAACAAGTGGAGTTGCAGTTCCACTTCATACGGTAAGTGGCTATATATGAACATAATGATATATCAGGGGCTTATCGTAACTTGCAAAGTATTCTAGTCTTGAAGGGAAAAATCAAGAACCCGAACTGCAACCCCAAGTAGCCCCACAGCCGCCTAAGCACCTTTGAACCCGCCCTTTTGTGCCTCCATTTGTTGCACCATTCGACAGGTGAGTGCCGTGCTGCTCCGTTCGCCTGACGGAAAATTCACAAGAGATTGGAGAAAATGTTGCCAAACTCCAATTTTGGGTGACACCCTGTGGATATCTATTTTGTTCATCGTTCAACACGTGGTTAATATAATGAAGGATGCGCGGTGCACAAGCAACTTTAAGAGTGATATGGAATGATATGGGTAGGGGAATGACCCAGGTTTTGCCCATGGTAAGAAGGAAATGACAATCAAAGCCCCTGGACTTGAAGTGCCCTAGTTGCAGACAAACCCATATCCATTCTTTGATGATTGAATCATTTCATCCCATATATACTTTCTGGCAAACCCAAGCGCTTATATATAGACCCAGTTCATTGTCAAAAAAGCACTGGATAACGTTGGTACGAGCATTCGTGAGCAGTTCCTCCACAAAAATTGCACATGTTTAATAGCTTGTTTGGGTCACCAAAGGGTGAAGTGGAAGTATCGTGAGTATCGTGGACGTCAGGAATTCAGCGTTTTTTTCAGGTTGGCTCACCTCCAAAATCACTGAGAACCATGATTTCACTGACCCAGATGTCATGATGTCATGGTTGCGAACACATGCGGTGCTGCTGCGGAAAATAATCACACTGGAGGATGGTAATCACATCCGAGATCCAAGTTAGCAAGTTTGTTGGGGCCAGTCATCGCGTTTCAGCGGACAACAGGGAAAGTCAAATAGTTGTTGAAGACAAAGGTCTGGCATCAGCTGCTGGGGCACAAGGACATTAACAAGCGGGAATTGGCATGACAGGGAAGCCGAAGGTTCGGCAGTCAAAACTTGGTGTAAACGACCCGAGTTTTTTTTTACAAAGCTGAAGCACAATGAACGCGCAAGACAGCAGGTCAGTCTACCAAAACAAAGGGAGATGATGGGAGATGCTCTTATTCCCTATGGATCCAAACACCTCCTGAGAAGGTACGGCTAACCCCCCAGTCATCATACCCCAGTCACACTTCTTAAGAAGGTACGGCTGGATCCATGGGGATTTAAAAAAACTGCTGCCCTGTCCCAGCCTGTCTCTTTGGACTTGGCGTTCTCCAGCCTGGCGAGGGGCTACGTGTTGGGTGTGGAGGTGCTTCGCGCTGCAGCATTGGACCATCGCTCAAGTGTTGCTCCATACATTTCAGGTCGCGGCAAGTAGGGACATAATGCCGTATTCACTAACGATCATATGCCCATAGGATCCATGGTGCTGGTATATGTATATATTATATATATATATGCTAACATTTGGGGTATATTGATGGTAAATATTACCATATATAGCATACATGGAACCCATGGGATATGTAAATCATGTTGACTGGTAATTGGGGAATGTCTCTGTGGTTCCGATGCTGCAGAGATGTGCTTCAGGAACCTGTTCCAGGGAGATCGCCTTAAAAACTCGGGAAATCTTCCTGTTTGGGCTTCCAGGGATGCTCACAGAGATAGCTCCCGTGGCAAGAGCCCAAACTCCAGCAAGAATGGTAAGGCAAACTCTGAGCCTAGAGACAGTTGACGCAATTCCTTCATGGTCAAAGCTGGTAGCCCCAGCAAACGCTCTGCACTGCGCAAGGGCCGTGGCCACTGCTTGCCTGGCTCGACCTCAGGGACATGATGACGTGCTGCAGAGAAAGTCTCACATGGTGATCCGCTGATTGTGGCTGTCACCAATCCCGCTTGATACAGGTCAATCAGTTTGGCCCATTGTCTCTGATTGCATGCGCAGGTCCCCAACATGAGGTGTAACTGCTGTATCAAGCGAAAGCACTGTCACTTGGAAGCCCAAATGCGATGCCCAAAACTGAAGACGCTCATGAATATCCTCCATGTCTCCGGCGGCCACTGAACAAGTGAACAATAAGGAAATGCGGCACTTCTCATGCTGAAAAGACTATGGCCATTTACCTGTCAGCAAGTCATTATGGAAACGATAACCCCATTTATAACATTTCATAACCATGTACACCTGGAAAAGGGCTTTAACAGTACGAGGTTGATTTTTCAGTTTTAGTATTACAACACTGTTGAACACCGCAAGAGAAACCACCATTTTTATAATAAATATTCTAATAGATGTCCCTTGATCCCCATATGTGAGAATAGTATATACATAACAATTATATAATAAAACAAGTATATGTATATATAATAATTGTTATGTATACTATTATCACATATATCATATATTATACAGTATACATATTTAAATAAGTATAATTATATACATAATATATATAAGTCTCATTGTACTGGCTCGTTTACACACATTCCTATAACGGCTTTTGGAAATCACAATAAGAGTAGGCTTTGTTAACCTTTGTTCGGACAGACCCACAGAATCGCCTGACATGACAATTCCCAATTTGGGTCGCCAGAAAAGATCTTAAGGACAAACATAATTCTGTTGCTCGGATAATGAATGCCCACTTTGCTGCAGTTCAATCCCCAGTTCTGCTATTGAAATCTCGATTTGGTTGCAGCTGCAGCAAATCATAGTCAATTCAAACAGTTTGTTGGAATTGAATATTCAGTTTGTTTGCATATCATACAATAATGCCCCTTCCTTTTGTTGCATGTTGTGATCTTCCCAATCTCTGTCTGCTCCACATTGATTCCCGGTGTTATCATAGCACTGGGATTTCACCTATTTAGTTCCATGATTGGCCCACTAAAACCTCCATTGAGTGAGGGGATGTCCCTGCTATGGTAAATCCACCGGGTCCCGAAGAAATTCCCCATGGAAATCACCAGTGTTCTAGGTGAGTTCTCACCATTTTTCCAGTGTTTTCTGATGCTGTTCCTATATGATTTCTTGCTTCAATGTCCACTTCCCATTGGTCCATTGGACCCTCGCATCTTCACCTCATTGGCGTCAGATGCTGCAAGAGATGGTCCAACTGTCCACTGAACACGGCACTCTGCAGACTCCTCTTACAGCTGGCCCTGGCACAGTGAGGCCCGTTTTTTTTCAAGGGGATATGGATTTACCATAGCTGAGGATTGAGGTGAGAATATATAGTTATAATCCAATGAAAATTCAGCGATTCTTGGGATGATTGGTTTTATTGTTGATATGTTCCTGTGGAGTAATTCACGCAAAAACCCGTTCGGAAATTCCTACAGCATTGGTACAGTAAATTGAACCTTATAAAGTTATATCGCGGTTTCAGGAACAGACATATGGAGATTTGATATATATATATATATATACATACATTGATTATATATATATTGTATATAGAGATTAAATAAATATATATATATATATTATATATATATATTATATATATATATTGTATATATATATATATTATATATATATATATATTGATTATTGTAGATCTGTGAAGTTTAAGCTTCAAAGTATACCAGGAATAATGATGTTTGTGAACGTATACGGGTACAGGTGTAAACCAGCTAATATAGGTCAAAGAGCCTGCAACATATCGATGTCAAGCTGAACACGTGGCCCCTCAACAATGTTGAAGGTTATGTAAGTTAGCCCGTTTGGTGCTGGTATTCTCCTGGTACAAAGTTAGAACGATTTCTAAGACCTGTCTAATCAACTGTAGATATGTCCACCATAAACCTCACTTAGCCTATGTTGACCATCTTACCTATCAAAGGGGCATGAATCCATGGATTGATGTGATGACTCAAACCTCGGCACTTGGTTAATGATCCTCTTTGAGCCAGCTATTTTGTGGAAATCAGGGTGCAAATTTCTTTTTGACTCATACCTACCTATATGATGTGTATTTGATACGCTGCAACCAATGGCTCTTGGAATCCCTCGCCACCGTGGACACATGTGGACACCAAGTGCCCGATGGCTAAGATTGAACTCTTTAGGTTCTATTGATCCAAAAAGCAGTCCCCCCCAAAAAAATCTCAGACTTATCTAAACATTGATCCACATTTTCATGTACCATTTTGTAACCATCGTTTGTTCCCTCATATCCCCGTATCTAGTTCGTAAATCACCATCTTCCCACCCAGATTTTTCTGGTGCGAAAAAAACAACCAGGCGCACCAGGCGGCAGCAGCGACGCTGTCGAGCAAAGACTCTGGGGGTGGAGCATCTGCTTCGTCCTTGCCTCGCATGACGGGATGTTTGTTTGACCATTGGATTTAGCCTCTGGTAAATTAACTTTTGGACACTGCAAAGTGGAAACTAATCTCCCAAACCCTATCTGGCAGGGTCCATTTTAATTTGTGTAAGTATGGGTGTTTCTTAAACTGGGTGATCCCCAAGTCACCATGGGTTTCAATACTAAGTCATGGTCATTTATGGCGGTGTAACTAACCATAAATGGGGTGACTAATTCTGACTACTGGTAAATGGCCATAAGTGCGAGAAACTCTGATAGCTCCTTGGCTCACCATGAATTTTCTTGTGAATATGGCTGAATACCCCTTGCTCCGAACGGCTCCCTCCTAACCACTGGACTTTCGCACTTTCGCATTTAGTCCCAGCGTTTGGGTGTGTAGGAAATCAGAGTTTCGTATTCCCAACACTTCTATACATTGCAACCACTGGACAGCCATAAATGTATTGACATGCTTAAGATTTTCATCTCAATGTATCCCTTAAACGGAAAACTGTAAAAGCTAGCTTACCTGTAAAAGGACCAATAGGTCGGGTAAGGTATGGTAACATACCCAGCATCGATTGGTAAGTTGGGGCTCCAAATGCGACACAAAAATAACAAGGAATTGAACGACTACATATTTCTATATTATTATATCAAATACATATATATATATATATATTGTATATAACTCTACGTCTGGGGGGGAAAATCAACATACACCTAAACTTTCAACTATCACTGAGTACCCAAACCACCATGAGTCAGTCTACTACAAAAGATGGCAGATTTCTTTTTTGATCTTTTTTGTGGGTCCTTATCTCCGAGCTAGAAACACAGCCGGCGCCTTTCAGGGCACGCCTCAGGCGCTGAAAATGTGTGGCAGGTGCAAAAAGGCGAGACATGTCATGTTTCACAGAAACCAATCCCTTGTTGTTAGGTTTACTATGTTATAGACTTACAGATCTATACATGTTTATAGATACATGATATATGTATACAACATTATACAACACCGTGTATATATATATATATTATACTAAAATAGAAAAGCATGTACCCTCTGGTAAACTAACATAACTATGGAAAATCACAATCTTTAATGGGACAACTCACTATAAATGGCCATATTCAATAGCTATGTTAGTTTACCAGAGGGTATTCAGTATACCAAAGCCCCTTTGCACTACTTGTTTCCAATCGAAAACCAGCAATGAACCAATGAACATCTGGGCTCTGCACAAGCATCCGGCAGCAAGCGCCAAGTTCCTCGTGGGTGAGGACGTCAAGGGATGTTGGGTTGTGATGCAAAATCCTACGTCTGACAGAGTCTGACGTGGATATATGATTTATGTGTTTATGTAATATATAATATTATAATTTATAATATATTATAATAATCATGCACAATACACAATAGATAATGACTTATTTACACAGATTCAGGAACTGTTGGAACGTACTTCCGGGATTGTGCAGAGATGTTCTTCGCTGAATTGGACTCATAATTTCCTCAAGACTTGTGACCTCTGCCCATTTTTCAAACGAACACTTGTCCAAGTGAATGTATCCTGTGCACAGCAAAATCAGACTTTGCCCGGTCGGCTCTTGCTTGAAAGTCCAAGACACTGTGGGGTTAATGAACAAACAAATTGACAAAGCCAAACAAACAACTCGAGGCAACTTAGTTTTGTTAACATCCAATTTGCACACAATCATCCACCGATAACCCTGGCAGTAATGTTTTTGACTGTGCCGATTAGAATCAACACAAAACCGAACAAAATTCATAGAAGCCTTAAACATGAAATGACTTGAATCAAGTTTTACCACAAATGTAAGTAGATATATCTGAGCAAATGACACAATTCCGAATAATTCCCAACTCAGAAATAGATCTAAGTTGGTATACCATCCCTCCGACTAACGTAGACCCTGCCATTAATGGTTGGGGGGTGGATGACTACTTTCTTCTAGAACTGTGTGTTTCTCAGGGTCAAACTGTTAGTTCGGCAATTAGTCCAGTACATGATACTATAAACATCTACAAACCATAGTAAACCCTAATTATGTTCACCAACAGAAACCAATTTGAGCACATGACTAATCCCATTCCCCTCGCTTTAAACACCTACCAGAAACAATCTTTTTGTTGGGTGGTTACACATATTTGGGACTATACGAGATGAACGTGTTTAAGAAATCCAGGGGATTGGATTTCTATATCATGTATATATATATATACACATACATAGCCCCTATATATATATATATATAGCTGGGGAATACAGGGAATATCCCCTATATAGAGGTTTCCTAAAATAGGGCGACCGCAAGCATCCAGGAATCCAGCAATTGGGGTCCCACATTTATGGAGACCCCTATATGGATAGATAATTCATATTCAAAAAGGACAAGAATCTGTGGTCCATCAGATCTCTTAATCATTACTTAATCTCATTTAATCTCACCAAAAATGGCTATGGGTCAATATCTATTATTACAATATTTGGGGGAATAACCATCCAATAACCAGCTACTTAGGGTACCATCCGGGCCCTGGGGTTTTGCCTCATAGCCATATATATATATATATATATATATACACATAACAGTGCTATTTCATATTCCCTATGGATCCAAATACCTTCTTAGGAAGTGTGACTGGGGTATGATTTGGGGGTTACGTACCTTCTCAGGTGTTTGGATCCATAGGGATTATATGCCAGTTATAAGTTATAAGCATGTGTAAATGTGGAATATTTATAATCCCATATATTGGTAACTTACAACCGATTAAGTGGTTCATAAGTGGTTATATATATATATGTATATATATATGATATATATATATATAAATATGATATATATATATATAAACACCCAGTAATCCCAATATGACCAATATTTATATATATACACACATAACATCATATAACATTGCTATTCATTTCTTATTGATCATTCCCCACATCACTGCGGCCCCGGTGCCCGGCATACTGCACCGTTTTCATGTGGACGCTGGCGCCCCGCAGCCAGACCTGGAAAACCGACCGGGAGAACCATAGGACAATGGGGATTTAAGCCCTTTATGGCCACTGAATTTATGGCCATTTACCAGTTAGTCAGTGATAACTGACCCCATTTATGGAATGATCACCCAATTTATAAGCGTCAAAAAAAGCTGGTCGAGGGCCGTAACTGTGGAGGAATTTGCCATGTCACAGGCTTCCACATGATGAAACATTTGTCTTGGACTGTTGGACAACACTGGACATTCACACAAACACGCCGAAAACAAAGATTTCGTCAATGCACCCTAAAATCAATGGTTGTACCGGTAAATTAACATAACTATGGCCATGAATATCCTCATGGCCAGTGTGTAAACCCATCCCCCAACGTGGAGTACCCTCTGGTAAACAGTCCCAAAAAACTATGGAAAAATCAACAAATCACCATTGTCTAGCATTTTTCAGTGGTAAATCATGGAAAATCTCCATTTTTAATGGCTAAATCCACGATTTCTATGGCCATGTTCTATCGCAAACGCGCTGAAAAAGCGTAGACCCGGGGCACAGGCCTGGCCAAGGCAGACCTCAAGACTTGGCACCTGCAATGGCAGCAACAATGTGTCAATGTGTTAAGACTGGTGGGTTTTAACAATGTGTTCAGCATAATATTAACTATGTATTGTATATAACTATATATATAATTACGTAATATAGCTGATACCATATACAATATTATATATAAATACAATGTATACAGTATTATATATATATATATATAGATATATATATATATATATATATATAACTACGTAATGATACCATAATGTAACTGGTTAATAACCCATATAACTGATATAACTAATATAAATCATATGATGATTATGATATAATATAAATTAATCTAGTTTTATCATATTATTATAACCAATATAACTCATATAGCCCCTATGGATCCAAACACTGTCTGAGAAGGTACGGCTCACCCTCCAATTTGTAGTGAATTATACCCCAGTCACACTTCCTGAGAAGGTACTTGGATCCATAGGTACTTGGATCCATAGGGAACTAATATAAGTAATATGATGATTATGATATAATAAAAATTAATCTATTGTTTTATCATATTATAAACCAATATATTGTTTTGACTAACAGGTTATGTGTTATGATATAATATAAATTAATATAACTAAGATTCTTTATATATCAGACTTGGGCAGAAGCACCATTCAAATGAGAGAACTGCAAACTCGGACTACCGCACTCACTTGACTCACTTGATTGATCATTGAAATGTTCAAAGCAATATGAAGAAAACAAAGAAACAAAGTATCCAAAACTGCATGAGCATTGATTGAAAACACTGAAATAGAGAACATTGCTCTGCCATGCTCTGCCTGGTTTACCGAAAGATTAAATCAAAGGGACCGGGACTACACCATCGAAAACACTGGATTCGACGGATCGCCTAAAAAAGTTTGTAATGTTGTAAAGCCAATGCCAATTAATCAAATTATGGTTGATTATGGTTGATTATGGTTGATTATGGTTGATTATGGTTGATTATGGTTGATTATGGTTGATTATGGTTGATTATGGTTGATTACTGGGATTGTTACCATTAATGCCAATCAACCAATCAACCAATCTGGCAACTGGTAACAATCCCATTAATCAACCAGTCAACTGGGGGTCATGATAAACATCATCCCATTTCCAATGGGAAAAAAAACAATTTCATGAACCTATACTTGGGGTTGCGGTTCAAGTTATAGTTCGTAACCATAGTTGTGAATGACAAAAACAAGGGACAAACATCCAAATTTATGTGGGGAATTCCATATACCCATCAAAAGTCACCCATAAAGCCCTATTGGAGATGTATAATCAGAGGTTTCCAAAAATGCTGGTACCCAAATCAATCCTTAAATATCTCCTTAAATCACTCCAACTCATTTAATTGAAACGGAGAGCTTTCATGATCTTTCATTCTAAACCCATCATATATCAACATTTGGAGCTTTTCCAATCCAGCAAACTAGTTATCATCATTTATCATCCGTATGAGTTTTCCAGGATTTTCCATTAAAAAAAACATACATCTAATGTCAACCCTGGATTAATAAACCCCAAACGGCTGTTTAATTGGGGGGGATACCATTTATGTATCATAGTGTGACTATTGGAGGAGTACCCCCCTAATTTTCATAAACCACGGTTTAGTCTCATCCGGGCTTGACATTATAGGGGTACCCTCTGGTAAACTAACATAACTATGGAAAATCACCATTTTTAATGGAAAAATCCACTATAAATAGCCATTTTCAATAGCTACGTTAAATTACCAGAGGGTACCTCCCATTTATGGCAAAAAAAAACTAGTGATCCATCTGGATCCATCTACCTCCAACGGCAGCGCAGGATCTGCATCGCCCCGGGGACGATTCATCTCCTGTGCCCCAGTTCGGAATCGCGTGAAAAGTTGGTGCCAAGAACTGAAAAATAACTACGTGGTTTATTGTAGATATATGAAAAAATATAGTTTTTATGAAAAAAAACTATAGTTTTCATGAAGTTTGTTAAGGAATTTATAACGTTTGGGGGCCCCACATGGTAGTGTTTAAGATCTTTTAAGTATGCTAATGCCAAATATCTATGTGAAAATGGTAATATGATGTAAGATGTACTTGCTCCATAGCGAAAAAATGCCTTTACTATTTGTTTACCTATAAATACGTGGCTTAATACCTGAAAATTGTTGAAGAAAGAAGGACACGAGCCGGGCGGCAATGGCCCCGCTGTTTTGTATTGTTTGTATGTGTGCGTTCTTTGCAACAACCCGGCTTTAAAGATGTTTTTGTTGAACACCATGCATGTTAATTTGATATGCGTTTTGCAATATTTTGGAGCCTAATGTCTGTTTTGTCCCACACCTGCCAGAGTTTTTAAGCTCATAGAGAAACCCATGAATTTTACAAACGCGTTCTGTCTCCATTGTTTCAGCTGCTGCCATTGCCAATGTCCCTGTTTTTTTACACCAATTGGTTGAGTTCTTTCGGAACATAAAAGAATTCATGTACAGTAAGTATTAAGCTGGTTGGTGGTTTTAACCATCTTGAAAAATATGAGTTCGTCAATGGGAAGGATGACATCCCATATATGACATAGAAAATAAAAGTCATATATTCAGCCGTGGATTCAAGATTTTGGATCCTGCCATGAACGGTCGAATGTCTGCGTAGCAATTTCAAAGCATGGACATTCAACCATCAGAACGTGAACATCCCACCCAACCCCAAGCCACCCCAAGCCACCCCAATCCCATCCGTGACGTGGCATCATCAGCGTAGCATCAACGGCGTAGCATCATCACCCCTGTGCAAGTGTACAGTGTACAGGAACGTTGCTGTAACATCCCACCCCATCTCAATCCCATCCGTGACGTAGCATCATCAGCGTAGCATCAACAGCGGAACATCCCAGCTGTAAAAATGTACATGAACGTCAACATCCCACCCCCCTCTACTGGCTTAAGGACTCTAGGGCCGCCTAACGGCGGCCCGGGGATGATTCCCTGAATTCACAGCGGATTCAAGTCTGAAACTTGCTTGGTAGGTCCGTCCCGCCTCGTTCTGACCCTAAACATGAATATTTTAGCTATATAGATGTGTTGGATGAGTACTTTGAGCGAAACCAGGGGCTGGATTGCTGGCTTCAACCCTATCAATTGAAATAAGAACCCGGGCACGTGCCCGGGAAGTCTGGCCATGAGTTCTTATTTACCATTCACAGTTTTACTTGGTTGCGGGTATTTCGTCAAAAAATGCATTCCTGTAACAGGTGAAGACCAAAAAGTTCTTAAAAGGTGCGCTTGGCCGCTCCAGCCAGATGCTGAGACACAACCGGGGAGAAACTCAACCCACAAAAGAAATCTTTTGAAATATGCATCGAAGTGTGAAGGTTACCGGACCTAATGTTTTTTTTTATTTTTAGTAATTTAGGTACCCCCTTAAGAACTTGAGGGCGCCCTCGTTGCCAATCCGCATATTTTGTGCTAGCACTTTTAGAAGCCCAGGCCAGCTGGACAATTCGTATTCTATCCAACGGTTCCCTCTACCGGAACATCGATCATCATCGATAACATTACTTTAAAATTATACAAAAGAAAATTATACAAAAGGATAGAACCTAGCCTTAATTGCAAAACGTTGTACATTGCTTGGCTGCCAGTTGCCATGCAAATCCAAGCGTTTATCGGCGAAATTCCCATGTCTTCATTGGTTAAGTTCCCATAGCGTTGCATCAGACAGTCCCATGTGTTTCGTATTTGTGAATACTATAGTTGTATCCCCTTCTTCTCTGTTTCCAGAACCCAGTTATTTTCATATAGTAGGAGAATCTCTGAAATGTCAAATTCGTAAATGGTGACTAAGTGGCATATTAAGATCAATCATTGACCGTAGAATTGCCAGATATCAAATGGTTTAGCCTAGATCATTTCGGTGCCATCCCTGATTGTTGTAATTAACCCAGTTGCAAGCCGCTTGGATATGGGTCAAAATGATTGGTGATCTTTCAATATTGGGGTACCCAGGCCCAAAACCATTGGTTTCCCCATATTACCCTGCTTCATTGACACCTTCTGGATGAATTGGAGGTTTCATAGTAAATCTTAAATGCCCAAACAAAAAAAACAAAACTTAGGTTAGCACCTATCATGATGCTAAAGATTGAAGTACTAAAGATACTAAAGATACCAAAGTAATCTAACCAATCGGTTGACCCTGAGACACACACCTCTTCAGTGGTCCACCTTGCCCCACACCGGGCCCACCTTGCCACGAACGCTTTTGTTATTTTCGAACCTCAAAACGCACGAATTCCGACTTCGAAAAGTGCCTAGATTTACAACTTTACCAAGTAAACCATGCTAAAATCAGATTTCTACGGTCAATGTATCGACCTATGGAGATGAAACAAATATACATACAAATATTGAATATTGAAGACGCATTTTCGGTCATTGCCTTTTCCTTCGTATTTTATGTCGCAAAAGAAGCACATTTCAAGGGCTGTTTTTGACATTTCAAGGGCCTGGCTTGGGGTCTTTGATCATCTGGGCTTATGAATGGAAAATCCAAGATGTCTAGTCGTCGAGTCTCAGCACATCCAAGACTTTTATAATCACGGACTTTCATTTAGAACGTATTTTTTCCAAACATGAAACAACATTACAATGTCCCACCCGGCTTGGTACCACGTTCTCAGTGCTGCATTCAGAACATCAAATTAATACCACATTTGACCGGACGTTCTACTTATTATGGGGAAAGAAACGTTTTGACCGATTCACAGCTGCAAATCAACAGCACGATCTCCAAAAAAATCTAAGTGCATGATTGTCCGTCACTTGTCACGGATTTCCACTTAGAACATCACACTTGAGAGCAGGCGGAGGCGGACGAAAGGTAGTGTATTGGGAGAGGAGTGGTGTCAAAATGCTGCGCCCCTAAGGTGATACACCAAAAACGTTTTTGCGCAGTCTAAGATGATTTTATCCAGAGCATGACTGCATGATACGGTGTCTTGTGCAGCGTGAAATGATGCACAAAAAGGTGTTTATTAAAAACCCCTTTTTAAGACCCCTTGCAGCAACTGTTATTGAGGCTGAAGCAAACCAATTATGCTGAACTACAGGGATATCTCCCTCATGGAGAGTGTGCCTCTACTGTGGCGGACCGTGACCGCGTCGCCCGCGGGAATTGAACCCATGACCATTTTCGGGGGGGGGGGGCCCCCTTATAATTGATATCTAATACATAACGGCTAGAATTCCACGTTTTGCACGGGCTGGCCCCCCAATACCCCCTATGCTTGTGCTGAAGCACGGAGAATTCAGGCAGCTGACGCTACCTTTCGTGATTTTCCAAACTTCAAAATCGCACACTTGCAAAAACATGGAAAGGTGGGACAACGTTCTAAGTGCTGCACGTAGAACATCAAATTGATGCATTTTTTTACTGGACGTTCAAAGTGTGCACCTAGAACATGGGTGGAAAAACGCTCTAACTCTAAGTGGCGGACTGAAAGCCTCTCTAGCTGCAAATGAACATGTTCCTTTGGAAAATCCGTTCTAGGTTATTGTCCATCACTATAGTCTCACTTCCATGCAGGTGAAATGAGCAACAAAGGCACAACACACTGTGCCAGGAACTCTGCGGGTACAGGCCAACACTTGTAGCATACAATCATATGAATCCAGTTAGTTAACACTCCAAAAAAAATGGATTTCTCGGACACTGATGGAAATTGCACACATATAGTATAGTCATATAGTTGTTCCTTTTTTGGGCCATGTGTTTTCGTTTTTTTATTTCCAGGTTACATCACGCAGCGGGTGCAGCCCTAGCGGTAGTGGAAACTGCACCTTCCCATATGGATGTATCTGGCTGAGCAACTGAGTGCTGCTTCAGTGCCTCAAACCATTCAAGCATGATCAACAAACACACATATATGAAAGCTGTGAATGTGTATATGATGTAGGTAGTCTTCTCAAACCAATAGATGAAGTAACTACAACAGCATACAACAACAACTACTACTACTACTACTCCTCCTACTGCTGCTGCTACTGCTGCTGCTGCTGCTACTGCTAATGCATGCTACTGCTACCGCTACTGCTCCTGCTACTGCTACTACTGCTACTACTGCTACTACTGCTACTACTGCTACTACTGCTACTACTGCTACTACTGCTACTACTTGTACTACTGCTACTACTGCTACTACTCCTACTACTACTACTACTACTACTACTACTACTCCTGCTACTACTACTACTACTACTACTACTAGTACTACTAGTACTACTAGTACTACTAGTACTACTAGTACTACTAGTACTAGTACTAGTACTAGTACTAGTACTACTACTATTACTACTACTACTACTACTACTACTACTACTACTACTACTCCTGCTACTACTACTACTACTACTACTACTACTACTACTACTACTACTACTGGTGGACAAAATCAACAAGTTAGGTTCAAAAAAACAAATGCGCCTGGAAAATACCATTCTCTGGTAACTGACATATGTTTCTTAGCAGTATGACCCATCAATGTGGTTGAACATGTGCTGGCTATGATTTGCAATCCGCAAAAAAACAATCCACACAATGGGGCCCTAGTTCGCGAAGTTGGTTTACACCTATCAAGACTAGGGTTCGTGGAAGATATAGCCATAGATAGCTATAGTTAATGGAGTGTTAACCAGCAAACACTTCACATATCCCGTAGTACATAACCCACAGATTCCCATGGATTATCCAAAAATGCCCCCAATGTTAGTACAGCAAAAATTAACCACCTATAATTTGATGTTTTATACCAACGATAAAAATGGTAAATTTGGGGAAGGTTTACCATTGCTTTACTAACATTATGTTTGATTTATACTCCATTGTATTCCCATTCTGGTTGTTTATAATCCCCATATGTGCGGCTTAAGTATGCCCATTCAAGATAAAGTTATATTTGACCATATAAACAAAAAGTACTATAAACATGGTAATACTCCATGTGGCTTAAATACTATCGATGTTATATTACCATCTTTTATTTGACCAGAAAAAATGGTGGGTCTTTTCTGCCTACCCGGGAAACCCAGCCTGAACCAGCGGAAACACAGGTTCTTCAGCGCATCCTGACCACGAAAAGAAAACGTGAAGGGCCAATGATGACCATAAAGAGTGCAGTTAAAGTTGCACATGAAAATCACTATGCTTAAAAATCCTATAAGTTGGGATATTCCCCCTATAACTTTAATCATATAATGTTATACATCCACTTTTGACTGGATCTGCACTTCCAGGTCCAATTAGAAATGCCCCAACTATTCTGTGGTTCTTTATATATCTACTAACGTTTTGGCAATTTGTGGTGGTAAGTGTTGCCTACAATCCCACACGCAGAGCATATGGGTGATGAATAAGAACATGAACAAATGATAGAAACTTAAAACATTCAGGTATTCAAATACATCTCTACATGTAATATAACAATATTCAGTTATATGAAATTACATGTAAATGTTAAGATAGAGTAAGTAGCAAATTTCTCTGCCTGCATGGCATTTTGGTGGCTGGAACTGGTGGTCCAACCCCTTCGAAATTCTGATGGCCTGAGGGACGAAGCATTCCGGCGCTTGATTTTTTGTTTCCGTTCATTGTTCAAAAATAACAAATTATTAAGATTGTCTTTAAACTAAAAATCCGACTATATATTAGCAATGATATTATGATAGCACAACTTCTGTAAGGGGCTACTACAGTATAGAGATGGTGGATCGAATATTTGCATAATGCAACAAAAAACATGATTCACCTGTTGAATTTCGTGCCAACAACTTGACTCACTGGATTTCCATTTTTTCGGTTGCTTCAATACAACAACATAGATCAATTTGTTTTTCCTTCAATGACCCAACAATACACCGAATGCACGGAGAAAACACGATGATGGAACGATTGAACTATTCATGTCTCATCGCTACAAATTCAGCACGGCAATCGTTCCCTCCATGCATCCTGGTATAGTGTTGTGAAAGGTGCAACCCCCCAGTTACAACTTGCTTGATGACCCCCCATGAATTTCTAAACATCTATTGCAAACTGTAAACCCCAATTGTGTTACACATGGTGCTGAAATGACTATGGGGGCACCACCTTGAAACCCTCCTTGGCTATTATTTTCTATCACTGAGCCACATGTGGGTGGAAACCATGCACATCCTGGTGGGTTATTGACGGCTACCGTGCGCAAACATTTATTTCTCAGATTTGGTGGTGAAAAAATACCTGTTCAATGTGAGGTTCCCCAGTTATGTTTGTTTCCTTAAAAACTCAAGGAGGATTTGTTCAATATATCTACCATAAACCGTTCCCGTAAAACGCGCGTTTTTGAATATCTCGATTTTGGGGTGGGGTGGGGTGGGGGGGGATGTTAACGTTCCTTGTACTTCGTACATGATATATTGCTACGCTGCTGAGATCTCTGGGATCGTTTACTACGTTACATGTTGCTACGCTGCTGAGACCTCTAGTGTGGGGTGGGGTGGGGTGGGGGGGGGATGTTAACGTTCCTTGTACTTCGTACCTGATATATTGCTACGCTGCTGAGATCTCTGGGATCGTTTACTACGTTACATGTTGCTACGCTGCTGAGACCTCTAGTGTGGGGTGGGGTGGGGTGGGGGGGGGTGTTAACGTTCCTTGTACTTCGTACCTGATATATTGCTACGCTGCTGAGATCTCTGGGATCGTTTACTACGTTACATGTTGCTACGCTGCTGAGACCTCTAGTGTGGGGTGGGGTGGGGTGGGGTGGGGTGGGGGGGGATGTTAACGTTCCTTGTACTTTTACATGAATATATTGCACGCTGCTGCTCTGGGATCGTTTCTAGTTACTGTTTGCTACGCTGCTGAGACCTCTAGTGTGGGTTGGGGGGGGGGGGGGGGGGGGGGGGGATGTTAACGTTCCTTGTACTTCGTACATGATATATTGCTACGCTGCTGAGATCTCTGGGATCGTTTACTACGTTACATGTTGCTACGCTGCTGAGACCTCTAGTGGTGGGTTGGGGTGGGGTGGGGTGGGGGGGGATGTTAACGTTCCTTGGGGTGAAGGTCACCAGAAACCGGCAGAATCTCAGCTGCCACACTGGCACCATAGATTCTATGTGGAATCTCATGAAACGGTCAATTCCCAGCAACTTGTCTGCCAAACGTGACCTTTTGATGGTGTACGCTAGAGCTTGGCAGTGGCGGTGCATTCACAAGAATGCTGACTGCCAGCTGTTTACCACGCATGCGTTGCAGCGATGAGGCTGAAAAAGGCAAAAACACGCCGCAAGTTTTTCCAGGCTTTCCAATCATCAAATTGGCACGGCGCTGTGGTAAAATCACCATTTTTTAAAGCGATGACGCTGAAACAGGAAAAAACGCGCCCCAAGTTTTTCCAGGATTTCCAATCATCAAATTGGCACGGCACTGTGGTAAAATCACCATTTTTTAAAAACATGTGCGTTTTATGGGAACGGTTTCCGGTCCGGCGGGGATGATTATCTCTGCCACGTTTGGACCCACCAAAAGCATCACCTCACGCAACTGTGGCACAAACGATTCGAAAAAACGTGTCACAAATATTTTGAAGGCTGTTCGCCGGCAACAAAAAAGTCAATCCCGGGGCAGCCGTGAGGGGTCGCAGGTGCGCGGTAGATTGGTCCTCGACGGCTGTGTTGGCTTTCAATTTTCCATCTTCGCCCTTCTCACGACACCTCGGCGCGAACAACACAAAGTGGGATGTTGTGGCCCTTGACCAGTTTTTAGTCAGTTATATAACCCGGTGATTAGTTATGACCCCATTTTTAACAATAAAAATAAAGCTGGTAAAGTGCTTCTGATGGAATAGCGCCAGCCTGCTTGGCTAAAGATTCCGCATGCCGATCCTGCAAGATGTCCCGGCCATCCTGACTGACACCTTGTTGCTGCGACAATCTTCGAGTGCGGCTGCTTCGCTACAATGTGGCGCTTAGCGTCTTTGTGTCACCTGGTCGACACATAATAAGCTTCGTGTCCTTGGTTGATAACAGAAGTGAAACCACCCTGAAATGCAAAGTAAGCAGTGTAATATTTGAACATTTGAACACGTTCGTCCAGTGGAGATTTAAAGAGCAACATGACCGATGGACATCAATGGTCGTGGGCGATGGACTCAGGAACTTTTGGTTTCCAGCAGCGCCATGATCATGACCAATGGAGGGGCAGAACGAGATCTAGGGTCTTGCCTTGGAACCTAGAACAGACGTGTCGTGTCAAGAGGTTGTGCAATATCTGGATTTGTCTGAAAATTAGGTACCTTCATATCCAGTGGTGTCGGCATATAATTTAATTAGTAATAATGAACAATAATATATGATCATCATCATCATCATCGTCGTCCGAATGATCATGGTTCCGGTTATTTGATGGTTTTTGGAGATTGGGGATATACCTAATTTTCAAACACACTCATATTTGTTATACGGAAATCTTCTAGGGTGCAGGGATGTTTTGGAAACTTTCTTCGAGAAATCTTGCAAATTTTGCACAGAGACACCGACAGAGATATGGGTTTTTGTCTGGACATTGAGCAACCCCAAATTTTGGCCCCAAATCCGATCCTATGAATTTTCATCAATATTTTCAAACCCATGAATCAGCATCAATGTTTTCATTAACATGGCCACTCGGGGGTAAACCCCTCATTTCAGACATACCCATGACAAAAATCAAGGAAAAAAAATCTGGAGAGCTCCCTTTGGAGTAGCCTCCTGAAATTTCCAAGAGACAATTTGCAAGATCATCTCCCATACCCTCCGGTAATCAACCATTCCCATGTATAGGGGGGTTCCCATCGCCATAGTTAATTGCTGGAAGGTAGTTCCCTCAAGATCTGTTTCAGAGAACTTGAGGAAACCTTGCCCAGAGAACTTTTGACAAACATGAGCATCTGAAGATTTGGGTGCTTCATGGTGTGTCCAAATGTCCACTTGCCAAAGGAAAATCATGTTGACTAACCTTTGGAAACAGGGGCCGCAACAAACACACAGGACAATACGCTGCCTGACGAGAATGTTGTTCTACTTTCCCACCTTCAATCCGGATTCTCTTGCTGGATTGTTCTCAAAGACTGCGCTGCGCAGCCTTCTAAAAGCGAGCCATTGAAAAGTTGGCATAGACCAATTGGGGCGTAGTATTCATGGGCAAACAAAACCATCGCTGCTCATCAGGTAAATCCCCCGCGTGAGTGGTCGTTAAAAAGAGATCCTTTAAACAAAGCCATGCCACATTCTATATCCCATTGATGTGGGCAACCCAATGCCGTAAACAACAACAATTTGGGGGTTGTTTATATCAGCAATAAAAATTGTCATTTGGGGATGGTTTATGACATTGGTTCTACCACATTATATACCATTTATCTCGGCAAAACGTTACTTTTTAACAAATCAGAAATAGCCAACATGTTGCTTGAAAAAAGCGGCCTCGGCCAGTGAAGTCGCTATATTTTCAACTGCAGATGCCATAACGATGTACTTCCAAGTATGAACGGAGTTTAACAGGTTTTGGGAAAAACGCTGAGATAATATCTTGGGCAATTGTCAGTCCACAGGTCGGATGGAACGAACAGATTTTTTAGCCATCATCTGGCGTTGGTCAGAGGACAGGATCACTTTTGGGCCATTGCGTGGGCACTGACACCCTTATACCCTCTAGTAATGTGACACGGCTATGAAACATGGCCCATTTATAGATGACTTACCTTTCAAACATGGTGATTTTCCATAGCTATGCAGAACAGGTTCTCTGACATTCTTCGAGTTGCAGATCAAATCTATAGCATCCATGCGCCCATTATTAGGCTTTGACAATCGACTAAATAGACCAAGTACAACCAATTACTGTACCCCTTTTGGCATTAGCATCAATATCAAATTTACAGTGACAATCCAATTGCCAACTATACTAAGGTTTGTCTGACAATAGGGTATGACAGTATACCAAGTTATTTGGTGGAACACTTAAACTCCCTGGGAGAAAAAAAAACTACAGTTCCCGAAAAAAAAGAAAACATACAAAGGAATAACATCATACACACACAACCAAAAAAAACATTGCAAATCATAGTTCTTTTTGCCCAAATCTGACTTCAAAACTCACCACAGTTGACTTGCAGATCCCCGTCCAGCTGAATTCTCTTTCGGATTCTTTTGGGTTAACTAAGGGTCTATGATTATGAAGCACCAAAAAGTGTGAAACCGGATGGTAGAGGCCAATGATACGTCCAATTATGTCCAGGCCCACGGGCCCACGGTTGGTTTTGCATCGATCCACGGGGTGAAGCAGCCCGGGATGCTGCGAATTAAATGGGCATCCATGGTTACAGTAGCTCTAGCAAATGGCTAAAGGGTTAGCTATGAGAGTGGTCTGCATACGTCTATAAATTGTTAATATATATATATAATTATATATATATATAAATATGAGATTTTCTTGAAGTATATATTATATCAAATTATATATTTATATCATATATTATACATATATATATATATATATTATTAAATTTCACGAGCTCCTGGGATTTTGTCATTTTTAGGGAATATTGGATATCAAGGTCAGGATGCAATATTTGGTGCAGTGTACGCGCACAAGGGTGGCACCAAAAAACTTAAGCGTCATGGTTTGCACGGGTTTGCGCTGGATCAGCCTTCCATAAATGGAATTGGTCCAATTAATCGTTCAGAAAAAATGAAACGGTCGGAAACGGTCGGAAACAGTCGGAAACGGTCGGAAACGGTCGGAAACGGTCGGAAACATGATCAGGCCAAGACTTGTCCAACCCGCATTTTTTAAAAAATAAGCATTTCCGCGCAACGCCGTTTTTTTTTGAAGGTCCAAAGGCGTCCAAGGGGAAACGGTTGGAAACAGTCGAAACAGTCGGAGATCGCACCTTCGCTCGGCAAAAAAGACATGTTTTTGCACAATTTTCAAACATGTTTCATGAACATATGCTACAAAACAACTACTTTTTTGCCGAGCGAAGGTGCGATCTCCGACTGTTTCCAACCGTTTCCCCTTGGACGCCTTTGGACCTTCAAAAAAAAAACGGCGTTGCGCGGAAATGCTTACTTTTTTAAAAAATGTGGGTTGGACAAGTTTTGGCCTGATCATGTTTCCGACCGTTTCCGACTGTTTCCGACCGTTTCCGACCGTTTCATTTTTTCTGAACGATTAATTGGACCAATTCCATTTATGGAAGGATGATCCAGTGCAAACCCGTCCAAACCATGACGCTTAAGTTTTTTGGTGCCACCCTTGTGCGCGTACCCTGCACCAAATATTGCATCTTGACCTTGATATCCAATATTCCCTAAAAATGACAAAATCCCAGGAGCTCGTGAAATTTAATAATATATATATATAATATCATATACATTACATAGATGTGTATATACTTTCAGGGGGGTGCAAGACTTCACTTAAAGCTGGGGGGCACTGAGTTGCCCAATCCCATGGTCCTCATATGTCCCCATGGTCCGTCCCAGGGCGGGACATGGCTATTTTTTGTCCTTTCGAGCTATCTGGGACCAAAGGAAAACCACAGGGAAGCGTTTTTTACGGATTTCCAGGAAGAATGTCCTGGAAGAATGATGATAAATTTCAATGTATTTCAGGGCTTAAAAACGTCGCTTTTGAGGAGGGAAGCAGTCATGTCATGTCAACGGTCATGTAGAGCCCATGCTTCAACCCATTGCTTGCGCCCTATGTGACAATGTGACACAGACACACGATAGATTCATGATCATGTCCTCATTAAATCTCTTCATGCCCCATCTACTGTTCTGTTGAGAAAGATTTCCATTCGATTTTGATTGCAAAACTGAAAGTAACCCAAGTGGCTTAAGACCATGTACTCGTTGATTGGTATCTTGCTTCATCTTGCCATGCTTTTGAGGGTTGAGTCGCTTCATGTCTATGTGCTGTCTGAATTTGTTCATGGCATTATGGGGATACAGGCCATGTTCAGACACACTCCACAATCCCAAACATAACTGGTTGGTGGTTTCAACCCATCTGAAAAATATTAGTCAGTTGGGATCATTATTCCCAATATATGGAAGAATAAAATTCATGTTCCAAACCACCAACCAGATAAGATTATACTTGGTGATATATATAAAGATTCACCTGTCTCACGCCCTCATTTTTTGCTCTGCAAGGTCAGGATCGTCAACTTAAAGAAAATTAAACATGGGAAAAACACCCCAACTGAGCACCCAAAAGGGAAACCTTCCCTACATACCCCCAGAGGGTCCCGGCCAAACCCAAGGGACACCCCCAGCCAAGGTATGCGAAGTTTTTTCCCCTCAAGTCCGGCCAAACCCAAGACAAGAGAGGGTCTAACCCCACCACATGCAACTCTCGTGCATTCTTTTCTGGTGCTCTTCAGGGGGGGAAAATATGGGGGGGGCCCTTAAGCCGAAACTACAGACACTCGGGCTGTCAACTGTTCATCTTTAGCAACGAGGTCGTACTACCAAAGATTCACCTGTCTCACGCCCTCATTTTTTGCTCTGCAAGGTCAGGATCGTCAACTTAAAGAAAATTAAACATGGGAAAAACACCCCAACTGAGCACCCAAAAGGGAAACCTTCCCTACATACCCCCAGAGGGTCCCGGCCAAACCCAAGGGACACCCCCAGCCAAGGTATGCGAAGTTTTTTCCCCTCAAGTCCGGCCAAACCCAAGACAAGAGAGGGTCTAACCCCACCACATGCAACTCTCGTGCATTCTTTTCTGGTGCTCTTCCGACGTCCCCTGACCTGTGAACAACGTGAAACGAGCTCAAGTGGAGGCAATTGTTGTTTAAGTCCACTCAAGTACTGCCTACGAAAGTTTCTAGCAAAAGGAGTCCAAGGAATTTTTAACTCCGCGAGGACCGCCAAGCCTTGATTGACATAAATTCTAGCCGTTTTTTGTGACTGCCATCTTCCAGCGACCAGCAGTTTATCAAATACTCCATGCTGACTGAACGCATGAGTTGCACCACCCCGGCGCAGGGAATAGGGTCTAAAATCCCATTTGTCAAATGAAAGTGCTTTCAAAGCATCGGAGAACTTCTTTCTCCAGATGTGTGACGGGCCACCCAAGGTGACCTGTTTGGGTTGTGTAGTACACCATTGAAAAAGTCGTCTACACACCTCTTCAACATGGATAGTTATACTTTCCGCCGCCCCTTGCCGCTTACCTGACTTTGTCAGGCCTAGCGAGATGACTGCGGGACCACGAGGATTATTTACAGTAATATGAGAACCTTTGACGGACAACAACTCTCCAGTTCGCAGGAGACCATAAAACCCAGTAGCAGGGTAAGGGCGAAACCATGATCTTCTTTGAAGATGAAATAGCCCACCATGGCTTCCAGCATCTCTAATGGGAGTGGTGGTGCCCGGTTTGGGACCTCGTGGGTCACCCAAGCCTTCAAAAGACGCCAACTCTCCGGTAAACGTCCCTTTAAACGGGGTTGGGTGTCTTGCAAGCCCGCCAAGATGTTCGACGCACAAGTACGTCCAGAACCCTTGGCCCAAAGAAACTCTAAATAGTCTGCCACAATAGGATCAAGCTGGGCTGCTGACTGTGGCAAAATCAGTTTCTCATCTTTTAAATAAGTGAAGAAATCATCCAGTGCCTTTTGATATCGAGCTTTTGTAACTGGTTGGACAGTCAATGCTCGCAATGGTCCCAAAGTTTTTCGCATCTTGGCCCTTGCTTCTTGCGTTGTCCCTTCAAGATGCCTTTTCGGCATGGGACCATTTTCTTTTCCTGGGATGCCGACTTGGAGCATCCGCAGGATTGTCTTTGGTGTGAACGTAGGCCCACACCACATGACAATTGGTGGCAAGAAGCAGGGAGTTGATGCGTAACAGAGACCTTTTCAATTTTCGGCTACTGGACCTACCCCTGCTGAGGGCATGGAGACATACCATCGAGTCCAGCAGGTGTACAAACTTGGAGCGAGTAACTTGCTGTTTCTCAATTCTCCAGCGCATTGCAGTGAGCACGGCGCGCATCTCCAGCACATTAATGTGCTCATTTGAGTCGCGCCATTTCCATCCTGTGATGGTTTTCCAGGCCCACAAACCAGAAGGGATGCTCGCCCTCAGGCGATGATATTTGACTTGATCTTCCGAAGAAGATTGCAACAGAAGATCTTCACCTTTAAAACTTACCATGGTCAGCAATTTACTGACCAACCGTTCTTCATTTCCCGAACCTTGAATTTTTCGCTGGGGTTTCATTAACGGCCGCTGTAGAAAAGTTTGAAAATCTGTCGTACACCCCGGAGAGGTACGATCGAAGATTTGTTGCATGGACAGCGGAGGATTGAGCCCCAACAAGGTACCTAGCTGACTTAAAATCCAAGAGACAACCGTGACATTCCACGAGTTGCCCAAAAGGGTCAGTCTGCAATCAGTGTGAGCTTCGCTCCCTTGTTGTTGTTTCGCCAAACACATCATGGTGTAGTTTCTGGGGAACCCCATGATCACCTCCCGTTCCTCCACAGACGGCACACGGAGTGTACCTGCCCTGTTACACACACAATGTTCCGCCCGGTATTGATACGGCGGGAACCGAAACTTGTCAGTTACCCACCTTGCCTTATCGGCGTCAGAACACTGATGTAAACCCGCGGGCTTATACCCAGGGCTAGCCCTGGGGCGCGAAGTTGTAAATGTGGGAAAAGGCAGGTCTGAAGCTTTCCTCCACCCTGGAAGCAAAAACTCCTCCTCTCTAATGTGCGCCTCCAGCTGAACTGCACGGGGTTGAGAGAGTCGACTGAGCAAGGCTCCTTCACTACCAGCTAACTCCCAGTCCATCCAATAGAGACGAGGCCGCCTAGCGAGGGAAACTCCTAGTGCGTCAATTGCCCACGGGTCCTCACCAAAGCTTTGAGACATAACATCCCGATCAGACACATCCATTGACCCTACCGATTCCATGAGCGTGCGCACTTGTGCCCACGGGAAGGCCTTTTTCACCAGTTCTCTGATCCTTGGGACGTGCACAAACAGGCAGCTACGAGCATCCTTCATTGCCCCTTTTCGAGAAGCATTCAAGCCACTCACCCCCTGGCACGGGGGACCCGCGCCTATGAGGATCAACCCAGCTTGTGAAAATCTCAAGGCCCACTCTTGAACCATAGCTTCGTCCACATCGGCAATGTCCTTCACCCTGATTGTGTTTGGAAAACGAGACTCCACGACCCGGGCCGCACGATCATCTTTCTCCACCCCTACATGCCCCACGACATTCCATCCCAGGGTGTCGGCGGCAACCCGCACTGCGGCAATTCCGTCAAAGAGTCCTACGGTGAGGACCTGAGTTATATCAATCGGCTCCACGACGTCTCCTCGAATGCTGCACTGGGCAGCAATGCTTCCAGCCGGTGTTACACGGGAGGATGCTGTCACACCTCCTCCGGACTTTGAAGCATCACTAGCTGTCACAACCTTTGAAACTGTACAACGGAAGTCTATATAAGCCAGGGGTATCAGTCCTAGAAAACGGGCCAATTCCAACTTCACTTCCTTTGGAAGGGGAAGCCGGATGACCGGAGGGTAACCCTCAAAACTTAAAATAAAATTCCAGAGAGAGTTCAAGCTACCCAGGAGTGGCCTCCGGAACATTGCCAGATAAACCAGGCCTCCTCCCACGACTTGGGCTTGCTTTTGGGTGCACTCCTGTGACTCCAAAAGACGAGCGGTAAGCAAGGCATAGCGCATGACTTTCTCAGGCTTAGGGAAAGCCAAACCCTCTTCGCCATCAAAATAAGCACCTTGTACCTCAGCTTGCAGCTGCGATGCAACCGCTTTCTTTGGGTGCCTGGGCACGCCCAACAGAGTGTATTCTTCCCTGAGGCTGGAAACCAGTGGCGATACCGCACCGGATAATGCTGCGGCCATCCCTTTTGAGACCCGCTGCAGTTCATCGAAGTTGTCAAGGTAAATCCGGAAGAGCGGATTTCCCACAGAGAAAGTTCGGTCCTTTCGTATTTCCAGTTGGGATCCTAATCCCGTCCTACCAAGTGCCCTTTTTGCAATGTACCGATGTATATGCTGGGCCAAAGACACACTATTCTTAAACCCCATCGGCAGTACAGCCGCGCAGGGGTACCATCGGCCTGGCTTGTCGCCACACAGAGACTCCGGTAATGGCTTGTTAAAAGCCATCAGGGGGTACCACGATGGTGGTAGTTTGAAAATGTAGAAGAAGCATCTAACATCTTCGCTAGATACCACCAAATTCTCGTGCGGCATAAGGCACAAGGGTGACATGTTTGATAGCGACGGCAGAGTGGCAATGTCGCTATCTAAGCCACGACACAATCGATTGGCGGGGATGAGGTTCATTATAATCCTCATGATTTCAAACTGTCCTTCAAACTCATGCTTCGACACCCCGAACAAACCATTAAGGACAAGTTTGTCCTGAACTTTGTACACTTCGTCCTCATGAATCCGGTTGAATACCCCCTTTTGCAGGAGCTTCATGCACAAATTCTCCCAATGTTCAGGAGCGACCATCACTCTGGGTGGCCTAGTATACACTTGGTCCGCGGGATCCAATAAATATTTTGAAAAATTAACAACGTACTCTCTGGAGCCCAATTCCACCACTTGTTCCAAGGGCACCCCGCCTACTTCGTCAGGCAAGGCTGGGCTAACATTTTCCCACCTAATGGGCTGAGCAGTTAGCACTTCCTCTCCTCTATAGTCGATCCCTCTAACTTTAAAGAACTCCTCCCACGTGACAGGAGGAGACCGCTCGTTCCACGCCGCCACTCTGCGACAATCAATCAGCAAATTAGCAAGGATCCTTTGTTGAAAACGAGAAGGTGCACCACTAGCCACAAGTCCCTCACCATTCAAAGAATTCAGAGCCAACACTAGGGACCTCAACAAATCAAGAACACAGGGAGATTCAGAAGGGAACATCAGGTTCAGGGTAGAGAGGGATGAAGGTAAAGGGAAAACTTTACCCGAGGGCTTGACCCTGCAGAGCACATCTAGAAAACCATCCATCCTACCCTGTAACCACGTCCCAACTTCCCCCATTCCCAAAGACTCAGATTCCAGGCGCACCTCACTTTTTTCAGCGCACACTCGGCCCAAGCCTGAGTCGCTTGCAACTCCTTCAACCAAACTATTGTCTGGTGACGGTGTAGATTCTGTACACGAAAGATCTGCAGGAGTGGTGGCAGCCACTCCCCCTGTGCTGTGAAACCTACTATGCAGGAGCTTTCCAACTCCACCAGAGTCACTCTTCCCATCGGCGAAGGCTTCCTTTTTTCTTCGAGGCGACCATGCGTCATAGTCTGAGCCCAATCCCTTCTTCTTCTCCTCTTTGGCATCTTCCGGGACTTTTCCGCAGGAGAGAGTCTCCCTTTCTTTCTTCCTGTTTCTTCTCCTCAGAGCTTTTACCAGGCGGCTTTCAACTCCCACTCTCAGGAGCTTTTCTTGGCGTCCTCTCGCCCTTTGCTTTTTCCCTTTTCTCCTTTCCCTTTGTCTTTGTCTTTGCTCTTGCTTTTTCCACGCCCCTTCTCCCAGGAGCTTTGACCCCCCCCGGGCTTGCGAGTCGAGTTTCGATTCCCGCATCGCAACTTGGATCTCCGCACGGCTGGAGATAGCTGCTTCCAGTGGGGGTGTAATCTCCACACGTTGGGCCGTAGCCCACGGCTGCCCGCTGATCAGGAGCTCCAGCCCTTTTAATCGCTGGGCTACTCCATCGAGAGCTTCCGCTGCGCGTCCTTGCAAGAGGAGGTCCCCCACAAAACTCAACGACATGACCTCCCGCAGGATGCCGCCTGAAGTCCTGTGAGCTAGGTGCTGCCGGGCATATTGCCCCATCACAGGGGGCAGACTGTCCTCGTCGATGGCCCACGTTGAACCACCGCTCTGCATCACAAACTGTTTCATATTCTGTACCGCTGCCGCGGCCAGAATCCCTGGCCCAGCCACTGCTATACGTTGGATCTTGGACCTGTCTTCCAAGATCTCGTCCTCCAACCCTTGGGCTGAGCTTGTAGACGACCCGCTGCTGCTCGAACTGGACGAGGGCCTCGCTTTTTTCAACCTCCTTTTCACTTTCTTTACCACTTTCCTTCTCGTCGCCACATCGGGATCTAGGCCCGTTCCTTGGTAAAGAGCCTTCAGCTCTTTCTTTGCCAGAGCCTTGCCCCCAACCTTCAATTCTTTTTTGGCCTTCTCCTCGCCTGCTTTTTTCTTCTCTTTTTTCTTCTTCTTTTTCTTTTTTCGACTGCTTGATGACACCGACGAAGCCTCTTTCCTCGCGTCTCCTTCGTTTTGCCTCCTGCTCCATGCTTCCTCTGCTCTTCTCAGGGGCTCGTTCTCGTCGACGGAAACCAAATTGACTTCCCACGACTTCTCAGCAGCGTCCTCCAACCTCCTGAAAGACCTGAGGTGCACTAAGTCCGGGTTAACCCGTTTCTGGTCACAGCCCGGCTTACAAAGGTGAGCCCGGATCACGGCAGGGTTTTGACCTGAAGCATACTTCAAAAGAGACTCACACTGGGTCCCTGTCAACTGCACTTGAACTTCAGCCTCACCGCCTTCCAAAGTGACCCTAACCACCTTTCCAGCCCACTTGCACTCCTCTTCAAAATAAGTGCTTTTTTCAGACACCAGCCAATGACCCCTTTCCAGCAGCGTAAGCGGAGCCAGATGAGAATCGATAGGCTCCCCCTTTGTGTAGAGCTCCGCAATGTCTTCCCTTCTCCTCCCACGACCGGGAGGGTCTTCAACACTTGATGCTGGCCGTCTCCTCGGAACAGCTGCCGCCGCTGGCCTCCTCCGGCTCATCCACCTCTGTCCTTTCTCTGAAACTTCCTTGACTCGTCAAGGCCGTACACCCAGATATCTGCGTTTCGCTCTCTTCTCTTCCTGCCCTTGGACTTTTGCTCCCAAGTTGGCCTTGGTCCCCAAAAAGGCGAGGGGCCACCAAACTCACCAGGAGGTGGACCTGCAGGAGCTTTTTGCCTTGGTGGCACTGCCGGCTCAGGAGGAGGCAAGTGCCCTCCAGAGCGTCTATGGTGGCCACTAGACCTTGCCCTCTCCCTGCGATCTCTTCGGGGTGAAGGCGTCTCCTCTGCACGTCTCCTCGGCCTGTCTTCTCGCTTTGGCCCTGGAGACTCACGCTCCCTCCTCTCAGGAGCCCGGCTACCGTCCCTCTCTGACCTTCTAGATGCCTTTCCTTCTCTTCTTGCTCTCCCACTCTCAGGAGACTCCCTGCCTTCTCTTCTCCTCCCTCTCTCGGGAGATTCTTCCCTCTTAGATCTCCTCCGCTCAGGAGAAACGACCTTCCTCCTCTCAGTCCTTTCTGGGGAACTCTTTTCCCGGCGACTCCCTCTCTCGGGAGTTTTTTCTGCTTGCCTTGAACTCGGACTGGGTCTCTTCTCCTTGGGCTCTGACTTTGGACTAGGGCTTTTGTGAGGGGCGTCTAAGCCCGTACCGTCAGAGTAGTCTGGCTCTTCCTCTTTAACGCCAGCCTCCGACCGTGACGCTCTATCTGCCTTCTTTTCACTAGGCGATTTTTCTCGCCTCTTTTTCTTGTCCTTGTTCTTTTTCTTTTCGCTCTTCTTGGACTTTTTGTCTTTCTTATGGTCTGCCTCTTTCCCCTGTGCCTTCAGCTCCGATGATGCCTCTGCAGCGCCCTCTCTCTCAACTCCTTCTATGGGTGACTCTTTCTTCTCCTCAATGCCAGCCTTGAGCCCTGCAGGGGGTGCCAGGGGGCCGGCCTTTGAACTCGCCTCTGCCAAGGCGCGTGCCTCCTCTGATGGAAGCTCCTCCCCCGCTCGGGAGGGTACCAGGGGCGCTCCCACTGCCACAGGAGGACCCTCTGGTACACCGTCGGCCAAGTCCAGCAGCTCAGAATGCAAGAAACGCAAACGCTGCAGGGCCGCAAATCGAAATTGCTCCGACCGTCCGGGAGCTACCAGGAGGTACCCCACCCGCCTCCACGTGTGGCAGAGCACACACGTACAGGCCAGTAGGGGGTGTCCCTCCACACTCATTCCCTTAAGCCGAAACTACAGACACTCGGGCTGTCAACTGTTCATCTTTAGCAACGAGGTCGTACTACCATATATATATATATATATATCATATATATATATATATATATCATATTTATTATCCCGTCACTAATATCCCCTTTTGTGTCCTCACAAAACACCAGCAAGAAACGCTTGGTCGTCCCCCGCTTCTGGACCCCCTCGTCTCGAGAAAGCAGCGCCAAATTCATGGATTGATCTGATCTAGGAATTTTCCCGGCCTGGTAAACTAACGTAGCTATTGAAAATGGCCATAGAAATAGTTGGTTTACCCGTTTGCCCATTAAAAAGGGTGATTTTCCATATAGTTATGTTAGTTTGCTCGAGGGTAATGTTTGAAAGGTCACTTTTTTAAAGGGACATGTAACGGAATCATGATTTTTCAACCATGGTGCAATTGGCATGGACTATCCCCAAGTCTCCTACCGAAGGCAGTAGGCACTGTAATCCTACAATAATGATCAACCACAATTTCTAAATGATATGTCCGTACTGGTCAACAAAAAACTTATGACCCTATGAATCCCTGTTAAATTCTAATAAAATATCATATTGCTGCCTATACATCCCATTAAATCCCTATGCTGTGTTCCCAAAACATGTTATACACTCTCGTAATTCAACATAGCTATGGAAAATGGTCATGGTCCATATAGATGTCCCCAGTCATGGCGGATTTCCCAGGAAGATCAACAAAATCACCTGCCACAACAACCCCAAGATATCGGCTTTTCCCATGTTTTCCCGGGATCCACCTGAGGCCTCGACCAAATCACATATCTGATTGACATCACAGGCAGCCGAGCAAACCTTGGGCGTAACGGACGCCGAGGACATGCGAGGACGCCTTCCCGCGGCGATGGTCACGGTATAGAAATGGGGCATATCATTGCTGGGTAGTGGTTAATACCATAGTATCCCCATCATACCCTCTGGTAAACATATACTGTTAATAATGGTTAACATATTGTTATTATTTGGGTTAATGATGGTTAATGACTTATAACTGGTTGGTGGTTGACCTACCCCTCTGAAAAATGATGGAGTGAAAGTCAGTTGGGATGATGATTTCCAATATATGGAAAAACATGTTTGAAACCACCAACCAGATATAATATACCTTTAACGTCCATTAGATCAAATCAGCATGAAATGACCTTTGAAGGGGAAGAATGATGATCAACTTAAGTGGATGTTGGTATGATACGCACCAAACCTATCTTCGCAGCCATGTTTTTGTGCGAAAATTGGACTTGCAGACCATGACACGCCATGTCACTGAGAAAATCATTTCTTGCTATATACTTCCTACCATATTGAGCCGATAACTTTTTGGCGGGTCTGAACAAATTATCATAACACCATCTCAGCTGGGTTTAAACTTCTATCCCCAGAAAACATCGGGTTCAAGCTGGGCCGGGTCGCCCCACTTGGAATTTCACAAAGGGCAGCGATTGATAGTAACATATTGTAACTATTCACTGTTTACCCAATATTGTTAGATGGATATCATAGATTACTTCTTCGTTTCCAGGAAGCTTATTATTATGGGACAGTGGGGACTTCCTCAACACTGCGGATTCTTGGATCATAGAGTGGGGTTTCACCCTCTTTTAACTCAACATAGTCATGGAACATCACTAATTGCGATGGGCAAATGATCTCAAAATGCGGCCATGTTCAATAGCGATGTCATATAATATAGCTATGTTAAATTACCAGAGGGCAACTTGAGCCGCCTTTTGGACCGTTGCCAAATATGAACCTATTACAGCGCTTTGAGAGAGGAGGCCTTCTTTGTACACCATGGGTGGTCATTTGCACAGGGCCGACACAAAAACTGTCATTCAATCGAAATATACTAAAACCCAATTTCCAGCAACATCCAAGATCATCCAAGTGAAGAACCACCTGAGTTCCAAGCTTACAGTACCAGTATTAATCGCTATTACCCAGAACCCATGGCAGTTGTGGACGCAGGATCATTCCAACAAATAAAAAACAACCAGGAACATCAAGTTCTTCACCGACGTCAGTGCCTCCTGCAGGGAAAGCGAAAAGAAAAAATTGCAGTAAACCGAGAAAAACTTGGATTGATCATGACATCATAATAGTGGGATATGATATCATTGCAAAAGATAATAGGACATAGCTAACAACTGTATACGGCTAAGCCCATAACCATACCGTATCATACCCCAATCATGTTTCCTGAGAAGGAACGGCTGCATCTATTTGGGTGATTTAACCATCAAAGATTGAACCACACCAAAACGGAGCTTTGTTATATCCTACCAGGTCTATTTTAGCAACGAACATGAACAGTGAATCACCAAACACGTGGATTCAACCATCAAGCAATGCTACTTAAAGCAACCAAAACAATGGGGGTTGAAAACAAATGAACATGTGAACTTGAACCCAACAAAAAGGGGATTCAAGCAACAAGAGCATGGCGGTCATGGAAGTGGAACCACTATTCAGTAGATACAGGAAGGATACAGCAAGCGCAGGTTTGTTGTCCTATACACAACACTTTCTTTGGGTCTAACGCTGCTATCTAGCCTTGGCAATGCATCAGAAAAAACACCCTTAGTAGATCAGGTCCCGGTTGAACAAGATAAAATTCATAAAAGCAGGCGCAAACATAGCCAAACAACGACGTCAAGTCTCCAATTGTGGTAAGGGAAGGAAGTAAATCTGTCGGATTGCATCTGATACTTACCCCTCAGAACAGCCCATGCCCGGCCAATCGATGTCGTCCCCTCTGCATTTCCTGTCTCTCCAGTGTTCTAAGATTGCTGCCCCTAGCAGTTTCGGGCAGCCCCATCACCAATCGCCCCTGTCAGCGTCTGCATTCGACGATGGAAACACGGCAGATCGTGGCAGACTTGAAGCAGGCGGCAGCCAAGTAGATGGCATCCTGCCCCTGTAGGACCAATCATAAGCAAGTTCCAAAAACAAGGAGTGTAGTATAATGATGTATAATGTATAGACAGATTATGACAGATTATAGACAAGAAGCTCTGGAATTGAGCATCACATCTGGGAAATTGACCTTGCAGTCTTTGTTGGCATTATATAGATTTCCTCCTTGCCATGTCGTATACCAGGTTCACGACTCCCTGTCATGAGGTCGTGATCTTGTGGGAGCATGCCGCGTGTCTTTGGCTCTGAAAAATTGACTATCGACGAATCGACATGTTCATTTTTGGGAAGGGTCAACACCTGTGGAACACCTAACTACCTTGCTGCGAAAACAAGGGTACCAGGGTTTTTGTCCCCATGTGGTGAGGATATTCATCCCTAAGAATAGTAGTAAGTAGGTTAGTTCACCTCAGATATAGCTGGACTACTCCTGATAAGATCAGATAATAGCAAGTTATAACTGGGGTTATAAGCTAGTGACTAACTGTGGAGAATCTCCAAGCATCAAGAATTCCACTGGATTCTCCACATAATCCACGGCAAACCCAAGATTTGTCCACATTGATGAGCTGCTACCACTGGAAAACATGCATTTTTATGTTTTCATTGACTAACCTCAACTAACCTTGACTAAATGTCGCTTCATATCGTCAATCTTGGATACCCTGACAAAACGCTATAGGCTATATAATTAGTCACGTTATATTTTACATAATATATATATATATATAGAGAGAGTATATCCTCTGGTACTCAAACATAGCATGGAACATCATCACCCCAGCAATAGTTCGATGCATTTCCCAATGAGCTAAACCTCCATGGCGTTCCGCTCATTTTCCAGTTGCTTGACCCGTTGCCCCGTCCTCGAAGATGTCCATGGAGAGAACCGAGAAATGACGCAACTGACCAACGGGTTTGCCACCGCTCCTTGGGGCGGTGCTGATTGGGGGCTCGTCATCGGAGTGATATGTGGTTAGAATGCATGAAAATAACGAGTTTTGCTAACATTTTCTAATTTTTGAAGACATCCCAACCAATACTGGTTGGTGGTATACCAACCCCTCTGAAAAATATGAGTCAGTTGGGATGATGATTCCCAATATATATATATATTATATATATATGGAAAAATAAACCAAATGTTCCAAACCACTAACCAGCAGCCAATAATTATCATGCAAATATTATCATTATTATCCAATGTTGTTCCCTCCGAATGACGCGATGGGTTTTTCCCAAGCCACGAAGATGTGGATTTTACCCATGGTTTTACAGGCTTCAGGTGGGGAGGGGTAGGGGCGAGCTGGGACAATAATCCCTTCTTCCTATTACTAAAACTCCCCCTAATAAAAAAACACAGGATTGGTGTGGCACTTCCGTTTTTTTTTGGGTTGGCCACAATTGGATTCTCAATTGTCGTAATTGAGAATCAATTATAAAAGGGAATTTAATTGATTTTGAAATCGAAAATTTTAGTTTCTTTTTATTTAGGTTTTAAATTTATTATTAGGGAAAAACTGCGAAATCCAATTTTTGGCAATATGTCATAGGTTTTTTATAAGGGATTTCATCACATGTGAAATTGAGTTTTGTTTTAATTATTAAAGGTTTTCATTGGAATATTAGGGGAAAGCTTCGAAATCAAGTTTTTGGCAATATTTTATATAAATTTTAATAAGGGGTTGAATCAAATTTGAAATCGAGTTGTTTATTTTAATTATTAGGGTTTTTCATATTGGAATATTACGGGCACCCTAATATAACATACCACCTAAATCCCCCTATAATAATAAAAATAGATCACCGATGATCACCGTGTTTACTATTTGTGCGGGGGGGGTTTTGAGTAGTAGGGAGAGAGGATTAACTTTCATGTTCAGCTGCTATGCTATGAGTTTTTCTCTTGCACTTGCACACATACTTGATGCTGCCCTACACACGTGTAATTGTTATGGGGTCGGGTGGGACCAGTCTTCTACTTAATGGCGAGATCGGATTTTAAATCCCGGGGGTTGATTGATCCCTAGTGGTTTACTAATCCGAACTTGACATCATAACTATTTATAACTGGACCTTCATAGGTCCTATAGGTTCATATTTATATCCAAAATCATCCAACATTATCCAACTATTGATAAAACAATATGTATATATATATAACATGATATAACTATATATGTATATATATATGTTGTACTTATACTATCATTGAAAAAACACATCTTGAGTAACTAGAACTTGTTCGCTTCATGATCTATTTTTCGCTTCACAGTGTCACTATCCAACTGCCGCGGGCCTCTGCAGCTGGAAGACGCAGAGCCCCTCGGCCGTCTCCGCCGTGGGCGTTAAGCCGTCGGAGTCCGGGTCTTTGCGCCTCGAAAAATGACCCAAACAATGGCTGTTTGAATGGGTTTTTCATATGGTTTTAATGGGAGATCATCTTGGGATACGTGGTTTGCATTTTTTTAAATAAAGTTGCTCACTGGATTTAATTGGTTTTCAGAGCTTAACGGAATATCATGGGATGGATATACTTGGGATCAATGCTTGGTGATTTTATCGAAATGGGGAACTCAAATCACCGAAACAATATTGTTTAACCAGCAACTACGTGTATGCAACTAAACATTTGGAATAATGAAGTTTCACATATGATAATTAATTATATTAATATATGTTATCATCATGTTTCAATATATTAAACATTGACTGAAGATATGATAATTCAATATAATTCAAGCATATCAGCATATCGCATAAGGATTGTTTTTGCCAATTTAGGCCACAAAAAGAAAGGATGCTTCGGACACTGAAGACCATGGAGTTTCCCGCCTCATTCCAGTAGCCACTCCCAAAGAGACTGGTTGGGTTTGGCTGGGATTCCCGTTTATTGTATAAGAATCCAAAGTACCCCCCCCCCTACCAGGAAGTTCAATCAGTCCAATTTATTATGAGTCCTGGTTTTTGTGAGAGTTTTCTTTTTGGTAAGATTTATGTATTGAATAATGTAGAACATGAGTCACTTCAAAACTATGTTTATGTCTGTCTTAGTTTTGAGGCTTACAGCGGTTGAAGAGCTATAAGGATATATTTATATGTAGTGTGTACGGTACATATCCAAGTTTGTACATCATGCAGGCAAAAGGGCCTTTTCAAGCAAGCCGTCAATGGAAAATTCAGTTTGGTAGAAATATGCAGTTAAAAAAGCAACCGGTTTTGCTATGACATAATTGAGTCAATGAATATCAAAGAGGAATGGTATCCCTATTCTCAATGGTTGATGGCTAAATCTCTACCCTCTGGTTATGTCAAAATAGCTCTTGAAAATGGCACATAGAAAATCATAGAAATAGTTGATTTACCTATTTAAGAAATTTAAGATGCTTATTTTCCAGTTGCAAACTGTAAACGTTTACCAGGCCGGGTCGTTTTTTAGATAACCCACGCCACATGATCGGACTGTGGACCAACTGGGGCGACCAGACTTCAGCCAAAAGAATTCCAAGGCCAAAGGACCTGGAGGAGGCAAGGCGGCAGGGCCCTGGCCATGGCTTTTTTTGGCATAGAATGCTATGAATGCTTGACGTTGCCCAATTTTAGTGGCTTGAATCCCCAACTATGCTGATATATGCTGATGCCAAAAAAAACAGTTGCCTCTACCATCAGCATCCTCATGTCACAATGGGATATCAAATGGGATATCAATGTTTGCCTAGTAGGATATCCAAAGTCCAATCAGTTACCTATTTCATGGCCACCATTTGCTTGGTATCGGGCCTTTTTTCAGACACACCTAATATCAATTAATATATATATATAGATAGATTAACAGACATTAGATATAATACGGATATTTCAAAAACAACCTCACAGCAGTAGGAATATATTATTGTAAATGTTGATATTCTATCTACTTCAGGATGATAATTATACTGTGTCTCGAATTATATCCCCAGAATGTCTTCTTTTTGTACCCCACCTTTCTTGTTTATCAAACCGCCCAATCAGAATCACCGGATGTTTTACGCCAAGTCACCCCTGACAGGACGTGGGTCGTTGCCACTTCCTGCGACCAGGGGTCCTTTTTGGTAGGTGTTGGACCACCAAAAAATGGGGGGTTGGTAATCGACCCACATAATCAGGAAACATATGGAAACATGGGGATTTGACAGGGCTACACAGCCGGATTCCTTGCGAGGCAAATAATCCTCATGGGTACCTATACCTTGATCCGAACCATTGAGCTATGATCCACCAGGCCAAGCCTCATTGGGTCGGCCTGAAGGAAATTTTGGCGGGATACTTCGGATTTCGAATCTGGGAAATACCCGTTGTCTTAACTTTGATGAGATTCTTCTTCACAGCGCGTCCGTAGCCACTCTACCACTGAAAGGGACGTAGAGGAATGCTTCCATGGCCCCAGAATTTGCCATAAACCTTTGCTCGAAAGTCGCTCAAGGGCTGTGTATGGCTCCCCGACGGTCACCCGTGGGCCACCCAGGATCGTTTCGTGCGTTGAGCTGAAGTGAGACCCTGTCGATCGCCCATGGGCTCCACCCGATGATCGCTGACTCAATTTGGCCTTCAATTTGGTCGTTTAACCTGCATAGCTGGCATAGCTGATTTAAGTGAACATCGTCCTTGATGCACCATTCAATATGACTTAAGATATTTCTTAAGAATAGTTGTTTATATATATATATATATTGAGTGCATTTTTATGGGGTTATAACTTATACTTATAACATCTTATAACTATACGCCGCCATCAATTGGGTAACTTACTGACATCGGTGCCGTTTCACAGGCACCGAATGTGGATATCGGATGCGAGCTCCAAGATCCACGCCACCATCCCAGTGGCCAGCTCCATAGAGAGACAGGGACCCTCTGGTATTGAAAATGGCGATGGAAATCGTTGATTTACCCATTAAAAATGGTGATTTTCCATAGTTATTCAAACGTTTACCAGAGGGTGATAAAGAGACTTTGATTGATATAAAAAACATCATCCAAAAAACAGAATATTAACCAAATTTCAGAAAAACCACGCTTTTCTTGGGGGATGCTGTAGTGACTACAGTTGGTCCATAATCTCCGGTATCATCCTTTAGGTTTTCGCGTATTTTCAAAAGAAGTCTACATTCAAGTTACTGTATTCGAATGAACATGATCCAAAGAATTTAAACCAAAAAAACAAACACACGAAAAAAATCCAAGGAACACATAAGTGTCCCAAAAAGAAACCTTTTTAAATTCGAGAAAGCTCCCCTCCACGAATATGTCTCGTTTCGTTTCAGTGCGTGGTTTCCTGTCACCGCACCTTGCAGGCTTGCCGCCAATGCTTGCCAGGTGTCGGTGTTCTGCACCAAATCTTCGGGCACACGCTGGATGTATCTGTGACGGCGCTGGGGAGAAAATGTCATGGGCCTCCAATCTGAATTTAGGGGGTGTGGGGTGATTAATGAATTGAATGGCTACCCTCTGGTAAACGTTTACATAACTATGGAAAATCACAATTTTTAATGGGAAAACTCACTATAAATGGTGATTTTCCATAGCTATGTCAGTTTACCAGAGGCTAGATAGAACCAATCTTCAAGAGGTGAAATACCCAACGCTCCGACTTGAGGTGTGGGTGAATAATGGCTAGAACCATGGTGAAGTAGCCCCCGTTGGAAAGCAACCCCTCTATGGATATTGGCTACATATCCACTTAAAGTCAATGGAACTGCACCCCCAATTGGACAACAATGAAACCTCGGAAAACCCCGGTCACACTGTGGAAAATCCATGTCTGTTTGAATTGTATATGACATGCCATCAGAGCAGCAGTCATCCCATTCATGTAAACCCTCGCTTTCCGAATGGAAAACATGGACGGTAATCTAACCAGCAATTTCATAGAGATATATCAGATACAATGGATAACAAACTAGATTCTGATGAAATAGGTACCTGCAACTATAGGGGATTGACCCATAGTTATGGCCATTGTAAAAGTAGAAACGACGTTAAGTAACTGAGGTTCGAACGCACCCGCTCACTTGGCAACTCCACAAAGGCATGCCGAATAGAACATGGAAACCTGTAAATATCAGTATCATCTATATTCATGTATAACATCTTGGAAACACTTTTCTTTCTTGGGTGAGAAGCTCAAAGGGACTTGACCAGGTCTACTACCCTGTCAAATTGGGATAAACTACACCACCCTGATACTATTACCTGTCAGTTTGATATGGATCGACATGGCCAGAAGGGTGAAATTTCAGAAACCAATTTTCACGGTCCCGCTTTGAACTTTGGGAGTGTATAACACGGGGACTCGGACACAATGACCAACACATGCTTGGTCTATCAAACAACATATGATGTAATGTGAGTCATGCGGTATACCAAGTCATTGACTCTACGCGCAAATCTATTCTCCGGGCATAAAAAGATTGGCTCAGTTTCAAATGGCCAACCAGACCATAAACCATGGCCTGACAAGATGCCTATTTAGCATCACAGTCATCCCACTATCAGTAACAAACATGCACCTAGAGTTATGGCCCTTTACCAGTTATGGAATGACCCCGTTTACATATAACCATTTATATATAACTGGTAAAGGGCTTTGAATGTAGTATGGACCTGCAGTAATATGGAGGTTTCCTGAAATGGGGGTACCTTCAAATCTTCAAATCATCCATTTTGGTTTGGAATTTTCATGATTTTTCCCTTATAAACCATCCAGCTATTGGGGTACCCCCATTTATGGAAACCCCCAAATTCTAAATTTACAGTGCCCGTTGATGCCGGTGATTCCAGCCTCTCGAAGAGCTCTTGAGCTGCCGATTCTGGGACATTCCAGGGAAGCCTCGGGTACCGACAAGGGGTCTGCACAGACACGGTGTAGCCGTTGAGTTCTGTAAATGTTGGTTTATAAGCCACCAAAATCCATCAAAATCAACTATAGGATATTGGAGTTTAGCTATCGTTTGGGCTCCACTTTGTGGGGATATCGTGGGAAAATAATGGGAATAAACTGGGATATATGGACAACATTGGACAATTATAGTCATAAATACTTGGATTTTGGAGGGCATTTGGTGTCCTCAAGGACACCTCAACTTCGAAAAACATACCAAAACATGTCAATTTTCACAGGTAGCTGTTTTGCTTGCGGTATAAGTTTGCCCTTGTGTTTTATTATTGCGCAAGTTCCAAAACAGAAAAAAACACATGGAACCCAGTTCTTCCAAATTGATGCTGCTGGCCTTTTTTCCCCACTGTGCGCCGTGCGCTGTTTTTGGTGCATGCGTGTCCTGTGCTAACATCCTGGTTGGGAAAAGATAGGATTATGGATTCCCTTAGACGTTTTTTTCAAATAAGAAAATTTTAAAATTCAAAAAAGGCTGGGAGAAGATGGGGTTATGGATTCCCTTATTTGTTTTTTTTCAAATAAGAAAATTGATTTTAAAAAAAAACTAGGTTTTTTTTGAAAGGAATCTCTTAAACGATTTTTTCTCAAATAAGCAAATTTGAAACTTCAAAAAAGGCGAGGAGAAGATAGGATTATGGATTCCCTTATTATGCCCTTATTTGTTGTTTTTTTTCAAATAAGAACTTTGAAAACAACTAGGATTTTATATGAATCTCTTAAACGATTTTTCTCAAATAAGCAAATGTGAAAATTCAAAAAAGGCTAGGAGAAGATAGGATTATGGATTCCCTTAAACGTTTTTTTTTTAATAAGAACATTTTAAAATTCAAAAAAGGCTGGGGGAAAAGAGGATTATGGATTCCCTTAAACGATTTTTGTTTACCTAATACAATTTTAAAATTCAAAAAAGGCTGGGAGAAGATAGGATTATGGTTTCCCTTATTTGTTTTTTCAAATAAAACAATTGTGTTTTTTTTAAAAACTATGGTTTTATATGAATCTCTTAAACGATTTTTTTCTCAAATAAGCAAATTTGAAAATTCAAAAAAGGCTAGGAGAAGATAGGATTGTAGATTCCCTTAAACGTTTTTTTTCAAATAAGAAAATTTTAAAATTCAAAAAATGCTGGGGGAAGATAGGATTATGGATTCCCTTAAACGATTTATTTTTACCTAAGAAAATTTTAAAATTCAAAAAAGGCTGGGAGAAGATAGGAGGGTTCCCTTATTTGATTTTTTTTTCAAATAAGAAAATTTGAAAATTAAAAAAGGCTGGGAGAAGACAAGATAGGATTATGTTTCCTTAAACGTTTTTTTTCAAATAAGAAAAAAAACATTCAAAAAAGGCTGGGAGAAGATTGCCTTATTTTTTTTATCAAACACATATCAAATCAAAATAAGAAAATGATTCAAAAAAACTGTAGGTAGAATAGAGTCAGAGAGATTGGTATTGTTTTTGTTTATATATTTAAACTAAATTAAATAGTAAAAAAAGGAAAATAAAAAAAAAATGTAACCAAAACATGTTAAACAATAAAAAACAAAAAAACAATAGAAACCAGTTTGGAAGCAAATTTGATGAAAGAACCAATGTCAGCCTTGTTTTTTTTGACGTTGATTGAAGTTGATTATTGATTTTTTTGACCAGAACTTAAAACACAAGCAAAAAGCTTAAACGATTTTTTTTATTTTCAAATAAGCTTATTTGATTTTTTTTGTGGCTTGTGTCCCCTGGATTTTGTTTTTTTTTGGTGTTTCTGATCAGAAAAAAACAAATTTTGGGGGACAGAAATTGATTATAATTGGTTTGTGTCCCCCACAATTTGTTTTTTTCGATCAGAAACACAAAAAAAAAAACAAAATCCAGGGGACACAAGCCACAAAAAAAATCTAATAAGCTTATTTGAAAATAAAAAAAAATCGTTTAAGCTTTTTGCTTGTGTTTTAAGTTCTGGTCAAAAAAAATCACAATCAATTTCAATCAACTTCAAAAAAACAAGGCTGACATTGGTTCTTTCATCAAATTTGCTTCCAAACTGGTTTCTATTGTTTTTTTTATTGTTTAACATGTTTTGGTTACATTTTTTTTTAATTTTCCTTTTTTTACTATTTAATTTAGTTTAAATATATAAACAAAAACAATACCAATCTCTCTGACTCTATTCTACCTACAGTTTTTTTGAATCATTTTCTTATTTTGATTTGATATGTGTTTGATAAAAAAAAATAAGGCAATCTTCTCCCAGCCTTTTTTGAATGTTTTTTTTCTTATTTGAAAAAAAACGTTTAAGGAAACATAATCCTATCTTGTCTTCTCCCAGCCTTTTTTTAATTTTCAAATTTGCTTATTTGAGAAAAAATCGTTTAAGAGATTCATATAAAACCATAGTCTTTAAAAAAAACACAATTGTTTTATTTGAAAAAAAACAAATAATGGAATCCATAATCCTATCTTCTCCCAGCCTTTTTTGAATTTTAAAATTTTATTAGGTAAACAAAAATCGTTTAAGGGAATCCATAATCCTATCTTCCCCCAGCCTTTTTTGAATTTTAAAATTTTCTTATTTGAAAAAAACGTTTAAGGGAATCCATAATCCTATCTTCTCCTAGCCTTTTTTGAATTTTCAAATTTGCTTATTTGAGAAAAATCGTTTAAGAGATGCATATAAAATCCTAGTTGTTTTCAAAGTTCTTATTTGAAAAAAAACAACAAATAAGGGCATAATAAGGGAATCCATAATCCTATCTTCTCCTAGCCTTTTTTGAAGTTTCAAATTTGCTTATTTGAGAAAAAATCGTTTAAGAGATTCCTAAAAAAAAACTAGTCTTTTTTCAATTTTTCAATTTCTTATTTGAAAAAAAACAAATAAGGGAATCCATAACCCTATCTTCTCCCAGCCTTTTTTGAATTTTAAAATTTTCTTATTTGAAAAAAAACAAATCGTTTAAGGGAATCCATAATGCTATCTTTACCAGCCTTTTTGGAATTTTAAAATTTTCCCAGCCTTCTATGACAATGACAATGATTTGACTTTTGAATCTTGGATGGGTTGGTTTGAGCTAAGTATGTAGTAAGTATATATGTAGTAAAAAAATGAATTACCTGGTTACAAGTTATAGTTATATATATGTAACATGTATGATAACTAAGGTGACTCAAACTTGCATTGCCTTGTGGTTTATCTTTTTTGTTCCACCTGTGAGCCATGAATCCATGAGAATGGCATGGTTTCTCTTTGGTCCAAAATGCAGAGTTTGGTGCCTATTTGGGGGAGCCCAATCCATAAAACACAAGCCACCAGTTAAAACGCAAGACCTGTGCAAATTCTCACCAAAACATGATTGATTTTTCAAAACATATGCTGTCAAAAAATATAGCAGTAGCAATCATATATTCAGTATATTTCAATATCAAACCATGACAACATCAGCGAATAATCACATGGTTTCGTTTGAAGTTAGGGCACCCCCGAATCCAGTGGTTTTTCATCATTTCACCATAAAAAATGTTGTTTGGAGGGTGTAACCCATTGTCAGACAATGGCCCTTTGGGTGGCCATTGCCTGGTTCGAATCCGGTGCAGCTCCACAAACGAGGCTCCGAACGCTAAATACGCCTTGGGGGGATGTGGGGATGTGGGGTTGTCCAGGTGTCCGGAACATGGGCATCTATACGTGTATCTACAACAGCTATCGCAATTTGATGGGACAACATGGTAAACCATAAGAATTTTTTGGGTGCACCATTTGCACAATTTTGGGGCGAAATTGTGCATTTATTTTCACTAGACCGGCATTCCAAGAAGGTGCTAGGAATTTGTCAGTATGTCAGCCAACAATTTGACTGATTTCGTTTGTGGTTAGTTGCTGCAACCTTTCATCACGTTCATGTAGTGCCAAAAACTGCAGAGAAATATCATTGGTATCCCAGCAAGCAACATATTCCCAACATTCATCCAACCAAACGTGACTTAAAACCATCACATCCCATCAAACTGGTACCCCCAGCACGGACCATCAGTTTGCAATCAATTCTGGGAGATTGGCCGATTGAATTCCAAAACAATGTCGGGGCTGCCATGGGAATTTCTGGTCAGCGTCTGAATTTCCAGTTTTCAAACATTTATCTCCCTACGTTTTATTCCGTCAATATCCGGCTCTGAACTGTTTACTTAATTTTACTTACGAAATGGATGCCTACTACGCTAAATACCGGATTTTATGGTTTGTCGGGTTGCATGCCCAATTTGACCCGTAGCTCAAATCTTGGGACATCGCGGGTCCGGTGCTTGGCACCCGGCACCAAGGTCCAATTTCTCCAGTTTGATGGGCTTAGGCCTCGGAGCCACAGCCTGCAATCGATCCGCGCAGAAAGCCGTTTTCCATTCGATCCTGTTAGCAGCCGTGCAACAGCCCAAATATAAGCAATTCTGACGACTATGTTGCTTGAAACTCATGGTAAAAATATCAATGAGGTGGCTTATTTATGAACCAAGTCAGAAATGAGAGTCCCGCAATGTATAATTACACGAGTGGTGACCTAGTGATGAGGGTGTTCCTGGATGGCCTGTCATCATCGTCTGTACAAGGCAAGGCCAAAGTCTGACCACTTGTCATTGCGGCCAAGAGAGGCAATAGTGGCTGAGGTTGCGCGTGAGAACGCCTTGTGAGGGTGACGCGTGGCACCTGGATAAGTCAAGGTTTCCGTTAATTAAGTAAGGCGCCTTGATGCTTTCTCATAGACCTGAAGGCCCAAAACGCAACACCAAAACCAGTCATGTTTGATGCAAACTCCGATAGCCTGAGGGGCACCCACATTAGTTTCAGGGAAAGAGGAAGCATCCCTGTGTTGAACACGTCCACTGCATGTCCATTGATTGCAAGCACCGTGCACTTGATCTAGATATTTGTATGTGGCTTCTGTGCCCAGAAGAATCTTGACGGTTTTGACCAAGGCATTTTGATCAAGGACTTGCACTGGCGGTTGTGACGTCGGGGAAGTTATTCTTTTTCGTGGCTGCTCATGAATCTTATAGATACTTGGATGTGTGGGACCCAGTCAAGTTCCCACAGGTAAGCCATCAACCAAATTATGGATATTCTGGCTTGCCATATCATTATTACCCCATATTACCACAAGCAAGGTGTATCCGGTTCCTAGCTGTTGATAGAAGCTCCAAGACTAGATTTTGGGCACCCAAATTTTGGGTCTTTTGAGCAATGACTCAGACTGGTATACCAAAACCAAAGAGAGAGAGAGAGAGAGAGAGAAAGAGAGAGAGAGAGAGGAAAAACATACATGGCTCAACTTGTGGACAAAAAGCACCTGTTGAGACCACAGTTTGAGACCCCCACATCCATGAGTGCCATGGTCATGGTATATATATATATGGATGTATATATGGGCGATGACCATCCCAGCATTCCAAGCAATAATGATCAATGGTAAGTAATTATATAATATAATATGATAATACCGTTCTATGAACATATTGATGGTATACATCCCATTACACCTATGAACATATATATATATATATAATTATATATATAACTATATATATATAACTATATATATATTTATATATTTATATATATTATGAAAATAAACCTATGAATGGATTGATTGTTAGTCTTCAATAGGGTATATAATCCAACTTTTAACACCAAGCAGTCTGACAGTCTCACGCTCCAGGCAGTGACGGAAAAGAATCCACATCGGAAGACACTGAAATTCCAAGGATATTGATATTGAATTATCCTTCACGGCGTTTCTTTTCATGAGATTATATGTTTTGAATCTGGTGCCAAAATCATGTTCCAATCGTTGGAATTCAATCGACGTGGACGTCGTTTTGATGATCGTACCACCCATCCATCCCAGCCTATACATGGCGCTGCATGTGGACAAAGCTTGGAAAAGCCGTTCCCCAAAGCAACGCTGTCATGTTTTGAACTAAATTGCGAAAACAAGGCTCTTGTTGAGAACCAGATCTGATTGAATTAAGCAGCAAAAGAGCCTGATCGGAACTCTACGGAATGTAACATGATTGTGCACCTGCACCAAAAATCCGTATCATGAAAGCCCCCAATCATGAATATCTGCAGTGTTCAAATCTTATGGCCAGAGCCTCAACGAAATGTTTCATAGCAAGCCCCAGGTTCCGTCCTTGGACGATCTGAAAAATGTGTTCTTTGCAAATTCGGTCAGTGGCCTGATACGTAACAAGATCAAACAACTTGAAAATGTGCAGTGCATCCGGCCCATAGGCATGTGAGTCACAGTTTCAACATGTTTCAACCAACTTTTGACAATGGCTCATAAAAGCTAACACTTGCTGGAGGTGATGGAGGTAATGCTCCAAGTTTAGCTTGTGAAGATCTCCAAATTTTGTGCATTTAATTTTCTCGCAAAAACTTGCATTTTTTGGCTAGTTCTGAAACGGAGATTGAACGGCATCCAAAGCAACACTTAAATAATCTAGACTTAGGAGTTTCATGTTTTTTTCAGCGCCCAAAATCACTTCCAGGAGACAGCTGTGCATACACACTCAGTTTTGTAGATCTCTACCTCTAGGTAGATTACGAAGCCTTGTTGACTGCAGAAACACTGTCATCACTCAACCTGATTCAAACTGAAACATGACCCTAGAAGGTCCCCATAGTTCGCTATGCTAGTTTATATAGTTTTCACCCTTTGGTTATTTAACATAGCCATGGGAAATGGCACATAGAAATAGATGGTTTACCGTTCTTAATAGCATGGTGATGTTCCATATAAATCACCATTTTCCCATGGTTTTCCCATGTTTTTACTATTAAAAATGGTGATTTTCCATGGCTATGTTAAATAACCATATATGGTATATGTGTTTGTAAGCCGGTGAATCTGCTAGATCATTCTTCAGGAGGCCCGACAGGAAAATCTTGAAAGCATGGCATCGAAGATTACCTTAGGTTCATGGGAAACTTGGGAAACTTGACCATATTCTTTCAAGAATACCTTGAAGCAACCCAACAATAGCACAGTGCCGTGGGATCTATGGGCCCCAAACCATTGGATTTCCAAACGCAGAGACATTAGACAGCTGCACGAGAAATTTTCAGGTGAACGCCCCCTTGAAAAATTTTGTGGTCCAGACAATCAGATAGTTTCAAAAAACCTCTAGACTCTAGACTTTCCTCTTAACTCTCAAGTCCCTTTCGCGGCTACTTGCGCGGCTACTTTCGCGCCTACTTTTGCGGCCTGTGCTTTGGCTTTCGCGAAGGTACTGCAATTGACTTTCGCGGCTACTTTCGCGACCCTTTCATGGCCTGCGTTAGACTTTCGCGAAAGCAACCTAGTTAACAATTTGCACGAATCCTGTCTTTTTTTTTTTGAAGCTGCTCCTCAGTTTCAAACCCGAGTTACAATCACATTCAAGATTCTGGCACATTTGAACTCCGAACTTGCAAGACACTTCAGAATTTCAGTGAAAAAAGCCTTCAAATTGTGCTAAAAGCCTTCGAATTTGTAAAATCGCTTGACTACTGGCCGTTTCACATATTTCAGAATTGCGCTACCCTATGGTAAACTAACATAGTTATTGAAAATTACAATTTATATAGTTGATATATATATATATATATCATATATATTATATATAATATTATATAATATATACCTAGTGGTGATGTTCCCTGCTTTTGTTAGTTTACCAGAGGGTAGATTTGTTAATCACACTTTACTCATCGTCATGTGATCATCCATCAGAAATCAAGTTTTCCTAGATTGGAGCTACCCGTCCAAGCATCATCCAAGTCAGACTTGACAATTTTACTACGGATACCTACACCCAGTACGGTGACGACTGGGGATCCAAATATATTCTCAGACACATCCAAATATATGAAGTCCCCCCTATGAGTTACAGGTAGTTCTACAATGCTGCTCCGTTAAAGTTTTGATCCACGGAATCCACGGTTCAGAACTCTGTAAGGATAAACACGGAGAAATTCTGTGGCTTACCTCTTTCTTGATGAATCATCAAACAGGCAACGTTTTTGTTGATCGGGAATCCTGTTTGATTATGTTTCAACAAAACAGGTAATGTCTCGGTTTGAGCTTAGCATCACCATATTCATCTGGTACGGTTCTGACACAAAATTGAACAAATTGCGCCGATGATCTATAGTTTCACATGAAACATGTGAAAATCCCAGCCAGGTTACACTATGGTTGATGGATGCTAATCAGTTTATTCATGTTTGTTCACATGGCCACAAGTTGTAATGATCCCAACCATGGAAACATACAATTATTTGCATCCACTAACATTGGTTTTTGTCTAGGTATTCTTTGAAAAACGTAATATAATCCCCATTAGACCAGCTGGTAAGACTGGCTACAATAACAAATATCGACCCCGTTTTTTCAATAATTTCCCTGTCTTTTTAGCGGTTAAAATCTATCTTTTGTGGTATAATGTAAACATGTATAATGTATAACTGCAATGGCTCACGTCACATAACTAAAGCTCCTTTACAAGGCTGTGCCTTGCAGTTTAGAGTTGGTTTATAACATGTTATAACCCCCTTAGACACCAAGGTTCAGTTCAAAATATCTGCCATAAATCCGGGTCAAATGCAAAAAACCCTCTGGAAATTTCACGGTTCGTTATTGGAAATGGCCCAGTCGAAATCGTTGATTTACCTATTCAACATGGTGATGTTCCATGATTTTCCATGGTGTTTTGTATCTTTACCAGAGGGTAACCATGGTAAATTTTCTACCGGCCGCCTCGGCAAGGGCCGCCTCGGAACGAGCGGCGCGGATTGGATGGGAAGCTGGTTGCAACTTCGCTGGTGAAGACTATATATCTATATCTATATATATATATATATGTGGTTGAGATGTGGTTAATATACTGTTAATAATGGTTAATATATGGTTATTATGTGGTTAATGATGGTTAATGACTTATAACTGGTTGGTGGTTGACCTACCCCTCTGAAAAATGATGGAGTTCGTCAGTTGGGATTATGACATTTCCAATATATGGAAACATGATCCAAATGTTCCAAACCACCAATCAGTGTTACATATTAGCTGGTTACAGTTGGTTTGTAAATTCACTCCCATTCACGGAGTCCTTAAGTGCTTTGATGTGCTTTGTAACTCTGAGCAAATTGGGATCTATGACATATTCTGATGTATATATATATGTATATATATATATATATATGGGGCACCACCTTTTACCTCAAAATACCTCAAAACATGCGCTAGCGCCAAAAAGTTATGCCGAAAAGTCCTCACACCTCGAAAGGCGCATCTTTTTTGCTGGTTACTGTACTGAAAAATCCCATCATATCCCCCATACTGATTCGTACTGTTGGTTATATTCCCAATAATGTAATATTATATATATATATATATCCCCAATCATATCCAATTAGATCCCATTTCATCAGCATGTTTCTTCAAATTCCCATGGTACAGTCTTTTGTGAATTAAAAATTACTTTACTTCGTGTGATCCCCACCATGACATTTATACATTTTCTTACTGGCAAATCTTCTGGCATTCTATCTGACATATCTTCTGACATTCTATTTGACATTCTATCTGGCATATCTTCTGGCATTCTATCTGGCAAATCTTCTGGCATTCTATCTGGCAAATCTTCTGGCACTCTATCTGACATATCTTCTGGCATTCTATCTGGCATATCTTCTGGCATTCTATCTGGCATATCTTCTGGCATATATTCTGACATATCTTCTGGCATTCTATCTGACATATCTTCTGGCATATGTTCTGACATATCTTCTGGCATATCTTCTGGCATATCTTCTGGCATATCTTTTGACATATCTATCTGGCATATCTTCTGGCATATTTTCTGGCATTCTATCTGGCAAATCTTCTGGCATTCTATCTGGCATTCTATCTGGCATATCTTCTGGCATATTATCTGGCATTCTATCTGGAATATCTTCTGGCATATCTTCTGGCATATCTTCTGACATTCTTTCTGACATTCTTTCTAACTTTCTTCTGCACATTCTTTGTCCCATATCTTCCTACATGAGGTCCGGCAGGGAACACTTGGCGTGGATACTCGCGGTTGAGGTCCGGCCGGGAACACTGGGCGTGGATGGTCGTGGTTGAGGTCCGGCAGGGAACACTGGGCGAGGATGGTCGTGGTTGAGGTCCGGCAGGGAACATTGGGCGTGGATGGTCGTGGTTGAGGTCCGGCAGGGAACACTGGGCGTGGATGGTCGTGGTTGAGGTCCGGCAGAGAACACTGTGGATCGCGGGTCGCAGTTGAGGAAGGACGACGAGGACGACGAGGACGACGAGGACGACGAGGAGGACGAGGAGGAGGAGGAGAGGAGGCGGAGGAGGAGGAGAAGGAGGAGGAGGAGGAGAAGGAGGAGGAGGCAACTGACATAAAATCTAACAACCCTCACCTGGCAGGTGGGGAAAAAAGGTATTCTTCCAAGGACAAATTTTAATTGGTGATATATTGATAGTTTTCCATGATGTTCTAAAGATCAGGCCTCCGGCGTTGCTGCATAGGCCAAATCTTTCACGAAGGGCCTGGGCACTGCCATTTAAAGGGAGGGGGATCCACTCCCAAAATGAGCAACCTTTCATGAACACAATGATTGCTTTATAGATTTGGGGTGCCAAATTTCATAGTTCCAGGTTTCTAAAGCTGAGAAAATTGACAAACAACATCAAACAACTCTATGTTTCCTGGCTGTCATGATGAAATTGAGCAATTCGGGGTGGGAAATTAGAAATATTGAGTTCTGAAGTTCTGAATCATGAATCACAACCAAGTCTCAATCCAGACTTGGTCTTTGGACAAAAGTACCAACCAGGTTGTCACTGAAGTTGAGCACAAGGTATCTCCAGAATGCGCGTTCAGCGCCATGGATGTTTCCAGTGAAACACAGAATTGTTTTCGACATTGACATCAGGGCCATTTGCTAATCTGGCTGGTAGTTGACCTACCCTTCTGGAAAATATGAAAGTCAGTTGGGATGATGAAATTCCCAATATATGGACAAATAAAATTAATGTTCCAAACCACCAACCAGCTACTTATCGGCCAGAGTCACAAGACACTCGGAGTTTCATATTTTCAGACAAGCCACTATATCACTTGTAACATATTAAAACCACGTCGGCTGGATGTAGTGGGCGTCACCCGCTTTTTTATCAACCAATGTTGGAGTACCGCATGTCAAGGGAATGAAAGCCCATCGCAGCCTATGACAGCCAGGATTTCCTTAATCACAACCTTGTTGCAGGGACAACCCAGTCCCAACATTCAACGCTATTCAGGGGCCATTTCATTTAATCTTTGAAACTTGAAGCATGTTTTGACATTTCCTCGGGCAACTGGTCGGAGATTAAACATTAGCACATCGTTGAGATGAGGATTAGAAAAAAAAACAATCACATATTCGTCTACAAAATGATGCCCCCCCGGCGTCAGCTGGTTTCTAAACCCTATTGACTCATAGTTATATCGACCATAAACCCCTGTAAAGGTAAGTAAAAACCAACTCAGCAAACTATGGGCACCTCGAAATGCTGTCGCCAGGTCTCACTAACTCTATTTGAGACAACCACATCCACTGCGTGAAATATATCAAACGAACCTGCAGAAACTTGGGCTATATCCACCATGCGAAAGGCATCCAAAACAAACTTGTAAATGGGCTATATCTGGTATCTTGGTACTTATGGGTCATGGTATAATCAGTATAATCCATTTCTATTATGTACGAAAACCCCATGGTGGATATAGCCTAAGGTTGACTTATCCCCCCAGTACTCTCTGGTGGGCCGGGGCTTTGCTGTGAAAGTCATGGAACGAAATAGAGGGTTGTCCATTGCCACACTTGATTACCAAAGGGTATTCGGGTATTCCTTATATTTCTATGGGTCACAATTTCAAGACACACCTCACAGATTTTCCACCAATTTCAAGTGGGCGAACCGTCCGATTACCACCCAATGACTTGACACTTTTCCATGGGTTTTCTCAACATGGGCTACCCCAAACTTCCATTCCAATGTCATGTTCCCTATGTCCAAAGGCAATGGCAATAACCATCAAATCAACCCACTATATCCAAACTTTTCTCTGGAAAGATATCCACTCACTCAATTTTCCGCTCGCCAGTTTATGCAATGTTGTATCCTGTATAACTTGCAATGCCACTACCATGACTAGAGCTAGCTAGACTTACAACATTGTTACAACATGTTCTAACCGTATCAAGGCTAGCTAAATTCATTTACAAATGAAAAAAAACGATGTTGTTTGTTTAGCGCCATTCTGTATACCATATTTATAGTATGTTATACCCTCATCTGTGCCACCAGAAACCTTTAGCTGTGCCACCAGAAAGACGGTGTTTCTATATCTGTGGGCTCCAAAACCTTCAACTTCTGCTCCGATCGTCATGTGTTCTTCTGTTGATCAAATCTACATTTGTTTGATCTTGTTAGTGTAGATTTGATCTGTTTTTTTCTTCTGTTGAGGATGCGTTCTTCTGTTGATGAAAGAACAAATACTGTTTGTTTTGTTTGTTTTTGTTTTCAGAAAACACATCCTCAAAAACACCAACAACAAATTGTATAGATATATCATTATTTCTCTCAGCATCCAACTACACAATTTATGCTAACAAAAAGAGTAAACCAATTTTACAAAATTGAGAAAATAACTTGTATATATATATATACTGTACATATTCTAAGATTAAACATTAACAGATCTACATTAACATTAGAACACACACATATATATATATATATATCATATAATATTTCGTATATACTGTTAAACATTAACATATCTACATTGAACAATTCTTAAAAAAACACATACACTATTCATATTCAGAGAAGAAACTACATAGAATACATATATTATAGATTTATATAAATACATATATATATATATATACATATCCCATTCATTCATTCCCGAAGCCGGCCTTGCCGCTTCTCTTGGCGGAGCCTACAGTAATGGCTCCAGGATGGGGCCGGTGTTTTCAACGTTGAAGATCGGGATCAGTAAGATATCCATGGGTTTACCCATAGTAACTAGCATAGGGGATAGTAAACTAACATAGTCTAAGTCATGGGGATCGCAAATTAACATACCTATTGAAACTGGCCATTTAGTTTGTTGATTTACGAAAATGTGATTTTCCATATAGTCATGTTCGTTTACCAGAGGGTGTATGATGTATAATGTATATAGCAAGCCCCCAAATGATGCCGAAAACTCAGGGACAACTCGAAATGGTGGAGGAACCATCACCTGTAACATCCTGGATATGAAAAACGGGAGAGTCATTGGGGATCAAAATTAGAGTCACATGGTTGAAAACCAAAAAACGTATGTTTGAAACCACGAACTAGTAGGGGGGAACAGGATTTCACGAACTAGTAGGGGGGAACAGGATTTTCCAAGCCATGAGATGGAATGTGGCTAGCCTGTTGCAGACAAACCAAAGCAGATGGGGTTGTCACTGGATGAGCTTGTTGCGAAAAAAAGAGAACACCATGTCTTTTGTTCTCATGTGCTAAACACAATGCCTTTAAACGTCACAGTAACCAACCATGAGGTCATTTACAGTACATCACCATCATCATCATCACCACCATCACCGCCACCACCACCAGCATCATCATCATCATCATCATCATCATCATCATCATCCTCATCCCAAATAGAGGTACCAGTATATCCAATTTCATAAACCTCTATTGGGGATGGCTTTTTATTGGGTTTACGCACTGGTTCAAGTTTCTTCTTACGGTATTCCATTGTAATTCCAGTCCATTATATCTTCATATTTCCATTTATTACATTATATCCCCAAATGGAATTTCCAGATACATTAAATATATATATATATACATATGTGGGTGCTGCTTAAAATCGTTGATCCACAAAACATCACAAAACCATGCGTTTCGATACTAAAATGATCTAGTTTGGGATGATTAGGGGTACCCACATCACTTAGGAAACCTATGGAAACCTCCATATATCTGGGTAAATAGTTCGGCCATTTTGGGATGATTCCCCTTATTAACCATGATTCCAGGCTTCGGGAGAACAGTGGGATTGTTATAATTTACCCAGATGTATCAATTCCATCCGGCCGCACCTGCCCAAAGCGTGGCGCCGAGGCTGGCCGCGGCCTCTTCTCCGCGCTCTGCGCTAAGCGAGCCTGGCCGGAGGAGGGTCGGAGGCCATGGCCGGCTTCACTGTTCACGTAGTTTGGCCTGGATGATGGGGGGCATTTGCCATGAAAGATGGAAGTGTACTTGGATAAAATGGAATATACTAGGGTAATGGTTTGTATAATAGGGATAGTCCAGATATGGAATTCAACCATTAACGACTTCGGATTGAATCATACTAAAATACTAAATGGCTGGTTTCATGAGCAAACATATGGATTTCACCAGCCAAAATGATGGATACAACCAACATTGAGATAATTGGGATACAAAATCAACCATCCGGTGGATTTGCCCTGAAAAAAACAAATGAGCTTTGCTAGGAAGGATAAGGATATAAAATCGGTAAATATGGTTTAATAGGGATACTCCAAATTCGGGACTGAACGACTGTATTGGGATTAGCCACCGGAAATTGATAGCAATGGCGGATTTACTGTAAGCAATGCCGGATGGATTGAACGGATCTTAATGATTTGAAGGAACTACAGTTGAAAGTATGGACAAACTACCCCCAATTTTTGAGCTTTCTGGCAAAAGTTCAATTCAACCAGTTCTCACATTGTTGGTTTACTGGTTTACTGCTTTACTTCAAGTTGTGTTTTTTCAACGTTTTTGATGATATTCAGACTTTATCACATGTTACTCTAAGAAAATGATGAACGATAAATACGTGTAGCCAATGCCAGCAAATCCTTTGGATTTTAACTTTTTTTATCCAGGATCGGCCCGGCGGATCACATCTGACGGTGTTTGGACTTGGAGCGTACAGGATTGCAACACAAAAGAGGTCCCAATGCTTCATGGGCACTGCTTTTATTGACCATTCCTAATGCCAATCTGTCAAATGAACTTGGTTACTCAGAATCCTTCGAACAGACTTACATGTTGTTATTTAGCAAAGAGATGTCAATCCACAAAAACAAACAATGCTTTTCAAACAACCACCATCACCCATCATGTGGCTTTGTTTTCAACTAAAAAATGCCTCAGAAATCCTCAGAAATTTCCAGAATTGTGGCAGCCATCCCCAATTCTGAAACTGCCATCCGATAAAAAGGGGGCACATCCGATCACATCCCATGAAAAATATCCCCATGATAGGTTTATAAACCATGATGATTCCATGAAAAAAACCTCATCATATCCTCATCATAGTCCAGTCTTACCCATAAAATGTCACAGTAAATCAGTAAATCCATGTACTGTAAATCCTATAATTTCCCAGTAAATATCTACATATCCCACTATAAGAAACTACATCCCACACCATATTCCCATCTTTAATCTTTGGTTGGTTTCATACAACCCCACCCATCTGCCACGGCTGAGATCTGCTTTTTGTCGGCAGATCATTGCTGCATCCGCAACTTCTGCCTGGCGATGAGCAGTTCCACGTACTCAGTGGAGATTTCGAGCGGGGAAAAAGACAAACTCTCCATGAAAACATGATACAAGGTGCTGCTTCCTGGGAAGATAAGTTGGTTCATAACTTCAATAAACATGGCTTATAGGAATATGATGGTGGTTCTAAACCAACTCACAATGAAAATTCATGAATCGTATAATCTGAAAATAGTTGAAAATTGTTGCAATGTTGGAATGATTCAGCGTTTATAAATAACGGTTCCAGCAAAGTCACGATGTGATGTCCACTATTATCTATCCACATATGTCTATGACAATGAAAAGAGTCTAGGACCAGGACTATACATACATAAATAAATATACAGTTACATGAATAATTGTGTATGTGTACGTGTATGCTCATGAATATGTGTGTATGTATGTGTCTATGTAAGTGTGTATGTAAGTGCGTGTATGTCTTGTGTATGTATGTGTGTGTATGTGTGTATGTGTGTTTATGTATGTGTATGTATGTATGTTTGTGTGTATGTATGTCTGTATGTATGGTCTAGTCACTTGAGCCCTTTAGGTTACCGCATGTTAATCAAACAAATCACTCTTTGACTCTTTGGATGTGCCTGCAAGTCAAATGGTTGGTTTTGAAAACTTCTAGGAATCAAAACCCGTTTTCTGACAGTTAGCACAACAGCACTGTGTAACAAAACCGCGTCAAGGCAGAAATCCCGATTGGTTTTGCGCATGTTTTGCGGTCCAGTTTGTTCCCCAAAAATGCATGCTATAACCCCCTCGACAATCATGCAACTGACGTGGCAAGTGAATCCATCCGACCCACCCCACAGCTGCACGCTCGTTTTGGTCGGTGGAGCAGCCAGCATCCATTGGCTGCAGAAACCTGATGCATTGAAGTCTCAAATGCTTGGCATCGTCCTTGTGTCAGCCAAGACATCAGCTCCCTTTCCTCTCTGCTGCAGCGCGGATGTCGAGCACTTCTGACAGGTGACCTTCATGCCCAAGTCCTCCGAGAACTCGTAATCCGAATTATAATAGTTCCAACCGCACTGTGTCCTCCACATGTAAGAAGGGGAACATAAGAAGACTTTGTTGTTTCGATGTACGACCGAAGCGCGGTTAGAGATGACCAGAGGAGGCAAGAACTTGGTGTAGTTCTCGAACTTGGTTTCCAGTTGCCGAACCTTTGTTGTGAGTTCGGTGGTATCTGCCTTCGTGCCGTTCATGAAGGAGTCGATCTCTGTTTTCAGCTTTCCCACGAGTTCCAGATTGGATGGCTGGAATGATGCGCGCCCTTCGTGCTTATCTTCATCCGTCTGGCTTGTCTGATGTAGTTCCGAATTTCCGAAGAGCTTCTTGTCTGCGTTGAGGGGGATCGACTGTAGAGCCTCCTTCGCATACTCTAGGATGACGCTGCTCTTCCATCGGCCTAGGAAGGCCACCTGACTGACCGACCAGCCATCCCTGATGTACTGCAACGCACCGGATCTTCTGGTCGAGTGTCCAGTAATGGTGCTGCCGAAAAGGTTTCTCCAGTCCGCCACCAGTTGAGCTTTGGTGGCTCTGTCGCCGTTGCTGCAAACTGACAGGGCCGCCCCTTCGTTACCTCGGAGGCAAGCCTGGTTGACCAGCACTTCCAGTACCGCATAGGGACACGCCATGTCGCATGCACCCAGGCACAAGCATTGCAGGGTCCTGGATATGGACGCCCCTTCTTGATCGCCCTTCGACTCGTTCCAGACCAAGGTGACGAGGCGGTTCTTGTCCTCGAAGCGGACGTTTTCTGAAGTGAGCGCTGCGATCTCGATCTCGCGCATCATCCAGTGGACGCCACACGCGAACAGGTGGCCAGCCAAAAGGACTTTGCCCGATGTGCTCTCTGAGTCCGGCAGCAGCGGCTGGCTTTTCCATAGGTCAGCTGCCACTTCCGGTGCCTTCTTTGCCGGTCCCATGCCCCTTTTCACAGCTTTGACGCAAAGCTTGAAGTGCCTGTCGAGCAGGTGTGACCATTTCCATCCCTTCTCCACGTGGTAGATCTTAGCCTCCACCAGGTACGTGTGAGCCGACTTGTAGCCCGACGTCCTGAGTGCCCCTGCCAACGCTTGGAGCTTCGCCGGCGACAGCGGCATAGCTGTACTGAAGGCCGTCTCCAGGATGGACTTCACCGCGTGCCTCTTGGCAGACCTCGCTACTCTGCTAGAGTTGGCAAAGTAATCATTCTCCACTTCTTTCATCGCTGCCTTCATCGTGTTCTTGGACTTCATGACTGCTATGGCGTTTCGCAGTGAAGGTTTTGACATGTTGTTTGCTGTGGATCTCGACTTCGGCAAGTCTTTGCGCTTGCTTATAGCCGCTTTGGCCCTGGCTTTCGGTGCATTGGCCCCAGCATGTGGCGAGGGTCGGCGTTTCTTTACCCTACTGGCCGATACTGGGAGTTCCAGCTTCCCCAGTCCCTGAGCGACTGGCGGTGCTTGAGGGTGATTTGCTGCAAGCCTTCGTGCCGGTGACGCCAACAGGGACTTCCACCAAGGTTGGTTGTTGCCTGGCTTCAGAAAACTTGACATGCCTTCGAACAAAGTTCGTTTCAGGCTGGAAGGTGACCTGCTTCTGCCCGGTTTGCCGTGAGGGGTGTGTGGGCTGATCGGCGTTTCTGGTGTAGGAGCCCTCGTGCCCTCTTGGAACTCTGGTGATGAGTCCACCCATTGGTCCTCACTGTGAGGGGTCTGGCCTTCTTCACCGACCGCTACGGAGCTTCCTTGAGCCGTTGGTAGGTGTGGGCCTAATCTAAGATCAGGAAACAGTCGTGGCCCCTCAATTGGTGATCCGCCCATCGACTCGGCCTCCTTGTCACAAATGTCGCCAAGTTCACTGCTCCTTGGTTGGCCAACCGCGACATCGTCAATCTGTCTGGTGACGAAGCGCACAAGGGAGGAAGGCTCTCGTCTGTGCATGGAGGGTCCTTCATGTCGTTGCCCTTGTTGTGGACGTAGCAACATCTGTAAAAGAGAGCCATGCCCAGAGTCATGAGCACGAGAGCCCATCCCAGGAAAGTCCATGGGGTTACGGGGCCTGCAGCCCAGACTGCCGGGGCCCCCGGCCGAGTGTAAATGGCCACTGCGGTCATTGAGCCCATGCTGCATGGAAATGACATGAACCAAGGACCCAAAACCCTCAAGATAAACGAAATGAATATGTGAATGGCTGCCACTGCTGGCTGCCAACCTTGACCTGCCTGTGATTGAAGTTGCTGAATGGTAGCTGCTGCATCCTTTTCCTGGAGAAAACTAGCTGCCGTCAACGCAGGGTAGCCCATGCGCTCTCAGCGGCCAGGTCAGATACCCAGAGGGCGGGCGCTTCGCCAGGTGTTGGCAAAACGTAAAATCCACACCCTCTGGCCGCCGGTGTTTGTACCGGCACGCCTTCCAACTCCTGCGGCAGCGGGGCAGTCCGTTGTTTGGCCGGACGGCTCAAGTAATCCGCCGTGGTGTTGGCGGCACCTGGTATGTGCGTAGCCTTCAGGTTCTCGATGCCTGCCGCCTCGCATGCTATGGCCAGTTCGGCCCCCAAGAAGTTGAGGGCCGGTGAAGAGCTGGCCATCCTTTGAGTGAGGGCCAGGGCCACCAAGCTGTCTGATTGCACGTGCAAGGTCACGCTGCACGTGGCGAGTTCCCGGGCCCAGTGGCGGATGGCAACCAAGATCGCCAATGCTTCCACAATGCCCTGGGAAGATGACTCGCCCAGCTGAAACTTCAGCTGCTCTGCATCCTTCGGCACGACCGGCGACTTCAGGGCCCGTATGACTTTGTTGTTCACCAGGAGAACCGCGCCCAAACCTTCAGGGCTCGCATCCGTGATCACCGATGCGGCTGGATACTTCTTGACATCCAGCTTGAACTTCTTTGTCGGGTTCTCCATCGCTGAGTTCAAGTAGGCGACTAGCCAAAGTCGGGCCTGCTCCAGCTGCTTCACCGGGAACATGTTCGACTTGTCCCTGGAGTCATGTCGGGCCTTTCTCCTGGTCTCCTCCTTACCTTCTCGAATGTCGGCAAGGCGGCTGTGGAGGACTTTGTAAAAGACCGCCACCACCCATCTTGCTTTCGGCAGGATTCCCGCCAGCCATGCCACCTTGCCACACACCTGACGGAGTTCCTTCATGGACGCCATGCCCGCTCCCTCCCAGCGTTTCAAAGTTTCCACCAAGTCGTCTGTGTACTTGGTGGGGAGGCCCATGAGTAGGGCATCTTCCGTCAGCGTCATTCTGATGCCTATCCATGACACCTGGGTCGCCCTCATGCCCTTCTTCAACGAGACCTTGAAGCCCAGTGCGGCTGCTGTGTTGAGGACCATCGACAGGACCAGGTTTCTGTTGTGGAGATCTCCCTGCAAAAACCACAGCCCGTCATCAAGGTAGACCAGATGTTGACCTTCATGTCCATCGATGAGCGACTGTTGAAGCCTCGCCAATAGTGCGGCCGTCCTGGACCATAGCAGGGGCGCCGTCTTGTACCCGAACAGCAGTGCACAGAAGCAGTAGTACTCATCCTCCTTGAAGGACGGCGTCAAGGTGTGCGGGAGTTCTTCGGGTGCCACTCCCAGCGACATGAAAGCGTCCTGAATGTCGATCACCGCCATCTCCCTCGTGACTGGGCCTTCGTGCCGTTGACAGTGTCCCCTGAGTTCGAAGACGTCTCGGGCCGATGATACTGCATCCCTCGGCCTCGGCAAAGTCAGGCGCTCGGGTAATGTGGCCTTTTGGTTGCCGCCTGAGCGACGTAGATCAATGATGATCCTTCTCTTGATGCCCTCTGGTTTCTCCTTCACTATAAGGCCTAATCTTGAGATGGTTCCATGGTTCATGGAGCTTTCCACTTCCTTCTTGGAGATGTCCTTGAGGTAGCCCGCTTGCCTGTAGCGATCCAACTCCACCCTGGCGTTGTCGATGTCCTCCATCACTGACTTGTAGTTTAGAAGGTTCCCTTTCGACATCTGAGCACCTGCGTCTTCGAGTTCTGCCTCCGCCACGGTGTTGGCGTCGTCGATGTTTGCCGGCGGGAAGATGCCGCAAGTGCCTATGGGGAGTTGGATGCCAAGAGGTGCACCTCGTTTCACCCACTTCGGCACCTCAGTTTCCTGGTCACCTCCGCGGTCGACCCATGCCTCAAGGATCTCCCCTTCCAGTGGTGACTTGTATTCGTTCTTGCCTTGGATAGAGACGGCGGGTGGTGCTCTGGCTCCCACCAGGCGTTTGAGGTTTTCCTTCCACTCCGCCACAATCTTGTCGTTGAACTGGCAATGGGCGGTTCCGTATGTCTCCGCCACCCGCAAGGCTTCCGGTCTTCGTTTGACCAGGGTTTCCCAAGCTGCTCTGATTCTGATGCCCAGCGACTTCATTGTTGAGTTGGTGAGCACGGCCTTGTATGGGTTGCGCATGCCGCCCACATACTCCTCCTGTTCTTCCTCCTTTGACGTGAGGTTCCTGGATTTCAGCATGCCGTGTTTGCCATCACTTCCCACCCAGGTTTGGACCTTAGTTGAAGTCAGGGTGGCATCGGCTACTTCTTTCCTGGTCGGCATGCCTTCGTCACGTTGATCTTCGTCACGGCTGCTCGTGGACGATTCGTCCGTGGTGTTGCTGGAGGAGCTCGACTGGCTTCCTTCGGACTTGCTCTTGTGTTCGTCGATGACCTTCTGCAACTTTTCCCTGCGTATGGACAGGAACTCTTCCTTGGCCATGAGGTCCAGCTGAGCGATTGCGAGCTTGGCGTACTTGTTGCACAGCTCGCCTGGATACTTGCCTGATGCCCTGGACTTCTCCTTGCCCACAATGAACTCGTGGTTTGAAGAGTCTCCGCGCTGACATTCACCATTCAATTCCTTCAGGCCGATCATGCTTCCTGAAAACTGTTGCGGTTTGAAATGTTTGCGGCCCGTCGGGATGTCGGACTCGTAGATGCACGTGTTGAATCGTGCTGTGGTAACCTTCGTGTCGTTGATGAAGTCTCCCATCTCCGGCAACTCCCAGGCAGACAAGTGGTCCTCGATCGTAGAGGGGGGAGGATTTTCCAAAGTTGCAATGCTTTGGATCTTCCCCGGCCGATTTCTGTTGGCTACGGTCTTTGCCATGGTGATTGCCCTTGAAGCCATGATGGTGCCTTCGTCACAAACTTTCTGTTCTGCTGCTGAGTTCGTGCGCAGGCCATAAGGTTCCCGTTTCGTCCTGATAGGTTTTGGCATACCAGGCGACTTCCGGAACCGCAGACGCGAAAATGTGTTGCATGGAAAACCTGCATGATACGCATCAATGTGGCCCCTCTTCGCCCACAAAAGATGGTCCTCGTAAGGTTTGTCTTCAAGCAAGTCTCCATTGCCTGTCTCACGCTCCACGCTGTGGACCTTCAGGCGCAGCCCCGCTGTCTGTGCATGTGCCTTCATCGCCTCAGACAACGGGTCGTCCTCACCTGCAAAGTGATGGACGAAGACAAAGACCCTCCTGGATTTGTATTCTTCCAGAGTCTTGGATTCATAGATGGCGTCCAAGGTGTCCTCATTGCCCATGTCTGCATCTGATGGGTCTGAACTCGGACCTGAATTGATGCCGCCCTTCTTCACCGCCTTGTTCGATATGATGTTCCTGCGGGGCGTTCTGGATCTCCCTGGACTTGAGTCGATTCCGCACTGCCTCAACTGCTCTTCTTGTTCGGGCACGACCTGGATGGGTGGCCTGGGGAATCGCAGATGGTGCAACGGTGTTCCCTTGCGACCTTTGCCACGCATGACTGCCCAGGCTGCAAGTCCCCACATGGAGAATTTCCATTGTTCCAACTGTAACATTTCTGTTTCACTTGATTGCCACCCCGTTTGTTTTGATCCGGCTTCCCAGACCTCCACTGTGCAAGTTCCGCCTTGTCTGCTTGGACCTTTCTCTTCCGGGCCTCCCTTCGTGCCTGTGTCCTTCTTCCCCTCGGTGAGTCTGCAGGTTGCGGCCCGTTTGAGGTCTTGTTGCGGCTCGGCTCCAAAGCTGGCATGATGGCATCCATGCCCCCTTGCAGGCATTCTGCTGCAACCTGTTCCGCCGGTGTGCGGGGTGTTCCTTTTGCCCCGGCTGCCAACCAAACCAATGCCGGGCCGTGGACCTGAGTCTGCCAGAATTCTTTGTCCTGAACCAACATGCCGTACACAAAGTCCCAAGGGCGCCGGGGGTCCCATGTAGGATGGGGTGGCCTCCCAGCTCTCTCTTCCATCATGACTCTTGATCTGATCCTGTTTGAGTGGGAACTCCGGGCCAAGTCGTCCGCTGAGTAGACGAGGTGCCAAGCTGAAGGGTACAACCTCGTGAGCCGCTCCACCAACATCTCGTAGGCATGGAGGTTTGAGAGCCCTACCGCATCTAGCATGATCAGTGATGTGCGGAGGACTCTGAAGCATGCCCTCCACTGCACAAACGACGAGGGCCCTGGCAGCTCCTTTGTTGTGTACCCATTCGATGTCAAGACGTGCGTCCTGTACTTCGAAGCTCTTGCAGCCTTCTGGCCGTAGGGCACGTAGATGGCGAAGTCTGTGTATGGTGCGATGTTCTGCACATTGATTCTTTTGTGCAGGGCCGAGAGCTGCTCTATGGAGGGTTCCTCCTCCTCCGCTGGCCAGCCGCCCATGGCTTGTATGTAGTTCTGATACCACCTCGCCTTCATGTCTTCGCCTTCGACAGCAAAGTCCCCGTCGTCCCCCTGATCCAACACGTTGGTCATCTTCAGCTTCCGGTCCACCGCCACTTGAGGTTGAGCAGCAGGGGGTGGAGGTGCCGTGTTGTCTGAGAACGGTGAGGTGTCCGTCCATCTGTCCCAGTCCCCTCCAGCCATAGTGTGCAGGATACGCCTGGTGAGGCCATAGATCAACCCCACATGTGATGCCTGCACTGCAGTGAAGGGGCTGCCATCCGGCAGCCTGGCTCTCTCGAGCGCTGCTCCGATCACCGGAGGAGGCAACGCTCCCAAAAGTTTGAGATCGTCCCCAGGATCCCCAACCTGCTCGACGAAGCTCGTCCATAGCGCAGGTTGCAGCTGGTAGTGCTGCTTGATGGCCGTCAAGGTGGTCATGGCCATGCCCGCGGTTTGAGCGGGGAACATCCTGGGTCCCTACAAGGCAGCAAAGGAAAATTAAAATCATTGCGCCACTGCAGGGGGTTGATCTTGAGCCAAAATGGCCCCCCCGCAGTGGCATTCTCTTGTCACTCTGAAAATGTTCCATTTTCATTCACAACATGTTGACATCTAGTTTGCAAAATGGTTCGTTGATACCTGTTGATAGCTTTAAGGAGCATGGTGTACTAAGTTTGCCTCACATGATCCCGTTTGCCAAAAGTTTTGCATCTAGTTGGGCCATTGCATCATGCCAAGTATCTGGCACCGAGACCCCTTGGCGTAAAAATGGGTTTTGGATCGTTTTGTTCTTTTGGGTCCTTTTGCTCAGACAAAGTCGTTTTGAGCAAAAGATTGTCACTGACCAGGGTCAACAATTGTGGTTTTCGGATGGTCCAGGATGGTCCAGGTTTCTGCATCACCGCAGGGAGGTGCAGAAAACCAAAAAGGGATCGAAACGTCATCGATTTACATCACGAAAAAGTAGGGTTTACATCACGATTTACATCATTTACCAAAGAGGTGCTTGGGACGTTTTTTTTTTTACATTATGAAAAGTAGGGTACGATGACGCAAGATCGATTTACGTATCGAACAGGCAGTGGGATACTAATTTACATCGCGTTGGAGGTTCCAGGTTCCTGGCTATGTCCAGAGCGCCTTGACTCATTATTCTGACATAGTTTCTGATATTATGATATACCATCTGGAAGTATATAATCACATTGCAGTAATCATTACATTACATTAGATTAGATTAGATTACATTACATACATGTATAACATTACATACATGTATAACATTACATACATGTATAACATTACATACATGTATAACATTACATACATACATTACATTACATTACATTACATTACATTACATTACATTACATACATACATTACATACATTACATACATTACATACATTACATACATTACATACATTACATACATTGCATACATTACATACATTACATACATTACATACATTACATACATTACATACATTACATACATTACATACATTGCATACATTACATACATTACATACATTGCATACATACATACATACATACATACATACATTCATACATTACATTACATTACATTACATTATATTACATTACATTACATTACATTACATACATAAAATTCATACAATTACATAACATTCATACAATTACATAACATTCATACAATTACATAACATTACATAACATTACATTACATTACAAAACATTACAAACATACATGCATACATACATACATACATGCATACATATATACATACATACACACACATACATACATACATACATACGTACATACATACGTACATACATACATACATACATTACATACATACATACATACATACATACATACATACATACATACATACATACATACATTACATACATTACATACATTACATGCATTACATGCATTACATGCATTACATACATTACATACATTACATACATTACATACATTACATACATTACATACATACATACATACATACATACATACCTACATACCTACATACCTATATACCTACATACCTACATACCTACATATCTACATATCTACATACCTACATACCTACATACCTACATACCTACATACCTACATACCTACATACCTACATACCTACATACCTACATACATACATACCTACATACCTACATACCTACATACCTACATACATACATACATTACATACATACATTACATACAATTACATACAATTACATAACATTCATACAATTACATAACGTTACATAACATTACATAACATAACATTACATAACATAACATAACATAACGTTACATAACATTACATAACATTACATACCATTACATAACATTACATAACATTACATAACATTACATAACATTACATAACATTACATTACAATATATAACATTACATAACATAACATTACATTACATTAATACATACATAACATTACATAACATACCGTTACATTACATTACATTACATACATACATACATAACATAACATAATATAACATAACATAACAAAATATAACATAACACAACACAACATAACACTACATAACATACTATACCATACCATACCATACCATAACATACATATATTTTTTGTATGTATATATATAATAATTACTATGTATATATAATTACATATATATACGTATATATATATATATATGAAATTCTATCTGACATTATTGAGGGCATTCTATCTGGCATCTATTCCGGCACTGCCGGAGCCACTGAGATCTGGAGCTCGCGGTTGAGATCCGAGCCAACTCTGATAAAATCTAGAGACCCTAACCTGGCAGGTGGGGAAACAACTTATTACCAGCAGTCCGCCAACGGTGGATTAATCAATAGGAAAATGATCATATGATCTTGAGCAAATTGAGGCATGCATGTAAATCATTGTGATTGATCCCGGCCTCAAAGTTCCGGCCGATGGTGGTGCATCACACGCTGAGTTCTTGCCGCCCTGCAGACTAATAGTACTTGCAGGTTGGTGTCTCAGTTTGTTGGCTAAGGAGGTTGATTATCAACATGACTGGTAGGGTTTATGGTGGATATAGAGAACTATAGAAGACAGGGTTCATACGCAACAAACATAAATGGTGGGGCGCACAACCTTGTGGATGACACTGAAAACGAGATTGATGGTTGGATAGTGATAGATGCACAATTTGTAATCAGTTGGTTGGCTGGTTGGTTGTTCTCAACAACAATCCAATGGTATAGGGCACCATTTGTAGAATTGTGCATTATTAATGAGAACCTTGGACAGACCATGACAAACCAGCATTTGTAGATCATATTCCCCGGGGAAACCCACACAGGTTCTCAAGTTTTTGCTTTGTTAGTTGTCCCCAGGGTATCCCCTATATTGGGCCTTCAATGTCTTGGTTGATATAAATATATAATTATAAATATATATATATATACACAATACAATACAATACAATGTAATATAATATGATATGATATTTGATATATATATATATAATATGATATACTATAATATGATGTAACATACAATAATATGATATAATATGATATAACATGATATAACATGATATAATATAAAATAATATGACATAATAAAATAGAATAGAATAGAATATAAGATAAGATAATATATGGGTAAATATATGTAAATATAATATACAATCCAGATATCTGGCTTGCTGCCCCATCTATCTATAGCTATATCTACGGTGAACCCTGGTAAATCTAGTTCTGAACCAACTTTGCAATCTTGGGGGCCCCCACATTGCAACTGTTCCAAACCCATTTTGGGTAGTGATATCCCAGCTTTGCCAACATAAAATCCCAATGTTTCCCAACTATAAAGAGTTATATCAAGCCCATTTCTTTCAAGTTAAACCCCCTTTTCTAAAGCCACATCCACCACATTTGTTTAATATTATCTATGAATCTTCCAAAAAATACTTAATTACGGTTATATTCCTGAAAATCACCATAAAATTGCTGAAAACCAACAAGATTCACCTATGAATCCCATTTGTTTGGTATATTATTGTTGGCTTATCACGAGTCTTAGTGTTTGAATTTAAATAGTCAAAAAATGACTTAAACAAACATTCACCATAGGTGTACCACCTGAAGGTCGCATAGGTGGAGCCGACGATATGCTAGTTCCACCAGCTCTGGAAACACCACAACCTTCAAACCATGACGGCACTGCATCAAAGGGAATGTTGTCGAAGATGCCAAGGCTACCCTTTGGCCCGTTGGGCTGCGCCCGACGGCAATGCGTCGTAGTAGGCCCCGGTCTGTGGGCCCCATCTTGCACTTTTTGTAAGTAATCCACTCCTAGTTGACCCACTTCTAGATCCCTACAGTATGGCGTCCATAAATAAACAATTTTTAGATAATGATGAAAAATGATCAAACTCAGTATAATAGTATCCAAAATTTGGATCCTTAATCATGAACTATAATAATTCACTCACCTGAATATTGTTGTTTTCATATCAAGCCATTTGGAGACAGTTCACCTTTGCGAACCATCATTCCAGTGACGTCACGACGTGAAGTCATGATGAAATTCATATACCCTCTGGTAAATTAACATAACTATGGAAAATCACAATTTTCAATGGGTAAATCCAATATAAATGACCATTTTCAATAGCTACATGAAATTACCAGAGAGTAATCAGGCAAAAGTGCATTCAGCTGAAAATCTGCAATGCGGAGATATAGTGTATTTTTACCTGTATCCATCTTTATCCAAAAAATATCATATCATGCAATTTTGCAGCAGGCGATCATATGATAATATTATCGGGGATAAATGGTATAAGACATGATAAATGTCATTAAGCACGTGATGCTTTTGTTCAATATAATTACCAAGTGTATAATTATCACTATAATTATCAACCCCCTCTTGCCTCATATAATCAATTCTAATGTTTGGGTAAATCATAACTGGTTGGTGGTATACCTACCCCTCTGAAAAATGATGTACTTCGTCAGTTGGGACGATTATTCCATTCCCAATATGTGGAAGTCATAAAATTCCATGGTTCCAAACAACCAAGCAGCATTATATTTCCAAAAAATGGAATATGACTTACAATAATATTCTATATGGATATTCTACAATAATATGACAATACTATGGTTTATAAACCAACATTCACATCACTATCATCACTAGATACAGGCAAAGTCTTGGGGATGCCATGATTTCCCCGAATCCTTAAAAAAAATCGATGCCCGGGAGAACACTGAGCTTGTGATTTTTGTTTATTTTGTGTGGCGAAAAAACGATGCTTTATGGTAGATATAACATCATATATACAGTATATAACATTATAACTATAGTTAATGGCAATTAATATTAATGGCAATTAATATTAATGGCAATATTATTAATTATACGTAGTTATAATGTTATATAACACCATTATTATTATTACCATTTGGTTTATAACATTATTAATGACAGTTAATATTAAAATATGGGTTTATAAACCAACTTATAATGGGCTTTACAAAGCCATCCTGTAGATCATCCCAGAGAAAAACACGACACGCCTGCAGAAGCGCGAGGCCTGGCAGCCACGCTGCACCGCGCGCAAGAGCAACTCCTGGACCTCAACAGGAAATGCACACAGATGCCATGGATGTGGATGGGAAATAGCCAGGATATCTAGCTGGAGAATAGCCAGGAGATCAGTTGGGATATGGATTTTTCTGTGATGTTTGGGGATTTCATCGAGTGAATCAATGTGAATCAAGAAAAAACAAATTGGTGATTTTACAAACAACAAAGGGGTTCAAGCTATTGAAGGGGAGATTGAATCAGCAAAAGATCAATCTTTAACAAACAACGAGGTGTGGACTTTCTATGATCTTCTCAATGAATTGTGCGTGATTTGCCCTACTTGGATTATCCCGGCAATCGTATTTACTTAACCATTGATATAAACCACATAAAGCTGGTGACTTCCAGTTTTCATATACAACTGATCTATTTCAGACGATTTTAGCAACTTAGATAACTTTTAGTAGTTCGAATGCACATCCAAGCAGTTAAATGGTTACATTGTGTCTTATAGTTTAATCATGTCTTATCTGCCATGGTTGCGAGCGATCTTCGCAAATCTCGGATCAATCTTCCGGAAATGATCTTCATGACCATTTCTTTTAAAAGGCGGCCTAAAGGACGTATGTTGTATCACCCTGAACCCCAAAAATTACGTACAAATTCGTGTAGGTTTACAACTCAGCTACACATGGATCCTAATTCTAGGAATGCAAGCGAAAGGACTGTGTTCGAAGTAGTTGATTAGTGAGATGAGCATCTGGACGTAATTATTAGGCGCTACGTTCAGCTCAGAGATTGGCCCGGGATGCGCCAGTGGTATGTTATCAACTTTGGCGGGTCCTTCACTCAGTTGTTGATGGGTTAGACACCAATCCATCAGTCAAATTTGTGGAGCAAAAAGTTCAATGACATAACAGCTATGACACATCACCATTCTTCAGTTTGGTGCATAATCTATAATGGGCCATTTTCCATAGATTTCTTTCATATTCTTTAATCAGCAAATGGTAATTCCATATTAGATTCTGGACCCATGATAGATGGCTATATATCCCATATGATCCACTGTTGTAATATACTTTGAATTTCTTTATCCACTATATTCACCACTATATTCACCACCATTTTTCACCACTACTAACCACCACTATTTTCACCACTATTAATCACGATGTGTTCCATCGCTACGCCTCCGAATTTCACAGATCCATCGCTACCACCGCGTCGGAATCGACAAATCTACGCCTCGTCGTCGTGCTCGTGAGGCAAGTCTTGTGCCAAGCGTTCGAACTCACGCTCCATGGCACCTCGTTTCGAGGTCGCGCGTGAGTGAAACGATGGCGCCTGGTTGGGGATGTTTGATGGGAGTGAAACGAAAGCCTGAAAATTTGGGGATGTTTGATGATGTGTGTACTTATACTATTTCCATCTATTTCCCATAGTAGGGAAAGCCATCAACCAACTATCAACCAACTATAGTATGATGAGATGTGATAGCCCAATTGAATCCTATTGACCTATTGGGTACTCATCCCGAACCAGCTCCAAACACCGTTGCTCCGTGACCGGTGAGGCCAGGCCTTGATCAAAACCTGGAAAGATCTCTGTGAATTCTGTGGTATGACAACCATGGGGCAACCATGATAAATCCTGAACTCTGTGCTAAATAATCATGATAAACTATTGACCATCAGACATATGCAAGTGTGAATTGAGTACGGTAGATTTTTGGAAAGCATCCACACTTAATCTCGAAAGGTGTATAGCTCGTAAGTTTAAGAAAAAAAACATGATTCAGGTGTTGTGAGCTCTTGCCTACATTATTGCAATATGGTCCACTTCAGATTTCTGACTGTTCTCAGAATTCCACCAAATGTTCAGTGCTGGCCGTATCACCATGGTCTCCCTTATTCACGTGCTATCACGGTAAGTATCTAACCAGCTTGAAATCACCATGTGTTGTTCTATTCCTTACTGGTGCTAAACGTAGGGAATGGATGGGTTGCTGGGGGAATGGGATGATTATTACTAGTGATTATGGATCATTCCCTCATTCGCTGCTAAGCACCAGTAAGATTCTGTTTAATGGTCAATCACCGTTAAATCACCATTTTATTTTATCCATTCTTTTTAGATGATCATTTGGATGACCAATATCCCTTCCCATGCCCTGAGTGACCGAATCGACCAGGTGATGACACTAAGGGAAACCATGGGTCTTACCCTGATGGGTAACCAACAAACTTTGGGATTCATAGTATATAATTTAATGTAATTTATAAGTTTAGGATGACTATAGTGACTGTCCTGACAATGTTGGTGCAAATGACTAACATAACCGGCTGTAACCTTCCAGTTACCTCTTAGATAGGTCATGTTTGGGTGATTTTACTTTGTTTTGGGGTGATTTTACGACCTATCCGACAGGTCTGTCCTGAAGATGATGGATTAAACAAAGGGCTTTCTTTGCTCAGCATGAGACCACAGGGACGTGTCGGCTGTGTGGATGTTGTCACAGGTCTGCATCTGTCACCACCGATCTACCCTTGTCACCCTTGTCGCTCGAGTCAAAGTTGTCTGGCTTCGCATCCCGAACTACTATTTCCAACAAGAACACATGCCAGGTAGCCAGGTTTTTTGTGCTCTTCTCAAAGTGCGATGGTTGAAGTCCAAATCGATTAGGGTCCAAACCCAGACATTGTAGCGTCACTTCCTGCAGCCAGTCCTCAACTTGGATGGTAATACTTGGATGATGCCACCCCGTGATAGCTATTGATATTATAGTTGCGGGTGAAAACAACCAGTCATTGTAAGCATCAATCACAACTTTCCGTCCAATCTCCAAGATCTGCAATTTTTGGGTGTGAAAATGGAGTACCCAAAACGATTGATGGAGTAAATCATCGCTTTCCCATCTTTTTCCCTATTAGATTCTAGCAAGATCGCCATACGATGGACGCCTCAAGGGTGTTCATCCCCGCACTTCTGGTGATATCACCATCAAATCCCATACTCAACACCATCTTCATCCATGTTCCCTATACGAAAACAAAAAACAAACATCTTATGGGTGTCCTCCCGTTGACCCCACAAAAAACAGAAGAGGCCTATCACTGCCGAGCTGCGGTGCACATCTTCCGCGTCGCTGCGAAAGACCTCGCTGCCTCAGTTTTGCATGATTTAACCCAGCGTGCAAACAACTGAGGTGTGTTTAACCCAACGTAAATGTCAGGCATCGTTTCAGGCGCGGAAATGGTCAAGCACTTTCCTTTAAACAAACATATATAAGTCAATTTCCTTCTAATCGATCCCTATTTCATTTTATTCGCTCCCTGAATCTCCCTGGCATTGACGACTTCATGTTTCATGTCACCGCTGAAGACTGCACCTTTTTGCACGCCCCCTTCGCATGTTTCACAGTTGATCGAAGTATGTCTCCAAATGGCATGGTGCTCACGGCATTGCCAGAGGTAGGCCCATAACAGCAACTCAGATTCTGATATAATTCCCAACATATAGGGTAATAGGGTACTATGTTTTGTACATTATCTGAATCATATCTGAATCTATTCAGTTCACCCCACCTTGGCACTAAGCCTTCGAGGCTCACGCCATGTACTCACATGTAAGGAACAACCGCTGGTAGTTCCTGAAAGACCCAAAGCATCCCATGAGAATGCATCCCAAACTTTCGGTTAGACCAACCGCAAAACATCACCAGCGTTCATGGTGATGGACTCCTTCAAGAAATATAACGGTTTACCTCAGGTTGTTTTTCGCGGATGCGAATGGAAAAACATTGTTCGATGCCGATATCACTTTAGCACAAACCTGGCACATGGCTGTGACGCCATCATTCCAATGCCAAGCCACGAGGCGTCAGCTCCTCAATGGGATTATACGCAGGGCTGGTGTAGGTTCAGGTTCCCATTTAAAATCAATAGAGTGATCAAAAACAAATTGTTTGGTAGTGGGTCCTTGTCTGCCTTGGAAAAAGACATTCGCCAGTGTCGGGACAAAGTAGCGCTGGCATCCAAAACCTGAACACCATGTGACAATCTATCCCCTTGTAAGTCAGTGTATTTAATTTTTACACCATGACCATCAACCTGGTTGATTTTCTCATTCCAGTTGTTGTTTTCAGATTCTTGCTGGATATCCCAAGCCTCACGAGTGAAGGCGCTCGCAATGGTTGAGAACTTCAAATTGGTGGCCCCGGGCGTATAAGAAAACAGTGGCACGGTGTTGCCAGGCTTCACGACGTAGAAGTCAGCACCTGAGCAAGGCAACCATTTTACCAAAGGATCTATAGACCGGTAATTGAAATAATTGCTGAACAAATGGGTGAAATGGTAGTCTAGGAGCCATTGGCAGGCTCAGCACATGGGCCAGGTCTTTCAACCGTATGCGAATGCAAAGAGACATCAACGATGTTGTTTTCCTCCAGCTCATGCAGCAAATCGCGCAAGCTGCATGGCTCAGCATCACTTGTAGCCTTCGAACTTTCGGACTGGATTTCCAAGACCACGTTGAAGGTGTCAGTGGTCCACTTGCACGGAATGGTGCAAGCCAGCGGGTCACCTCCCAAAACATATCCATCAAAACGAAAAAACCTCTGTCAAATCAACCAGTTTGCTTTCAACACCGTTGTTCCAAGGCACGAAAAAATGTGGCGCACAAGTCTCACAGGTTGGACTTTTTTGTTCTAGCGCTTGCCACCACTCCTTCGGTGACCCCATGCTTCCGGAACTAGCGACGCCACCATGCTGCATGTTCAGCATGGAGCGGTACCCCAGTCTTATGGGAACCTTCTAACCCACAAGACACTTGACACACCTAAGGTTTGACATGGCCCCAGGGCCACTTTCAACTTTGGTTCAAAACTACCAGCTGAGACAGTAGGAGGTGGGTCGGTCAAACAAAAATAAAGGGATCCCCATCAAACAAAGTTAAAGGTAGTCTATACAACACTTGGGACATTGTTTTTTTTAAAAACCATCACCCCGTGTATTGGGTCTCGGTAGATTCGGCTTCAAGTGATCTGGTGCTCATGCCTTTGGCATTTTGATTCGCCTGCGGCTGACCTCACTCTTCGACAAGTTCTTGATGACATTCATGCGGTCCGGATGCGTCTCCCACCTGAGAGGCACAGGTTAGGACCTCAAAAAAAATGATTCTGGGATGGAAGCTCAACATGGCCACGTGGGGAATTGTTGAAACCAAATTGAATTGTTTTATTTTGTTTTATATAAGATTTGTTTTGGTTGATTCAATGACTAGGGACGCTTTGCGTGCCAACTTCAACACTTCGCGCCCAGGCCAGGCATTTCTGGGTTTGACTTTTTGATCTTCTTCTGCTCTTCGTGGATCACACTCCAGTAGAGGGATCGCATGTCTGGACAGGATCCCTTGCTGGAATCCTTTCCCTTGGGAACCTTCTCAGTCGACTCATCATTGGAATCTTCATCCGATCGGGAACCACCCTCATCTCCAGAAACACCCTCATGGTTGGAATTGGGGGATGCCACCGGCTCCTCCTCATCACCCTTTCCTGGCAACTCCTGGGTAGTGGCCATCTCAGAATCAGAGTCCTTCTCAGACCCGAAGAGATCCTCAGCATCCACCTCGCTGTCCTGGCAGAGCATGTGGAAATTGGCAATAGTGTGTTGCCCCACTGCAAATTACCCAAGGGTTATGAATCAAATTGGGGTTAACAAAATATGAGCTACCCATTACATACCCATTAGAATGTCCCCAGGGTTATGAATCAAGTCAGGGTTACGAGCTTATGAATTATCAAGTTTTCACCCGTGTGAAAGGAAAAAGAATGATTGAGTAAACCAGCTGCCCAAGCCAGCAGACTGTCCTCTGAGACACGATCCAGCTTCTTCTTGGTGCCTGCCTCAGGAGAAAATTCCATGAACAGAGACCAAAGCCGAGGGACACCGAGATTCAAACTTTCAAGAAACAAAATTAGCTCGAGACCCTCCTTTAATTAGCAAATTGTGCAAAAACAAAAACCCTGGCCTTGTTGGCGGTGGTTTCAGCAGTTGCCTTTCCTGCTGGCCTCTTAAGAACAGCACCCTTTCCACACTTGGACGTGGACGACCTTGCTGTTCCCTTAGACTTTGCAGCAGGCCTGCCCCGCTTTGAGTCCCCTTTGCCCTTGCTCACCTTGCTTGCCTTTGCCTTTGCCTTTGGTGCTGCTGTGGTTAAAGAGTCAAGTACGGCCTGAGCAGCTTTGCGTGCATAGGTTCCTCTGGGAGCCCTAGGTTTTGTGCTAGCACTTGGTTCCACTGGCTCTGAAACAGGGGCATCAGCAGCAGCATCCGCAGGAGCAGCTTTTTTGCGACGAACCTTACCAACATCTCCCATGGCACGAGAGATATCAGACCTCAAGTCAGCAACTTGCTCTGGGGAAAGCTGAGCCTTCTTATCCCTACCAGTTGCATTGAAAGTATTCAAAGGCAGTGCTGGCTGTTTGTTCACAGGCATTCGGCTCTTTCCAGGGTCAGAGTCACGAGGCGACGCCACCTGAGAGGCGAGCTGAAAATCAGAGAAATGACAAGACAAACTGGGAACAAAGATTGGACCTTGAAACATTGGTAAAACCGGAAAAACAACATACCTTGGGAAGAGACCCTGTTGGATGGCTCTGGTGTCACCAAAGCATCAGGGCTTCTGTCCAAGGCTGCGTTCAGGTCCTTCAGTCTGCAGGTAAGATATCATTCTGGTTTGGTCCATATTGTAAAACCGATGTGTATGGCAAACAGAAATCAAAGTGAAAATTGAGCAATTCAAGCTCCTGTCGAAACCCATACTTAGCCAAGACATCACCCAACTCCATGGCTGCTATGGAAAGAGCGACAGGTGTCCAGTCCCAGGGCTTTTGTCCACCGCAAGTTTGACCAAATCAGCTGAGGTAGCAACAGGAATCTTTTCAAACCAGGTTGTCCAATCTGCCCTTTGCAATCACTGTGTGTTTTTTAAAGATTGCCTAGCACACAAGACAGAAACCTCAGCTGGCCTAATCCAGTGTTTTCCCTCGAAATCTTTGCCACCCGCTCGGGCTTCATGAAGCTTGACTTCCCATGGGCGATTTGAAACTCCTTGTCGGACAGGGTCAAATCATCTTGATGGCTCACCTTGGCCATGCACAGCGATGAGCTAACAAACCCACCATTTAACTCAGCACAAACCATGTATGACTAATGATTTTGACTCAAACATATCACATTATTGTGGTTGCCTATAGAAATCAAAAACCCATGAAGACAGGACACCAGGTAAAGTTTGTACTTTTGATTCTCGACCACATCGGTTTCTGTTCCATCCCTCTTCTTGGCTAAGGTTAGATACAGACTGGTGCCCGCAACACGACCACCGATTTTGTTCTCGATGATGTGAGTCTCCAAAAGGCTGTCCAAATTCTTTGGTTCACTCTCAGTCCACTTCGCTGGACCTGGCGCAGCTTCCGGGGCCTCCTCATGTGGAACCAAGGCTTCCTGGACGGCGGCCATGTTGGCACAAAACCTGGGCGTGGGGTGGAAATCAGAAAATAATGATTATATAACTAAGACGTGTTCTGGGTGACCGCTTGAAAAGGCAACATAACAAACCAATATAGCAACAATATAGCAACAATATAGCTACAATTGTTTTATTCTCTATGACCTTACTATGTTGTAATGTATTATGATAGTAAAATACATACATGTACTGCGTTATCGTCAAAATCCGATTTTTTTTGAGAAGTCAGGGTCATACGAGTCATACACATTGAACCAGTAACTTCTTGTCGAAGTCCAAAACGAGATCTCGCCACATCCCTCCATGAATCGGGTCAGACATGTGCCGGCTTCGCACCTCATTGCCAAGTGCAATTTTGTACTTTGCCCAACCCTTTTTGGTGTCATCCTTGGTGACCGTGGCCAGCTTGAGTGGGTACTTCTGAAGGTCAAGTGATTCAGTGGCTGGTGGAACAGGGTCATAGGGTCTCACATTCCCAAGCATTGTTCCGCCAGCTTTCCAGTCCTGACCAGATTTTTGAGTTAGGAGGTCAAGCTAGCCAAAGTAGTTTCAAGATGAAGTTTATTTTGAATACCCCACTGCACCAAGTAACCAAAAGTAAAACCGGACCAAGATTTGATCCCAACAAGTCCTCCAAAAGTGTGAAAGCACATTGTTTCTCCGAGAAAGCGGCAACGTTCAGATCCGCCGACAATGACAAAGTTGTCATCATTTGGCCGGGATGGCTTTGATCCCACCGAAGAGCCACCTTTTCCAAACAACCATCATAGGGGGAAAGGTTGATGAGCCCAACAGTCTGCCCTGCTGTTGATCCCTGCAACAGGCTGGCAAGCACCGCCTCAGGCATGCGAGGCCCAGTCAAGAGCTGAGCTTGCTCTTGGAGAGCAGACAGCGCCCTTGCAGGACAAGGGGAACCATGATTTCTTTGATGAAATTAAGCTTAAGAGCCCATATTTTATCAACGTGATTTCTATCCAAAAAAGTTCATATGGATCAGGAGAGAAAGCCTATAACACACAGTCCTAAAGGGAGTGAGAAAGTGGGTGTTGAAGACTTCGATCTATCTCCCCATCTATATAGTTTCCGATACACCAGCCCTACTACCCAAACCAATCCATATCCATCCACCTACTCATGAATCCAATCCATCCCTTGGTCCATTGGTATAGATCAAATGGTCGATTAGTTAATTGGTTGGGTGAATGGCTGTTACATTGCCTGACTGAGTGGTTGACTACTTGGGCCCTTAGAGTATCTTAGAGTACCCAGCACATAATTTGGTTGGTTTATCGTTCGTTTAATCCATTAATTAACCCATGTGTTCATCCCATCACCCATTTCAATACAAGAAACAGACATCCCACTTCCTATTGAAACACAGAAAACACCCACACACACACACACACCAATTGTCAATGTTGAAGTGTCGAAATAAAGCCTGGTCTTATTCCCCTGAACTGAGCATCCCCTTGACTTATTGATCCTCGTGGGGCAACGTGAAAAGGTAACATTCCCACATGTTAGTTTGGCGCCTCTGCCCTTCCGCTGCAGTTGGAAGGTTGTCACGGTTGCTGGGAACCACGTATTGCGATTCTGGAAGCCATGGGATCATGTCTCGAGGTGTCCTGACGGCTTGTCTCATATTGACATTCATGCTGGATTCCCCGTATTATTTCTTTGAAAACCTGTTTGGAGGAACACCAATTTGGCAATCATTGGGCCTGTCTTGCACCAAAGCACAGTGACCCCACACATTTGCATCCTCACAGCCAGATGACATAATCAGCCAGCATGGGAAAAGAAGTGGGACCTTCTTGGTAGACGGCGGACATTCGCACCGCAGGAAGGTCGGCATGGGCTCCAAAGACTTCGCTGAGAATTTGTCTTCCACACGCCTAGCATGGGGCTTGATTTGACAACCCCGGCCATGTGGAACTACCATGTGGGGATTCCAGCAAAACCTAATCAAATTGATATTTTTTTGTTTGTTAATGGCTGGTGTTTCAAAAAAACAGATAGACAGAACCACTAGTGACACACCCCAGTTACTTAGTGGCTGGTGATTCAAACAACAGAAGATAAAAACATCTTTTTGGTAACACAGCCGCAGCCCAATCCTGAACTCATCTCTCAGTCCACCCCTGCGTTCAGACGTGGACTGCGGCCCGATGGCAAAGCACCAAGATCTCTCTGGCAGGGTTGCCAAGGCCCTCTTCACCAGGTTGACAAGACAATTCAAGTCATTGGCGGATAGGACCCCCCATTTCATGAAGTCCAGCCACACGACTAGGCAGCCATCAGGACCCAGCGAAGCCACAAACTCAGGGTATGTTGGAATCACAAATGATCGAGAAATGAACATGCTGGTTGTTGGAAAAACGGGGGTTGAGTATGACACAGGGATTAGTTCAGAACGCATTATCATTATCGGTGCTTTGGAAGGTTGGGTGAGAGTCTCCCCTGGCCCCTTTTCCAATTGGATTGTAGTTGTGTGGAGAACAAGGGAAATAATTCATGTTTGAACCTTCCACCTTGTCCAAAGCATTGTTGAGATCCTGCACTGGCCCTGCAACATGGTGGCACCTCTTGCGCATGAAATCCATGGTGAGGCTGCTGCCAATCTGGTTCTGCTGCTTCAGGTGGAGAACCTTTGCAAGGCGAGCGCTTCGATCGGTTTTCTGTTCCTCTCGGTAAAGGGTAGCCAGTTGCGCAGCATCACGTGCCAATGCCAATGCATCAGCATCAAAAGACAACTTGTTCTGGGAAAGGACCAACTCATCTATCTTGTCATCGGCCTTGCAAAGCTGACCATCACTCATAAGCTGGGCATTGGGAATGTTCTCCTTCCACATGTTCAACTCTTCAATTTGGAATGCCGGGTCCATGACCATCAAGGCACTCTTCAGCTCTTCGTGGTAGTCCCTAAGATGTCTTTGATTGGAACAAATAGGTTGGAACATATGTTGGAACTTTTTGGGCCATTGGCAAATTGAACAATTTTAAGAAAACCGTACCTCCCATATTCTTCTTTCTGGGGCCCCATGAAACAAATATCAGAATCTCCCTTGATGTCAGAATTCCGTCACCCTTGTGATATATTCATTTATGGGGTGGCATCCTTTTAATATGCCCCTGTAAATTTAAGTTGGTGGTTGAATTGAGGAATTGATTTCCCAATCAGCTTCAAGGAACCCCTCGATGAACTGGTTCATCACGGTGATCAAAGTCTCACCAGGGAAACGCAGAAGGTTGTCTGGTGTTCGATGGGTACGCATTTCATCCAGAACAAATCCACCAAGGCAGCAGATATCTGCCTCAGCATCCCAAACCTGAGCTGGCACTCTGCTAAGACCACAAAAAGCAGATATTTGCACTTCAGGCACTTAATGAACTTATAAGTATACTATAAGTTACTATTATCCTCCTAATATCTTGTTTAAATATGAGATCTGAAAATATGTTCTTTTAAGTTCCTCTAAATTTTTAGGTGAACTTATAACATAATAATGAAGATATAAGCAAATATAGGCGGTTATTATTTGCAAGTAAGTTAAACGAAGCGAAAATAAGTGAAAATAAGTGAACATAAGTGAAAATAAGTGAAATAAGAGAAAATAAGGATGTTTTCTTTTTTTCGGCATTTTTCATGGATGATTTACAGGAATGTAGATGTGATCGGATACTGCCTGGAAAGAGTTTCTTTTGTAGGGAACAGTTCTCTGCAGGATACTGCCTGGAAAGATTTATTTCTTTAGGGAACAGTTCTCTCAAGGGTACTGCCTGTTTTTTTTTTATTTTTCTGGTAGGGAACAGTTCTCTGCCGGTTACTGCCTGGAAAAATATTTTCTTATAGGGAACTATTCTCTGAAAAATACTGCCATATTTTTTTTTTTGGTGGTATAGTTCCTCCCAAGAAAAAAATGTTTTGTGTTAAGAACATTTCCTGTGAAGGATCGTTTTTGGAAATGTCATGAAGTTTTAAAAGAATAGATAAAGTTCTGGAGTGCATGCTTCCTGGATATGAAACGATGTCAGGCTAAAAAATTCTCTCAACAACCTTTCTTGCACAGAAGAAGCAAAGAAGCTTAGAGTTGCAGCTGCAGAAAAAAAATGCAAGAATGAATCAAACTGTTGAAAGTCATCTTCATCTGCTTCTGGCAACTTTGACACATTGGCATGAATATGATGAACCAAAAGAAGAAAAATCAAAAATTTAGATTCTCTTTCTTTTTTGGTTTTCTAATTTTTCTGGATTCTAACTTGTTTTGGCTAGATTTTTTGAATTCTATTTTTTTAGGTTTTCTACAAAAATATGGATTCTATTTTCTTTAGGATTTTCTAAATTGTCTGGAGCCTATTTTTCTTTGATTTCCTGAATTTTCTGGATTCTATTGTTTTTTGTTTTTATATTTTTTTCTGGATTCTATTTTTTTTTAATTTCTGAATTTTCTGGATTCTGGATTTTCTATTTTTTCCAGATTCCATTTTTTTTTTGGTTTCTAAATTTTCTGGAATCTAGATTTTTAAGATTTCTGAATTTTCTGGATTCTGAATTTTCTATTTTTTCCAGATTCTTTTTTTTTGGTTTCTAAATTTTCTGGAATCTAGATTTTTAAGGTTTCAAATTTTTCTGGCTTCTGAATTTTCTAAATTTTCTAGATTCCAGTTTTTTAGTTTCTAAATTTTCTGTTTTTTTTTAGATAAATTTCTGAATTTTCTGGATTCTGGATTTTCTATGTTTTCCAGATTCTATTTTTGTTTGTGGATTTTGAATTTTCTGGATTTTCTGAATTTATTGAATTTTCTGAATTCTGAATTTTCTGAATTTTCTGAATATATATATATATTTATATTTATATATAAATTCTGAATTTTCTGAATTTTCTGAATTTTCTGAATTTCTGAAATTTCTGAAAATTCTGAATTTCTAAATTTTTGAAATTTTCTGAGTTTTCTGAATTTTCTGAATTTTCTGGATTCTGAATTTTCTAGATTCCTTTTTTTTGGTTTCTAAATTTCTGGAATCTAGATTTTTAAGATTTCTGAATTTTCTGGATTCTGAATTTTCTAGATTCATTTTTTTTGGTTTCTAAATTTTCTGAAATCAAGATTTTTAAGATTTCTGAATTTTCTGGATTCTGGATTTTCTATTTTTTCCAGATTCTTTTTTTTGGTTTCTAAATCTTCTGGAATCTAGATTTTTAAGATTTCTGAATTTTCTGGATTCTGAATTTTCTGAATTTTTGGATTTTCTGAATTTTCTGAATTTTCCAGAAACTATTCAATACAGAAACTGTCAATTCCTTAAATTATATTTTCCAGAAACTGTTCACTACAGAAACTGTTTTGTCCTTAAATTATATTTTCCAGAAACTGTTCACTACAGAAACTGTTCTTTCCTTAAATTATATTTCACAGGAAGTTTTCACTACATAAACTGTCCTTTTCCTAACAGTATACCTTACAGAAACTATTCACTACAGAAACTGTCCTTTCCTTAAATTATATTTTCCAGAAACTGTTCACTACAGAAACTGTTTTGTCCTTAAATTATATTTCACAGGAAGTTTTCATTACATAAACTGTCCTTTCCTAACAGTATACCTTACAGAAACTATTCACTACAGAAACTGTCCTTTCCTTAAATTATATTTTCCAGAAACTGTTCACTACAGAAACTGTTTTGTCCTTAAATTATATTTCACAGGAAGTTTTCACTACAGAAACTGTCCTTTCCTTAAATTATATTTCATAGGGGGTTTTCATTATAGAAACTAACCTTTCCTTAAGTTATATTCATCAGAAACGGTTCACTACAGAAACTGTCCTTTCCTGACAGTATACCTTACAGAAACTGTTCACTACAGAAACTGTCCTTTCCTTAAATTATATTTCACAGGAAGTTTTCAATATAGAAACTGTCCTTTCCTTAAATTATATTTCCCAGAAACTGTTCACTACAGAAAGTGTCCTTTCCTGACAGCATACCTTTCCTGAAAGAAAGACAAAACATATCATTTATTCCAAAGGAAAAAAAACCGACGGCTAATTTCAAAAAACGTATAAAAGAAAAATACATCGTCTATAATCAAATCTGATCCTAAAAAAATAAGTGAAAATAAGTGAAAATAAGTGAAAATAAGTGAAAATTAGTCAAAATAAGGAAAAATCACTTCTATGATAAGTTCATATAACTACTAATATCTTCATTAAGTGCCTAAAGTGAAAATATCTGCATTTTGTGGTCTTAGTGAGGACTTGGGCACGACCAGCTTTCTGCTTTGTCATGGAATGCACGAAGAGGATCCGCTGCATGAAGATGTGCTGCTTGGCACTGTTCATCTCCAACATGGTACCCCAAACCCCAGCTACTTGCTTGGGGCAACCAGCCAATAGCCACCGTCCATTCAGAAGGCAGTCTTTGGAAAAGGCTGCGCAGGGTTTTGAAATGAATTGGCACTTGATGGGTTGAAAGAAAACATTGCGAATTCCTAGTTAATTAAGTGCCATCAGCAGTAAACTTAAGGGAATTGATGAGTTAGTTATGGGAAGTGATAGGGGGTTGATGGATCATGAAAATGGATGGGGACCGATGGGGGCGCATGGGAATTAATTATTGGGGGTTGAATCATCAATGGGGATTCAGATTACTTGATGGATTCTACGGGGATTCATAGGGCTTGGGACGTATTTCACCCTTCATGCCTGATTGCTCGAACTTGTGCATGTGAAGGTGCTGCTCCATGAGGTGCCATGCTGCTGGACAAACCCCCACCTTGCAGTGTTGGGAAATTACCCACTTGGAAAGTTATTAGAAGCTTGCTTATTGTTCAACCTTTTGCAACCTAAATTCCACTTTCTTGGCCCTGGCCCATGCCCAGCCTTGAAGCCAAACATGAGCTTTGCTGTTGCAGTGTCTATACGATTCTTCGGGTTGGTGAGCGCAGTGCCAAACGAATTGAACTCATCAATTGCTTGGTGCCACGCCAAGACATACTCCATGTTGTTCTCCTTTTCTAGAAAAGGAATTCGGGAGATAGAAAATCATCATCTTATGATTTTATTCCATCATGTCCCAAAATACTTCAAGGGTTTTCCCAAAATATTTCAAGGGCTTAGTACATTATATGTAATGGCTGTGGTGCAACTAACAGCGCTCCTGGGCAATCTTCTCTGCTCGACGATGAAACACCATACAAGCCTGAAGCAAAGACTTTTTCTGACGTTCAGCCTGCTGGTTTGACACCTGAAATCTTCGCCACACATAGTGCTCCTCCTTCAGCTGGGGAATGTAGGCACAGGCCACTTGGCGAGCACTACGCAGCCACCTCACAACGGAAACCCGACCCAAAGCAATCTCAAGGTTTTTTGAGGGTCGCGCCTGAAAATTATTCTAACACATATATTGACCAAAGTGTTTCTATGGAACGTCACAACATGTCCCCCATAAATTTAATACTAATTTCATTGAAGTACACGCCCAGGAATGGCTTTTGGATGGCCTCTTTTCCCCTAAATTCCATAATGTGAGGAGTGAAAACGGACGCACAACAACTATGATTTGGAGGAGGGCAGAGGAATGGGACATGATAGATAAACAAAAAGATCTATGTGATGCCACCATTGCTAATGTCACCTGAAAACTCATAGTTGCATCACCTTTGGGGGTCCCAAGTGCTCAAAATTTGAAAGACGATGCTGGCGGTGCCAGCATCACCTTTGGCTACCTTTGATATGCCCAAAGACGATGCTGGCAGTGCCAGCATCACCTTTGGGCACCTTTGTTATGTGCAAAGGCGACGCTTTCAGTGATCGCTTTCCTATTCGCAAAATCCCCCAAAGTCAATTTCTTGGATAAGAATCAAAACCAATTCTTGGATGTAGTCAGCCAAAGGCGACGCTCCCACTCCCAGCTTCACCTCCCAAGCCGTTGGCATATTGATTGCTAGGGGCATGTTAACATCAGAGGCGACGCTCCCATCGCCAGCCTCACCTTTGGAAATTTGAGCACCTACATCCCCCAAAGGCGACCCAGGTATCCCCAAATCCCAAAAAAGCAGGTTCGGAATTTAACCGAGATTCTTCGTGAATCCAGCCAATTCCTCTTCTGTCATGTGCCGTTTCATCTCCAGGAAATTGTACAGCACTGTGAACAGCAAAATGGAAATCCTTCCACTGCCTTTGGATGCCTCTACGGTCCCAAAATCCATAGGTTGTCCCAAAAGCTCTGCATGAACTGGTCGAATCTCGATGCTCTCACGCCAGCCTTCGTATCCCTGGGACCAAATGTTGGTAGCATGCGTTCCCCAATCCTGGAGACACGGCAGCCCATCCCAAGGAGCCTTGAAAGCGAAAGCTGTCAACAGCACATTGAAAGCAGTCGACTGAGTCTGGTCCTGGACGCAGGGAGCCGCAGCAGGTGGAATAAAACCATGAGCGCGCGGAGTCTGCTGGAATTATGGGAAATATATAGTTGAAATTCAACAGTTGAAACAATACAATTTTGGTGGCAAGGGGTCCGGCATAGTGACCACAGACGGATGGTGATCTTCTTCCAAAACCTCATTCAACCAAGTGTTCAAAGGGAGATAAACATCGGGGGTGAGCTTGGACAGGAGCCAGCCCACAGGATGCTCATCCCTCATCGGGTCAAAGTTCCTAAGGGCAGGCTTTGGCAAGTCTGAAGCATTTTTGCTGTGAGGGGAAGTCATTACCACCTATGTGTGAAGAAATTGAAAGATAACATAAATGCTATATGTTCCAAACCAGGCATCTCAAGAATCAGTCCCATCTTGGATACCCATGGGGGCTGTTCCACTTTCAACGCTTTGGCTGATGGTGGCGTCGAAGCTGCCCCACGCTTACCCATCACCCTTTCTCGCCTTCCTTTACCCCACACTGGTCGCCAAACGGGCTACAGAATGCAGTGTTTGCTAAGCTAACAAGATCCAAATTTTCACAACCCGCAATGGTTGAACATTACTACGGCCGAAATCTAAAACAAAATCGCTCCATTGTTTTTTGCTGGCATGTGCTTCCTTACTCATAGGCTGCTCATTCAAGCGATGAATTTTGCATGTTCGTATGTTTGAATTAGATATGCTTGAAAAATCCTGGATCTTTGTACTGTTCTATTGGACATCCAGTGCCATCACTGCAGCACATATGAACGCTCCTACACAAGGAACTGACATTGCGTTCCCTGCCATCTTAACGACAGCCCTTTCACGTAGATCATCCACACAGAGCTTGGGGGATCCACAAGCCTGGGACTGTTGCCTGCTGATCGGCAAGCAATGCGATGCCAACATTTCAGTGCCACTGAGCACTCGCTGATGCACCTTGCAGGAAATGGACTTTTCACTTGGGGTGTGCCCTAGATCAAATAAGTCATTCGCACCAAAAAAGGGAAGCAACAATCTTTATTCAACCAAGATGTTTTATTGATTATATCAAGCCTGCGAAAACAACCGTCCCGAGTTCGTGGTTAAGGTAGGCAAGTGCCCCTCCGCCGTGTCAGTCCTTGCCCTGCCGTTTCGTGGGAGTTGTGTCAGGTCTGCAATAGACCACTTCTTGGTGACCAAGTTCTTGTCGTGGTACTCGTTCAAGGTCTGCTCCTGGGAGAGTGTGATGTGAGAGAATAGGGGCACTATGGGTTTATTTCATGGACCTCTTGTAGACTACACACAGCTGGGTAACTTCCAAAACAAAAATTGTTTATAGATTTGGCTGAAGTATCTTCTGCTTCTGACAAAGCGCAAGGCAGTGCTTTCAGGGTGAAGTAGCTCAACGCATTCATCATTGGTCGGGCATACAGCGAAGTCAAAATAGACTCCAGAGTCATGTCAGGGTTCCATGTCACCTTCCTAGAATCCCATGCAATGCCGTAGTGGCGTGGACGTGCAGTGCCCATGCCAAAGTGACGGGGGTCCACCTTTGCACATCTGACTTTCCAGTGAGAACCCATATTGGCCCGAACCTTCTGTTCGATGCCATACTCTGGAACATTCTCCAGCACCATAACCTGGGTTCCATCCTGGGACGACATGTCATAGAACTTCTCATGGGTTTGGTACACTGGGTCCTGCTCCATCATCATGTTTCCCATCTTCGAAAAAGGTGTGCATGGAGCACCTGAAGGAGATGCGCAGGCGAGATTCTGGATTATGAAGTTTCGGGCATCGGGCATATCAATATCTTATATTTGTAGTATGGTCTATTGCTACCCTTTTACGTTGATATCGTGTCATATCTTAACATCCCAATATGATATTAATATGACTACGATAAAACATAGGGTTGGGCGGCTAATCACCCAATTGAAGGCTGCCAGCCGCGCCTCCAATCCTCACCTTGATTCCTTGGATGTTCAACCAAACATTTGTACAGAGAACCTTATATGAGGGCTAAACTTAACATGGTACAAACACAACCACTCAAATATAAAGCGCGATGGTTAGTTAATTCTTCAAAGTATCGCCCTTCTGCAGATGGTGGGAATGCAGTGGGACAGTACTTGCAATGGGTAGCACACCACGCTGTCGACTTCTCGTGGGACATCGTCATGATGTCATCAAAGCAACATCCACCATAGGTAGCACTTAGCACCCTTTGACACCCAACATCCTTCTCACATGCCCATACCAACTTAACATGGGAAGCCGACTTCTCCTTGAAGGCCTTGGCCACTTCGCTCTGCAGTGACAGGAGGGCCTCAGAGGAAAGGATCATGGGGATACAATTTTGGGGCCTTGAAGTTCGAAGGAATCAATGCTGATTCAACAAACGGCTGTAGTGAACACATGTCATATGATGAAGTCCAGGGCATGGGCAGTTTCTGGACATCCGACGCCAGAGAACGCAGTTGTCACTGCCCATCGCCAGTTGTAAAACCGCTGGTGAACAGGAGCCTTGCCAAACTTGGCAATCAAACGTGAAAGAAACATCTTTGGCCACTGAAAGCTGGCTGCAACCGATCTGGGCCCAGCTGGGTCTGATTCACTAGGCTTTTCCAACGTGGTCTTGGGGTACTTGGCAGTCCTGCAACTGTTTTTGATTGTAAACTATGAGGCAGGTGTTGACACACCGTACAAAACACTAGTATTCAAAGCAGTTGTCCTGGGGCCGGTAGGTGGGCCCTTTTTACCCTTCTTCTTCAGAACGTGCTTGCGCACAGGCCTAGCCCATTACAACTCAGTAGGCCCTTGTGTGCAAACCACTGGGTGAGTGAGCTGATGGCGCCTCGCAGGACCATCAGCAGCGATCTGCCTGACCGCATCGGATAGCTTAACGGCTGTCCTGGGCTGTGTGGTAATCTAAAACTGGCTGGACCAAAGGCTGATGCTACTGTTTTTTTTGAGTAGTGTTTTCTTCAATTTCGTGCAACCTAGACTCTTCATGGGCCAACGAATTGGCAGTGACAGCCCAGGGATGTTTTCGAGAAAAAAACTCAAGGCCACAATGCATCATCTATGTGTCATCAATGCTCTTGGTAGTTGATCTATTTTAAAAACCACTTGGATCCAACTCGATTGAGCACAGCTCTGAGACAGAAACGCTTTATGTTTTCAGCATGGCGGACTTGCTGCAGCACAGGTGTTAGGTGGCACTAAGCTACATGAAACGCCTACTGATGAACACCCCGGAGTCCGCATCCGATTCGCACTTGATCTCAAAAATTTTCGACGTGGCTTTCAGAAGCACTGCTGACAACTTATAGACTTTGCCCTCAGCGTCAAAGTCCGGCTGCATCACGAGGTTTCGTGCCTACAGGACAGGATCATGGACTAGCAAGGTAGTGAAGCAGGTATGCATGCAGTGAGAGAGTATCTAACTTGACCCGCCTGAACAAGAGTATCTCTGCACAGTTCTTCGATTTGCTTGGCCTCCCATGTGACAATGCCAAAAGATGGCACTAAGCCAGTCTGAAAATGCTGAAGTACTGCCACCAAGCCTTCCTTTTCTGCAGTTGTCGCTTTTCCTCCTTACCACAATGAAAGTAAGAAAATTCTACAGGTCAGTTCCAATGAGTCAACTCAGGAAGGTCAAGTTGACACAGCATCAGCACTGGCTGATGGCCAGCAGTCCTCAGCGTTCTTCGGTGATGGAGTCACGTAGTGTTGGTCCTGGATGGTTGTACATGCTACCCCCATATTCCCAAAGGTATGATGCATGCAACGAATTAGCCATCACAATCACATAGACTTAGATTTGGTCCTGCGAGTCTTCCCAATCCTCGCGTGGGTCCTGGCTGGCAACAGTTCTCACACAGTTTTGAATGATCTATCAAATTGAACTTGATAAGTTGGTCCTTGAACAGGTGCTTTTTTGGAGTCGGTGTTGATTCAAGCAGTGTAGCATCAGAAGCTGTTCGCTTCAAGGTCCTAGATGAAGAAACACGCAGCCAGCTCCCACGAGCCAGAAATTCAATCAATAGACAACGACTGAATCTAGACTTTGTTGAAACCAGTCCTGGAAGGAGGTGGGCAGTTCGAAGCTGCTGGCTTGGCACCAGGGGAATACATGCCCAGTCTGTTTGGGCTTTGGGCCATCAAGAGAGGTGCTTGCAACAAGAAAGTTACAAATGGTTACAAACGTCAAAAGCATAGGAGAGCTGCAGGCTGGTGCTGAACAAATTTCTAGTCCTCAACTGCTAGCATTCCACATTTTTTCGGTCTCATCCTCTACCCAGGAGTGCTCTGAACCTCATTTGAGGTATCAACCTTTGACCAGGGTGAGTACTGTTGGGGTCAAACATCGCTAGGGCATCCATATCCCCAAAGATTCTCTGCTCAAGCCATCGCAAACGGGGCACCGCTGCTGGGGTCTCGTCTGAAGTTATCCTTATCAAGTAGTTAACAGTCCTCCTGGTGGCCTCAGACTGGTCTGTGTCCAAAAGAAGGTGGGCCAATTGCAGCAACTTGGTGCACCTCTCGCGGTCAAAGCTCCGAAATGGTCGTGGTACGTTTGGTACACCTCCCAAAATGTCCATGAAACATTCCGGAAATACCAGCACTGGCTCCTGGACAGGGAAAGTTATACAACCACAATACGATGTGACCTATGTCCTTGTTTCTGAAACTTAGTCCAAACATGTCCAAACAGTTTGCTAAAATTGAATGGTGTCCTGAGACAGTTGTTGATCTGCTGCGAAACGCTTCACACAGCACACTATGTCGTTCACTGACTCTGCCCAGTAAAGTCTCCCTGGGCCCTCGGCAGCCACTGGCACATTTGCTGGTAGATCTGGCGAAGCAATTTGGAAAGCACGTGACTATGGTCCAAAGGTGACTCTGGGAAATAGGGTTGCAAAGGCGATCCAAGGAATTCGGATGCTTTGAAACATGTTTACACCAACAACAACCTTCAACCTTCATCCTTGATGGCACCTCGACGACGCATGAAAAGGAAACTATGAGCACCGGTTGCATCTTCCTTCATGGCCCCAGACAACTGAACAGGTGCCTTTTCAAGCCTAAGTAGCATCAAACATCATGAGACTATGAGGTGTCGTGGGGATACTGGTATCAAACTGCTATCAAAAAACCATTGCTTCCATGGCCGAACAGTAGTCAGCGCTTCCACATGAACAACTGCAGTTCCAAGCCAGGATCTGAGATCCAATTTATCCAACAGGAATTGAGTTTTCCTGGGCTGGCTGGGGCTCAGATGGACTTCGTAAGGTCACCGTGACCTTTCACCCTCACCCCGACCTGTGAAGGAAGAATGTCTGAATTAAAATGAACACTTGCAGAAAACCAAGTTTCTCAACCGCATCTCGGTCATCTGCCAAAATATGCATAGATCTCATGCTCCGAGCAAGTAATCCAAATATTTGATCTCAGTGCCACATGTGGTCTAAACGCATCATGTAGTTTGCCAAAGGAACAACAAACCAGATGTAAACAAGGAGGAAAAACAATTGAGCAACAATGTTGTTAATTCTTCCTGGATACCTAAACTGGAATGTGTGTGTCCAACTCTGCTCATGAGTGCGCCAGTGAGATCCAGTCCTTTTTGAAGTTGAAGATATGCCAAGAATTTGAATAAGGTATTATTTTTGGCTTCGCGAACAGTATTGTCGGCCTCACTGGGTCAAAACCCATTGAACCGAAACTTCTGTCTATTTAACATCATGATATAATTGACGAACGAAAATAAACAAACATTCATATGAAAACCAAGATTCCCAAACTAGGATCCGCTTTGGGCCTGGTTTCCCATGCCCTCTGCAGATCTCCCACATTTTCTCCAAACCTCGTGCCAGAGCCTCCACAACCATTGATGCGTCAGTTGCTTGCCTGACGTCGATGCAGTACATGCAAAGGGCCACATTATGCATCCATAGTCCTTGTAACTTGGTCCTGGGACGGTCGTGCTTTGCAAGGCTTTTCGTTAAAGTCTGCGATCTTGGTATGGACCATTTCGATTGGTCCATTCCATCCTAGGGTCAATGGCTTACACAAATCAATGACTTCGTGAAGCAGGGAAAACGAAACCAAACCAAATGCTGCAAGGGTTCTGTCGACACCAGCAGCAGGGCGTCCCCATCACACAATGGATTAGAGGCCTTCCCAAGAATAAAAACACAGTCAGATAGTGGTGGTTGATCTGGGCACACCTACAACCAATTTGTCAATCAGCTAGCCTGGAGGTGTGATTCCAATTCACGATCAGAAGCAACAGCATCGAGATGAGATTTGTAGGACCGGGCCAACTCATACTTGTCCAAAGCATCCTGGGCTGGAAGCAAAGCAATAATTCCACAATATGGGGTTCCATAGAAAACAAAACACACATACTGTTTCCAAGTAAACAGGTTGACTTCACACCTAGTTTCACTTGCAAAGTTGAAGGCTTCCTTGTAGCAAACGCAGTCGTCACAGGCTGGAAAGTTTGTTGGGCATGCAAACCGGATCAAGTTCTTCCACTTGCGCACATATCTTCTGTGAAAGTGCGCGTACCTGAGATTTTTCACCCCAAAACATTTTCACATGGGGACGAATCATATAAATACCCAACGAACGCACCTCCCTAAACCCAACGCCACAGAAGGTCCAGGCACGACACCTGCCCTGGAAACTGTGCATGAAGGAGCTTCAAACTACCAGGGGGCAAGTATCGTGTGGGTAGCTGTGAGGGCTCACTTGACCACGTGGATTCGACAATCCTTGGGACATCAGTGGCCCAAATTATCAAACAATGGGATGCCACATCGGAAAAAAGAAAACATCAGCCTTAGAAACTGAGGATAGGTCTCAGTGAAAAGCTGTTTGGAACCCATAATGTGCAGTTTCAGCTCCAAATCGCCCTCGATTACCTCTTCATCCACTTCTGCCCCATCTGAATCAGTCTCTCCTGCGGTATGTTCAATGGATATATATATATATATTATATAAAAATATATGTATTATATTTGTTTAAAAGAAATGAAATGATATTTTTAGGATGAATTGAATTCCTGTATCAGCTAGGGTCCTTCCTCATCTCTGTGACCTAATCCAGTTTGGAAAGTCACCTTCAGCTTCTCCGGTGTGCTGCCTGCAGCCTTGTTAGCTTCTCTGAGACGAGCACAACGATGAAACCTCAGGTATGGAGTGATCGAAACAAATGGACGAAATTGAGGTGACCTTTTTGCGTCTTGCACAGTTGTCTTAACCTGGATAAGGAGCCTGGTTGGCAACATACCACCTTGCTTGATGTAGAGGCTCATGAAATATTGATCCAAACGCCAATACTTCAACGGGGCACGTTTTTTGCCCTCAGTATTGGCTCAAGGGTGTAGGTGGAGGATCACCAAAGTAAAGACTAACTGTTGTTGGATATTGGATTATTCTTATTTAAACCCATCCCCATCCCCAGGCAATATAGTAACACTGTAAAACAGATATTTTTTCTCATTATTCTTGTTTTAACTGACGGAAACCATTTCATTTTGGTTGAACAAAACATGTTGTATCTCACAATAACCAGGTGGTAAAAGAAGGTAGTTCAAATTAACCCAGGTGTCACTTCCAAAGCACCGGTACCGTTGATCAAGTCTTCCAGACGCACAACGCTGAAACCTTTGAGGCCGAATGCCTAAAAGGGTTGCCAAACACTTTGGGCTAATCCTCTTCCCAAGGAAAGTCCACGATCGGTTGCCTGGCATGGTCCCAGACAGAACTCCGTAGACCTCAGCTGGCGACAGTAGGGTGCCAAAGGTTTTGGGCTGAAAACAGTTACCTTTAATTCCTATTCTCGAAAATGGAAATGTTAGCAAGCTGTTGAAATATGTTGAAACAAATGGGTCCCTGGCATATGCATCTTGAGCTGGCTTTTCCAGAGTCCAAAACGTTCCCAAGTAGGTGCACAGATCCTTCTGCATATCAGAGAACTTACTGAAACATGTTCCTTGATGGCATTGGCAGTTGCCACCCAAGACCCTCTTGATCCTGTCATCGGAGACCCCATTGTCAGCATGCCTGGTTTGCTGAAAGTCTCACAAAAATACACGATTGCGCTCTACACCTGGAAAGCAAAAGGGAAACAGTGGAGTATGGAGGAAACATGCTGATGACAGCTAAGTTACCGTTTTCGAACCTCAGGATTAGCATACAGTTTCCGACGGGAGTTGCCATAGTTGGGTCTAGCTCGTGCAGGTTCTGGAATCTTCTTGTAGCTGGAGCTGGTCTGGCCTATCCCTTTGAACTCCAAAAGCCCAGACAAAGAGAACGACACATCCTTTCTTGGTGGGCCGCTACCAGATGATTCCATGGCTGTTTCAGACAACGAGGCGAAAAACTGGGACCGCATCCCCTGAGAAGCCTTTGAAGGATTTTCCTTTTGGAAACCCTCATCTTTTCCCAGCCTCTTCAAGAAGGCTTGACGGGCCGCCATTGACCCTTGAAAACCCTGCGGGATCCATGAGCACCTAACCCCAACCACCACAAGAATTCCAAGATCCATAGGGATCGATTAAAACGAAAAGGGGATCGATTACAACGAAATGGACTTATATAGAAATATGTTGAAGTACAACGCCAAAAAATACATAGATGGAACAAATTGAAACCTGGAAAGTATGGGGGAATGCATCCTCCAACTACCATCCTGCTGCCTTTTTGGGAGTTACTATACCCATAATTCACTTCAGCGTGTAAATTCAAAAAACATAAGTTGGGCATATTTACAGCGGGTTATAAAGTTATACATGGTTATACTACCAAACTTAGGATGTTTATTGGGGATAATCATTGCAATTTCAGACAGAAAAGGTGATGGTGAACTGGTTTGCCTGAAGTCTATGGGACAACCTCTAAATGCACCTTGGCAGTCAGCAACATTTTACCAACTGGAGGTGTCAATCCTCCACGGGAAAAAGAAAGAAGCGCCACTACACAAATTACCCTCTGGTAATTTAACATAGCTATTGAAAATGGCCATTTATAGTGGATTTTCCCATTAAAAATGGTGATTTTCCATAGTTATGTTAAATTACCAGAGGGTACTATTCCAGTTGAGGTTGCGACCGAAAAATGCAGGGCCAACTATCCAAAACAAGGGTCCGATCAAGGTCCGGTGATTGATTTTTTGCTTCATGACCTTCCATATGGTGGTAAAGCCTTAGCAAAAAGTTCTACAACTTGAGTCACTCTGAGTCACTTGAGATTAGAATTTGCTCTGGGACTGAAATGAATGTCATATGTGGAAAAACAAAACACACACATGCCTCTCTGGCGATGGTTTGCGATTCCAGTTCTACATACAAGGAGGAGAATTAGGTCCAAACTTCACATCTCAACGTTGTAGTGAAAAAATGGAACCCGGTTCTGGGATGGAACCTGATTATCAAGACACGTCACAAAACCGGAGGTGGATAAACTCACAAAAGATCGGATTTCTCTAACCAACAATTGAAGATGTTCGCTGCAAACCCTAGGCTTGCCCGCGGCGAATCCCGCATATCCTTTGACATGCTAATCCCTGCGTAGGGTTTAAGTTTTTTACAGTACTTTCCAAAACAACAAACCCTAAAACCCTAAGACTTAAAACCCTAAATTAAAACCCTAAATCCAGAAAACTGAAAGTCAAAATCACTGCGTATAGCCAGTGTTTTCAATTATTTTGTGGTGATAAGGATATCATACTGTTTGGATGTGTTGTTTGAGTGTGGGCGAACCCGGGGTTTGGAAAGAACATGTTCAATCATGTCCAATGCCTGTTCGTTTCATTCGAAACATGTACAAATTTAAATATAAAATAAATGTATATCAGTAAATCTATATCTAACTTGTCCAACATTACCTAATTTCAACAAATACAATAGCTTCTCGAGGCAAGCCGGTTGTAACCATTTTTTTCCTCCCTGCGAAAGCGACCCAAACATGTCAATCAGCAATGAAAGTGATAGCATGTTTCAACGACATGGTTCATTCAACCACACTAATCCCATCTAATCCCTTTCTTTTTGTATTCGGTCTCAGCCTAGAATTCCTGGTTTTGTGGGCAGTTTGCATATACTTATTGAATCTTATTGGTATTTATTGAATATAAAGTATTGGATCTATTGATTTCGGGGTTCCTAAATTTGTACGCGTATTTCATATGATCAGGGGGATCAGCCAAGTGACAAGCATGTTGCAACGCAAAGGACTTCCAATGGAACGCCAATTCGCTCCTCGGCCGGGCGAATTAAAAGTATTGCTTTGACGCCAATCTAGAGAAATTTGTCCCAAAATGCATTCCAGATGGTTCTGGAAGCACTCAAATGATCTTTGATTGCATTTGTTTTGCAAAATAATTAATGGTAGTTCCATTCAACACAAATCTATATCAATGTTGAGTCGACAGGCCAGGGTAATGCGCGACAAACCGTCTGAAACCGTTTTGGAAATGGTGAATTGCTGTAAGGACTGTCCTAGTCCATCATAACAATCACAAGATGTGAACCGTGGTGCCGATATATTTACCATGATTTACCTGAGCAACTGAATGATGTCAGGGGATGTTAGGGGTATATATTAGATATATAAATATATATATATACTGTCTGTGTATATATATATATATATGATCTGTATATATTGCATTACATACATGGTGCATCATTTGATCCACGTGCTACAAAGGTGATCAGAGGCGCGGTTGACACAATCATTATCCATGTGCTGTGATGAAACATCGAGACTATCTGGAACCGCCACTCAGTGACTCAGTGATGAAAAGGAGGACCTACTGCCCCTTTAAATGGTAACTGGATGAGTTTTACACAGAACGAGGATTTTTTCGCAAAATTGGCTTACCAGCCAGCACCCTTTCCCATCCCCTACCATTCTGCACCTATCACCGCTTGATCAGCATCAGGATGATGAAGGCCCATCAGATACTTGGTATTGAAGGTCATCACCCACCGATCAGGCTGAGAAATTTCAGGTCCTCTAACAGGTTTGCTTCAAACAGTTTCAAACACCCTACCAGGCCCTACCTGCAGCCAGGGAAACCCATTTCTGAAGCCAGGTCGCTTGTTGATTTCTTCATAAAAGGGTTCCGTCTTGGCAGTCCTGGCACGTTTTCTTCAGCCGGAAGCCGCACAAAAACATGTTCCACGCAAATAAACCTTTCACATGTGTCCTATCTGATCTATCTGATCTGTCTGGTTGGTTTTCAAAGCCCTGAGAGTTTTGTGACTGTTGGGGTTCATCATCCCAGGTGGGATCTGAGAATTGGAGCCACTTGCTGCCTGTCATTCCCAGAGCTCCTGATAACAAAAATGGCGGCTTCAACGGCTTCAATCCTAATTTTACGATTTCAGCTACAATGTGGTGCCCAAATAATTAGCTAAGTTGGTGTGTAGCTTATTCTATATATATATATACATATATAGACTATCTATAGTTGACAATGGCTTGCAAGCCGATAAGCCAGCAAACATAACTAGGGGGCACCCCATTGTAATATTGCCATAGATTACTTTCAGTCAAACTATGGTTCTAACATGGTTGAACTCTCCCGTTATAATCTCAGTATCCCCTGATTCTCCCACTATATTTCCAGCTACTAAGGTAGATATATGTGGATAGAACTATGGAGTTCCTAGATGTTACTATATAAGTTATATATCCACCATAAAACCATTTAGAAACATTTAAAGTTACTAAGTTGGCTTATTGGTCGTTCTATATCCCACTAACTTCACCAGTCCTGAAGACCAGTTGATGCATGGAACAGATCCACTTGCAACTGAATTGGAATCACGATGTTCATCTATTTTCACCTCATAATCAGTGAAGTTTTCCCGGATTATATCAATCCAGCAAGTATTACTTCACCAGTAAGAATTTTAGTGATGTATTACACAATTCATTAGTTACTTAACTTTCACAATGAACTAATAATAATTAACTAGTAATGATTGGTGAAATTACACAAATCACTTGTTACTAATCTTAACTTTCATAATTAGCTAATCCGGTTGGTGGTTTCAACCCCTCTGAAAAATATGAGTTCGTCAGTTGCGATGATGAAATTACCAACTGAATGGAAAGTCATAAAATTCAGGTTCCAAACCACCAACCAGTAACAATCACTAGTTACTAATTGCTTAACTAAGAATAGTAATCTTAACTAATCACTAGTTACCAATCTGAACTTTCATAATTAGCTCATCTGTTTATAGTGGTAACCTACCCCTCTGAAAAATATTCGTCCAAACCACCAACCAGTTTTTTAGAATTGAGCAGTGTTCAAAACCCATTTTTCAGGGGATTATACTACCCAATTTATATCAATCTATTGGGGATTCAAATCATCCAATAGGGCAATCCCTAAATCATTCCATGGAGGTGATGTATTTCAATTTCTTTCCATAGGAGGGATTGGATCCAATTTATTTCACAATGGAGTGATTTTTATCATCCAATGGGAGGGATTAACCAACCAGGATTTTTCATGGAATGATACAACCAACTAACCTACCAACCACCAACCAACCTCCATTTAAAGTTACTAAGTTGGCTTATTGGTCGTTCTATATCCCGCTCAATTGTAAACCAAGCAATTTTTACCTGGTCCAACCTACCACAGGTAAACCATCCAATAGGGGATGCAAATTTCACACTGCTCAATATCGAAAAAAGTCCCATGGCCTGATCTCTGCAGTACCATCAGGTAAGCCGGTCACCTACGGAAGATCTTCCAGCAAAAATGGGGGGGAAGTTTAGCTAGAAACCATGGGAAAACATAGGGAAATGACGCTCGAAAATTGAAAAAAAAAGATGGAGAACTGGAGAACTCATTTTTTTGCTAGAACAGTGCCAAACATGTCATGAAACCACAAGGAAAACGGGGAGTTAAGCAAAAAATGAGGCGATTAAATCACCATTCAAGACATGCACTTCAGTAAACATAAGCGGTGCAAGGAAATCAGTTTGAAGTTTGCCCTCAAACACCATTGTAGTCCAGATAATACGAATGCATTTTCCAAACAAAAATGGTCGGGTGCATTCACAAAATGAATCAAAACCCAGCAATGCATGTTTTACCACCATGAAGAATACAGAGATGAAGCGTTCATCTGTGTCTGGAGGTAATCGTTGTCATGGGTAATCTTGCTCCTTGTGGTTTCGGACTTTGGCTGCTAAAAACCCGGGCCTCTCATGTCTGGTTCGGTTTATACACCCCTTCTAAATATAATAATATATATATATACATATGCTTAAGTCCAATTGTTGGCAAATGTTAGCCTAGTTGTGTTTACCAACTGAAGTATATATCAGCTACTTGTCACCAAGTTATTGTACATGGTTAATTTTAGATACCTATCCAAAAAATAAAATATGTTTTAGCTGGTTAATACATGTTACCATTACCATTCCAAACTTTGTTTCAGCACGAAAGTCTCTAACCAGTCGGTTGACCAGTCGGTGAATGTTAATGTTAAGTTAACTTCAGTATATTTACATATATTTACCTTAACTGAAGTATCATTCAAGTCAGCTACTTAGTATATAATTTCACCAAATTAAACAAGGAGTACATAAAGTCACTGAAAAAAAAAACGCAAAACTAAACAATCCTGAAAATTTGCCCCCCCCCAAAAAAAAACGTGAAAAATCCCAAAACATCCCTGAACAACAACTTGAAAAGCAAAAAACACGTGAACATTTCCCAGGTTCCGCCTCCAGCTTCTGGCGCTTGAAGAGCTGCGCGAGCCGCTTCATCGCCTTGGAGGAGTCCCTCGAGACCCCGATGCTATGAATGGTTGATTTTTCTATACAAAAACCATGGGAAAAAACCATAGGAAAACCATAGAAACATGGTGATTTAACCACCAAAACATGTAATTCAAAGGGATTCATAGCTGATGTATGGCTGATGTATGATAGTTAAGTTGGTTTATAATTCCAATAACTTGATTGATTATACTTATAAACGCATAACTTTAGCTATTCGGAGTTTATAAGCCAACTTATAACTGGCGGGGGGGCACATTGTAGCAATGCCCATGGATGTAATGGGTTATATAAATAATGGATGTAGATTCTATAGAGCTAGATACTTTTTAAGAAGGTACTTAGCCCCCTAAATCATGCCCTGATTGCTGCCTGAGAAAGTGCTTCAATCCATAGGGACTGGATTTAAGATAAACCTATAGATTTAACGGCTTAGCATTGATGGTTAAACATTATCTATCCCTTTGAATATTGATTTGGTGGTAAATAAATGTAAATCCTTAAATGCTGGATTGAAATGGATTTAACATTCACCAGTAAACATGTGGTATAAGATAATATGTCCCATGAACACCCCTCGGGTCACTTTATAGACAAATATTGATTCAACGTTGGAGTCCACTTGGGAATAATCATAATCTCACTCACCAGGGCTTTATAAATGTTCATTGGTGAATCAGAAAGTATGTTTGTTTTCTCAATTCTGCAGGTTTTCTATGGAGTTCTAAAGCTGGGGCCCGAATAGGTACCAATTTAATGAATCCCTAGGGTTAAAGTTAGGAATTCGGGGGGCATAGCCTTCCATGACACTTAGGTTCAGTGGGAGGACACATGGTAATGAGAATTCTGTGGATGTTCTTGTTTATTTGAAGCTGTTTTTTTGTGCCACAAAGGAAGTGATCATTTAGAAACCTTGGCATCCAAAATGGAAATGCTGTTCTACAAGATACAGCGAAAAGAGCAGTAGAGCAGTAGATTGTCGGCTTGCCTCCTGAAAAGAAACAAAACACAACTTCCTGACCAAATCATATCTGTGAAAAGCTGTCCATAATGTTCCATAGCTCACTCCGAAGTATGGCTCAACATTGAAAAGCCGCAATCCAGTGAATGACAATCCTTCGAGGTGTGCTTTCACTCACAGTAGTGGGAATGTCTCCATATGTTTTCATATTTTACAATTATTTTAACTCATGCTGGTAAACCTTTGTTATGAACCATTGTGATATGCAGCAACCACTTATTTCTTTATGATATTATATATTCCTGTGTTTCATTTTTTATACAGTTAAAACAGTTATACCCCTTTCATTCACGTTTTATTAACGCCCGAACCCCGAAGCGACAGAACGGACACCAACAGAGTCCCAGATGCGCAACTGCCTTTGGCATCGTGCCGCTCATGAAGCTCCTTGCATCCCAGTGTTTCTCTGTGGCAGGAGAATGAGTTGGGGTAGGATTCTAACACGCACAAACACACATATGTATATATATGTATGTATGTATATGTATATATATATGCGTGTATATATATATATATGTATACGATATGTATATATATATGTATATATATATATGTCTATAATACATATATATATATATAATATTTACAAATAAGATCAAATTAATACATATTATATAATGAGATCATATGAGATATGAGATATGATATAGGATATAAGCAGAGGGGATATAAACAATTACATGTAGGTTATCATGAGTTCATGGCCGGGATATGCCGGGATGAGATGCACTTCCAAATAGGCAACAATCAGACCATGGAGGTCTTGCTGATTCTACCGGGAAAAACACGTCGATCGAACCAACCAACAATTGGGATTCCAGCAACAAGAATGGTCGTAAGAACTGCAGTTAAAACCCTTTATCAGTTATCAATGGCTATAAATGGGCTTGTCTGGGGTTATAGCTGAGTTATTAACTGGTAGAGGACTTTAACTGTGGTTCCAATGCACGTTTAGAGTGGCCAATTTGCACATTCTTTCCATGTCCCGATTCCCCAGCTCATGGACTCATCCACTTGGCTAAACCCCAAGAAAAATGGCCGTACTAAAGCCTTCAACACATGACTGGTTGGTGGTATACCTACCCATCTGAAAAATATGAAAGTCAGTTGGGATGATGAAATTCCCAATATATGGAAAGTCATAAAATTAATGTTCCAAACCACCAACCAGATGAAAACTCTGTATCAAAGCAGCACAATGATCTACGTTCCATGGGCACCACATTGCGCAGGGTCAACACTTCACCAACTTCACCGTCCTCGGAGGAGAAGGTTTTCCTGCCAAGGTTTAGACATCCCCGATATTATTTCACATGTGCAATGTGCTTGATGAGTTCATGAAGTAAATGAGTTCATATCAATCATTATCATTGCTAAATGATAATGATTGATATATATTATATTGATAGATCATTAGAATCAGAATCATATCACGAAACCAGTACAATCATATGGACAACTTACAAAATCTCCGAAACGGTTACCGGTTACCCTCTGGTAATGTAATATAGTATATACATGTATATACCCGCACTAATATGTGTGTTCGCCTATACCCTCTGGTAAACTAATATATGGTTAATATATGGATATGAAACCCACCGACCAAACAGGCCAAATATTTCCACCGACGTTCCAACAGAAAATGATACCTCCTCTGGGATCGATGAATCGACATGTACGTCGTATGTACTCTCCGGTAATTTAACACTTCGCTATTGAACATGGCCCAGTCGAAATAGTTGATTTACACATGAATTTACCCGGCCTGGTAAACAAACATAGCTATTGAAAATGGCCATTTATAGTGGATTTACCCATGAAAAATGGTGATGTTCCATAGTTTTCTTGTATCCATTGGAAAAACACGAACACTGAGCACTACCCATCCGAGGTATTCGCGGTTGTTGGAGAAAAGACAGCCTGGAAATCCTGCGTGAACATCGTCAAGATTCAACTTTCTAGAATGATCTAAATCTAAACCAACAAAAACACATATACTGTATACGTATATGTATCCGTATATATGTATATAGCACAGTGTTAAAACTCGGCCCTCTGGTAATCTCTGGTAAACTAACATATAGATGTGGCTTCTCCCACTATTTCTAGATCATTTTCTTGGGCTTTTCCCCAGGGCTAAACAGCCCCACAGGTAGCGCCTGATGCTGTCCAGCGCGTGAGGTTTGGGGAAGTTGGATTGCACCACCTGCTCGCACACAGTACCTGGGAAATCCATCGAACTCCAGGTGGATGGACCAGGTTGGATCACCACTGGAAGTGAGCTGGGATACCACTGGGATACCAATTATATCATCCCCATATGCAACCCATGGTGCTGGTATATTTACCTACATGACTGGGCCATAAAAATGGGGTAAATGGTGGGATTCATATTCCAGCACCATGGAGCATATGGGGATGATATTATGTAAGTTGTCAGTGGGATATTTTTGTGTGTACTTGGGAAATTACGGAAAGCACATCTATTGCAAATGTGTCCCAAGCCAGTACTATTACTTGATTTATCATATGGGTCACTTACATCATAGCATATAATGCAGTAGATTGATGGTGCCTGCATGAAAAAACATATACATACAATATAATATACTGCAACCATACATGCATGGAGGTTTCCTAAGTCATGGGGGTACCCCCAGTCATCATCCAGTCGTCATGGATGACTCATTAGACCATGACTTGGCATTGAAACGCATGGTCCCACGTTTCCCTACCCTCTGGTAAGATGAGTGTAAGATGAATCAAATGTGGTTTGCTAGAATTTCCAACATCTGTAAAGATGGATTTTCCCATTCAAATCTCCATTGATATAGGGGATATCCCAGCCACCCAAGGTGGCAGCATCCCTCCGTCCCCCCAATATGGCCATTTTTTATTCGATGTCCACCATTTTCGAGTCACGTTCCAACAATGTTATCACAACTTTCCCCTAAAATGTCAGGACACTTATGTTGCATCATCTACAGTATCTATCTAATTGTACAACTCATTAGAACTTTGTAATCCAAGTTCCAGTGTAATTATCCCACATCACAATCACATCCCTTCTGCGTCACTTCCCACATCCACGGGTCGCCCAAGCTTTCCGCCGAAGGACACGCAATGAACTTTGCCGCGCGCTTCCCAGCCCTGACGCGTTCCGAGCTGCGCTCGCCAATCTGTTCTGGAGGCCACTGGAAATGCCGCGCCTGCGACAGAGAACTGGTGGGGTGAGCCCCCGGGATGTAAATGTTGCCGCCAATGAAACCCAATAATTATCTATAATCCTATCAGTATCATAAACCATACTGGAGTTATAAACTTAGCCAGGGGGTCCCGCATGATATTTGGTTATAACCCCCATAAGTTGGGAGATGCGACCCCAATTTTGAACTTCAACTGCACTCCCAAGTGGAGCATGTGACGAGATGAATAGTTTGGAGATGAACCAAAGTTGTGGTTTTTCTATGTAATATGTATATATATATATACATATACCCTGACCGTCGAAGACCTATTTTGTAAAGGTCTTTGGAAAAAAGACCTAAACTATAATATCATCGGACCTATTTAGGGGAGCGTATTGTATCAGGGGTTCAAGGTGTGCACTGCCAAGAGACATATAATGTTATCCACTATTTAACTATTTTCACTAATTGTTGCAGAGAAACAATTGAGAATAATGTTGGATGCTGATTAGTGGATAGGTTCGCTATTGTGCAATTTTTTTGCAAATTATTCTGAACCCATGCATTGTTTGGAAGGTTCACTATTGTGGCAAGAAATCTTGGGGGGCATTTTTTTTGTCAAAAAAATGTTTGTGTAAAAACATCTGAACATTTTTTCTGAAAAAAATCTTTTCTCCCTGTCCCAAAAGAGTCAGACTGCTTATTAAACCCTTATTAAAGAACAGTTTTTCCACACATTTCCAAGGCACTGGGCCATGAGAGGGTCCAATTCACTTTAGTAGGTTTGTTCTCAGGGTTCACAATTGCAACAAACTGTTCCAGAGCTGATCCTGGAGCCAAGAGAAGAAAGGTAGGCCTTTTCCACAAGCAATTGCCAAATTCAAAGTCCAAATCTTTCCCAAAAGAGTCAGACTGCTTATTAAACCCTTATTAAAGAACAGTTTTTCCACACATTTCCAAGGCACTGGGCCATGAGAGGGTCCAATTCACTTTAGTAGGTTTGTTCTCAGGGTTCACAATTGCAACAAACTGTTCCAGAGCTGATCCTGGAGCCAAGAGAAGAAAGGTAGGCCTTTTCCACAAGCAATTGCCAAATTCAAAGTCCAAATCTTTCCCAAAAGAGTCAGACTGCTTATTAAACCCTTATTAAAGAACAGTTTTTCCACAAATTTCCAAGGCACTGGGCCATGAGAGGGTCCAATTCACTTTAGTAGGTTTGTTCTCAGGGTTCACAATTGCAACAAACTGTTCCAGAGCTGATCCTGGAGCCAAGAGAAGAAAGGTAGGCCTTTTCCACAAGCAATTGCCAAATTCAAAGTCCAAATCTTTCCCAAAAGAGTCAGACTGCTTATTAAACCCTTATTAAAGAACAGTTTTTCCACACATTTCCAAGGCACTGGGCCATGAGAGGGTCCAATTCACTTTCTATAGTAGGTTTGCTCTCAGGGTTCACAATTGCAACAAACTTTTCCAAAGCTGATCCTGAGTTCATCTTCCTCTGCCTCTTCCCCTTCCTCTTCCTCGTCCTCTTCCTGTTTCTCTTCTTCTTCCTCTTCTTCCTTTTCCTCTTCCTTTTCCTCTTCCTTTTCTTCTTCCTCTCTCTCTCTCTCTTTCTATTTCTCTTTCTCTTTCTCTTTCTCTTTCTCTGTCTCTGTCTCTGTCTCTTTCTCTTTCTCTTTTTTTTTCTTTTTCTCTTTCTCTTTCTCTTTCTCTTGTTCTTTCTCTTTCTCTCTCTCCCTTTCTCTTTTCATTTCTCTTTCTCTTATGACACTTTGAATCAACAACTTAAAGTGAAAAAAGCAACGCAGTCAACATGTTGAATCCCATTCACTACAAGGTACTACAAGTACTACAAGGTACTACAAGTACTACAGGTACTACAGTTCATCGGCAAAAAAAAAGTTTAAATTAGATTTCGATTGTAGCTAATTGAAATCCTTACTTAAGTGGGGATATGTTTTTTTTCCTGGGAAGAATTTTTTTTGGCGCCCAAGCTTAAAGAGGGTATAGCTATTGTTGAGGGAGGGGAGGGAGGAGAGATGGACCAGGACGCAACATTAACAATATATTTTGATGCACAATTTATGCACAGTTTCAGACCTGACCGTGCACAAACTGTGGACAAGCCATCGAACGACCTATCCAGGGCGTGGAACGACCTATCTACGGTGTGGAACGGTATCTAGAGCGTGGACAGGGGTACCAGAAATTTCAATTTATTTCAGCTTTCTGCTACAGCAGCATTTTTGTTGGATCCTGCCCCCCAATAAAAGGCAACAATTTGGGTTTCAATCTGGATACTCTTGATGGCACAAGAATTCAAAAATATACTGTGTCAAGGCTATTATATCCTTGGTCCTTGGTCAGGTCTTTTGTTGTGTACTTAGGTCTTTAGCTAGTGACTTATACCCGTTGAGACTTTTGACTTTTCGGGTATATATTACATGTGCCATGGTCAGACTACATGGTAATTTAATGGGGTTATGGTCATCCGTCTCGTAGTGGGAACGCATCAATCTAAATGGATGACAATCCCCAATATGGAGATACAGTTATCTGGTTGGTGGTTTCAACCCCTCTGAAAAAAATCAGTTGGGATGATTATTCCCAATATATGGAGAAATTAAACATGTTCCAAACAGTTGTTATTACAATCAAACTTTTGACCGTGGCACATGCGGGAATATGGTGTCATAGAAAATGAAGATGTTACCAGCTTGTGATACTTGTGCCGCTGAAACTTGCTGTAAATGTGGACTCAACATAAACAAAGCACCCACAGATTGCCCCCAAACTACTTTGCATCTACTTTGCGGAGGAGTTAACCTTGAGAACCCGAAAAAAATGATTCTTCTTCGGTGCTGTGATGCTTTCAACATATGATAGTAAATACAAACAAGAAGAAACTTGTTCAATACTGGATATCGATTCATTTTTTCAGGGCATAAATATGGGCGTATCTGAAAAAAAAATGCAGGCGGCTATACACCCACATTTTTACGTCCAAATTTCACACGGAAAATGATGAAAACTCCAGGGTGGATTTCATGGCTGGTCAAATCCCCAAAAATCACATCAAAAAATCATGGCGTTCATTAGGAAAAAGAACCTACGGACCTGATAGTTAAGTAGTTCAGCACCTATTAAATTGATAGTTATTAACTACCTATCATCTCCACTATGTTATCGCTTTATATATATATGTGCATGTAAATTCCAAGTATCCCAAAATAACATTGGTTGACTGAATACATTTACCAATCTGTTACTAAGTAACCAATCAACAATAATAAATCAACTAATAACAACCATGTCGTATAAGTACATTGCTATATATATATATACAGTGGTGGAACCATCAAAACATATTGAAAAAGTAAAGTCCAAGCCAAAAATAGTGATAGATTGAAGAGTGGCATCTTTTTTGGGGACTACTCTATACATATATATATATATCTATATCATAAATATACGTATATATATAGAGACCCTATAGACAATTCTAGAACTGTAGTCTCACAAATGGCATATTAACAAATTCTATAACTAGAACACAAATTATATTATCTAGAATAATGTTACATATAGAGACTATAGAGTAACAACAGCTGTATGACATATCAGATTTAGTTAAAGGTCATATTAACCAAATATGTAACAGCAATGTTATGATTACTGTACTTAGTGACAATATAGTAACATTATACTAACTAAGTTATACTAGTATCATACTAACTAAAGATACTAACTATAACGATATTATCAACTAAGTAATCTCAGTGACTCAGTATAAAACAACATATCATATGTCTATCACCAAATGATTATTATAATTATCAAATGATAAACATTTGGCATAAACATATAATACTCTATATTTAAAACATATCATATGTCTAAGTCTATATTTATCATTATTGTGGTGACCAATCACCAAATGTTGTCATGCCGCCTCAGCCGGAAACACGGCGGCGAGGGCGAAGCAAAGGCGGCCAAGAGACCATGGCGTCATGGGAACTGTGGTGAGTCGATGGCCAAAACTAAGCCGAGTTTAGAAGTTTTATTGAACATAATCAAAGTTGGTTTATACACCATAGTAAGCATGGATATATTATATCTACCCTTTGGTAAACTAACAGAACTATGGAAAATCATCATTTTAAATGGGTAAATCACCATTTTAAATGGGTAAATCACAATTTTAAATGGGTAAATCACCATTTTAAATGGAAAATCACAATTTTAAATGGGAAAATCACCATTTTAAATGGGTAAATCACCAGTTTAAATGAATAATCACCAGTTTAAATGGATAAATCACAATTTTCAATGGATAATCACCATTTTAAATGTGTAAATCACCATTTTAAATGGGCAAATCACCATTTTAAATGGATAATCACCATTTTAAATGGGTAAATCACGATTTTAAATGGGTAAATCACCATTTTTAATTGATAATCACAATTTTAAATGGGTAAATCACAATTTTAAATGGGTAAATCACCATTTGAAATTGGTAAATCACCATTTTAAATGGGTAAATCACCATTTGAAATTGGTAAATCACCATTTTAAATGGGTAAATCACCCGTTTTAAATGGGTAAATCACCAGTTTAAATGGGTAAATCACAATTTTAAATGGGTAAATCACCAGTTTAAACGGATAATCACCATTTTAAATGGGTAATCACCATTTATTAAAACAAATATGGAAAATCACCATTTTACATTGGTAAATCAACTATAAGTGACCATTTTCAATTTGGTCAATGTGTGGGTAAAGCTTCATATAAAGCATCCATGACTGGGAATGGTAAGTTTATACCACCTGTATTTCTATGGTGACGACTGGAGGATGGATGTTGATAGCCCTATCCCCAAGAATGGAGGTTTCTAGCCTAGCTGGGAAGCAAATATGGCGATAGACAATTCCCCATCTATACATGGAACTAATATGCATTACTAATTTCATTACATACCAGTACGTATTCAAAAGTATTATATATACACATATGGTTTGAAATGATGTTTTAAGGTGAATAAAGCAACCTAAATGGGGAAGGGCGAGTATTCCTGAACATGTATGGTGATATGCAGATTTCATTCACCAGATCGTGACTTCGCCAGCGTGCGTTGAACACAAAAGACATCTAGACTTGTTGAAACAAACAATTTGAACACATCCCACACAATCTCCTCCAAACCGGATCTTGTAGCAAGCATTTCAACATAAAACATTCACACACCAGTTACTAACTATGAATCGGTTTAAATCTATACGAACCTAAAATCAAAATTATACATCAACTATTTACAGTTTACCTCCAGCATCATGGCCGACCCGTGCTTAAAAAAATGGTCGGAAGATACGGCATGTCCGCCAGATATCATCCGCTCGGAGGTATCAAATGTTCTTCGATCTTGGGCCAAGCAAAGCAGTGAAATTCAAGGACCATCCTCTGACCATGGATGGGTGGTATAAGGTTTATGATTGTTTTTGGCACTGGGTTAATAAGACATCATACCGAATCATGATTTTCTAGGGAATCCATAAGGTTTCCATATCTCTGGCTGAATTATGATAATTCCCAAATCAAAAATAAAATCAGATTGAGATCATTCCACTTACAAATCAGGATGTACAGAGGCCGTTATGAAGTCATTCCAAATTCATTCCAAATCCAAGTTTACTTGATGGCGACACTTTCCCCTTGCCTTCATTCTGAATTTCAATGTCCAGTGTTCCACGTGGTCAACGATCTGAATTCCCACTGCCCTTTCCAAAAAAAACGTGATCGTCTTAAATTTTAAATGCGTTCCCTCCAAACACATTTATTTTCAACCAATGTAACAATCAGAACCATTTAGAATGAATCATAGTTGTTCTCATAATCATAACAATAATGCTTAACACGCGTGACATAGGGAAAAATGTATTAACCATGAACAAATGCGCCTGCATGGATTCCTTCATAATCACCAGCTCCGCTTTGCGTATCCTGCATGGTCCAGGCCGGAGGAAGCGCCAGAGTTCAGCAAATAGGAGTTGACCCAGAAAAAATCAAAGAACTGGAGCATATTATTACAACTACATCTACATACAAACCAACCATAGTTCTAAGGTGTTTTAAGACGTTTGAAGAAAGTTTTAAATATGTTTACAACTGGTTTATGTCTGGCAAAGGGAGGCCATGATTGCGCGAAACAGCAATCCCTCACATATGCCAACAACCTTGGTAAATGGATGTCATTTACCCCTCAAATAGAATCACAACACATCGAACATTATGTTGGTATGTACATATATATATATACTATATATGCATACAATTACGTATATATATATATATATATATCTGGGTTTCCGAAAATGGGGGATTCCAAAGTCCCCATGGGTTTCAAGACGAGTCTTCATGGTCATCCATGACGACTGGATGATTTGGGGTACACCCATGACTTTGGAAAGCTCAACTAATAAATCATCCCCAAGTCATCACACGTTTTATGGGTGGCAAAAGCCATCCCCAAATCGGAGGTTTATTGCATTGGGTTTCCCACATTATTCACCTACATTCATATAATGTGGGAAATGATGCACGAAAAACAATGTAAGTGAACAATGAAAATATATGAACATATTTTTCATATTTACTCCCACATTATTCACTCCCACATTATTCACCAAAAACCGTTCCCACATTAAGCCCGAAGAATTCCCATATTTTTGGTGAAATCGCCATGACCGTTTCTCCGGGCCTCCGCAGCAGGGGTCCCTGCAGCGGCAGCTGGTTTCCGCGGCTCTGTTTGGCGCGAAGCTTGGCCTTTCTTGGGATGAAAATCACCAGCAAAAAAAAGGAAAAACAGGGGGTGACATGGGACAATTATGTACGTGTTATGGGAAAATTGTTGTAATTCTCTGGGATTTGGTGGATTTTTATATGAGTTTTAGGGAATCTTATTGGAGATTTGAGATTTTAGAGACTTTATGAGAATTGTTTCATGTCCTTCTTTGATTGTTATTCCAACTCCCAGCTGCTCGTATGAGATTCTATGGCATATATTCTGGGTAAATAATAATAATTCACTAACCTGAATCTTGCGGCCAGCTATGGGGATGATGTCCCGAATCCAGTTCTCATGATTCCAGGCTTCGGGAGAACGGGCTGTTTTTTTTGATCTAATGGGATGGAGGACATGAATCCCAGTGGGAGTGAACAAAAGGTTTTTTTTAAGAAGATATAAGGGTTTTGACCCATAGCCGGGATTTTATGGGACTTTATGGGTTATTTTGCCCAATGCGATATATATATATATATACATATAATGTTCATGATCACCCTGTCTGTGGTGTCATCAAACCTGGCAAGCCGGAAAGTCCCAAACAAGTCAAGAATGCCTCTAGCTGGGAAGATCAACGAAGTAAACGGTGCATTTTCCAGCAAACCATGTTTGATCACCAGAGAGTAACCGCGGCTTGAATGTGGTTGACTGCCGTTTAACCAAGAATTTAAGGTAATTTAAGCAACGCTGGTTACTTGTACTGCTGGATATTGCTGTATTTGTCCACAAAATTTACCAAGCACTAATTCTCCCTTGCTACTCCTAAGATCTCCAAAGAAGGTAGGCTAGTGGTTCATTAGCCTAAAGTTCAAATATGTTGTTCATCTTAATTTCCAGTAGAAAGTATCACTTCCACTAGTAATCCTAAGTCCAATACTGATAAAGAAACTGTCGAGGACATCCAAGCTGCAGCAAGAACTCTCCATTCTTATTCGTTTCCATCCTTTCGCAATATAGGGAGCCACAGGACAACAGTCACTCGCGCTAACATCCCCCTGACTCTTTCATGCAGTCCCAGATCGACACTTCGATGCGCCATCAAGATTATGGCAACTACCTTCACTGCCAAGACATGTATTTCCAATGACCTCTTGGGTGCTCGCAGGCAGGTTTCCAAAGTATCTTTCAAGTTTTACATATAAGGACTATGTCCCTGGAACTAGCACAAGTACTCAGCTACCACTAGTAGCAAAATTAGAAAGAGATACTAATAGTATCTAGAATTAGTCAGGACCACCAAACGTGAAACATGGTACGCCTGGTCATGGTACTGATTGGGTCTTGATAAGAATGGCAATGCTAGAAGCGAAAGAGAACCCGCATATTGCAGTGACGTCTCACTTCATGTCATTATAATTCATCCTAATAAATCGTGTTTTACTGCCATATTATATATATAATACTTCAATTATATTCCATTGTATCCCAAAAGGATCCATATATATATAGGAAAGCAATGACATCCAATTTTTGCAAACGATTAATTGGTTCTTCAAAGAACTGAGGAATTTGATAAATTTTGAAATAGAAAAAAGTTAAGGTGTTCAATTTAATATTGGGGGGAAGCTTCGCACCCCAATTTTTAATACACCCTAATAATGCCCTAATACTAAAAAATCCTGCAGGTGTTTATTATTAGGAAGAAAGGGGGAGACCATTAAGTGTTTGGGGGAGATGATTATAGTTGATTGTGTATATTATCACTGTACATTCGTAATGATCACTATCACTATCATGTATTGATCCCTATCCTTAACTATAACATATAATAGAATACTCGAACCGTATATATTGATTTAATAGGTTTTTACAATATATACGTAATAGACTATACTATCATCCATTTCAAAACAACATATGGAGGTTTCCTAAAATGGAGGTACCCCTAAATCATCCACTTTAGATTGGGATTTTCCATTATAAACCATCCATTTGGGGGTACCCATATTGATGGAAACCTCCATATGTCGTAACTTGAGAGGGAAGGGTGAAAGATCGAAAGGTAGGCGTGGGTTGGAACAGGAGAAGAGAGCAAGGGAACGAGGCATATCCGCTGCGGACGGACGTGGGTGGAGTTGGGGCGGATGTCGAAAAAAGTCTTCTGGGCTTGGACTCGAGGGCGGGTACCAAAAAGGTAGGTTTCAGGGAGGGGGGACACGACACACACACAGACACACAGACATATATATATATAAATACATACATATAGTTAGATATATGTATAAATATCAGGTTATGGGGTTTGCGAGGCAACGTGTAACTGGGGGCAGCACATTGTTGCAACGCGGATAGGGTTGATTCTGGTGTGTACATGTGTAGAACAGTGTGGGATTCACAAACGTGGTGTTTTGACCCCAGCATGTACCCAAAGCAACTGACTTAGGGCTATCCTGGTGCTGGAATCTTGGTGCAAAAAGTGGGCCCGCGGGGTGACTTCTTGCAAACGGGGCTTTAGAGGCGGACCTTGGGGGAATCGAAGGGGGGGGTTCAATATAGTTGTGATAATTATGTTCTAGTTATTATAGTAATTCTAGTCATTATAGGTGTTCTAGTTATTATACATTATAACTATATATATACGAATATACATATATATGAAACATATTGAAATGTCATTAGCGAAGTCTTTTGGTTGAAGAGAATATCTTGGAGGAACCCTTGCGGAAAATCCCCCAAATGATCTAGATATGCTGAGCAAGGGGCAGCGATTATGCTTCGGCAACCACTAGCCAAAGCGCAATATCCCACAATTGCTGGGTAGAGTATGCATATATATATATATATATATATATACGAATCTATATGTATATTGAGATTATTTAGTATATATATATATAGATATATATCATGGAATTATTATGTGTATATATATATAGATACATATCTTTAACTATATTGTCGAAGGAAGTTGAGAAGCTAAACTTCCGACAATATGGACAGATGAAAAGCAGAGCAGGGCAGAGGCAGAGAGAAGAGAAAAATCAGAAGAGAAAGAGTCAGAAGAAAGAAGATGAAGATGCGCGAAAAGGTAGGAAAGTCGCGATTCACTGTGTTTTTCCAATGATTTGTGGTTCCGGAGGGTCGAAAAGTAGGCTCGCTAAAGCGGCGGGTGCGGAGACATATGGGGAGATGAGACATGAAAAATTGCACGCCGTTGTGGCGCGAAGCACATTTCCAAGTCAAAATGCACAAAACATCAGAGGATCGGACCACTTTTGGCGCTTCAGATGTCGAAAAAGTGCACGCCGTTGTGGCGCGAAGCACATCCCCAAGTCAAAATGTACAAAACACACCAGGGTCTGACCACTTTTGGAAGTTGCGATGTCGAAAAAGTGCACACCGTTGTGGCGCGAAGCACATGTCCAAGTCAAAATGTAGAAAACACACCAAGTGCGGACCACTTTTGGCACTTAAGATGTCGAAAAAGTGCACGCCGTTGTAGCGCGAAGCACATTTCCAAGTCAAAATGTTAAAAACACTAGGGGTTCGGACCACTTTTGGAGGCTCAGAGGTCGAGTTTCGAAAAAGTGCACGCCGTTGTGGCACGAAGCACATTTCGAAGTCAAAATGTGCAAAGCACCAGGGGTTCGAACCACTTTTGGAGGCTCAGAGGTCGAGTTTCGAAAAAGTGCACGCCGTTGTGGCGCGAAGCACATTTCGAAGTCAAAATGTACAAACCACACCATGTTCGGACCACTTTTGGAGGCTGAGATGTCGAGCTTCGAAAAAGTGCACGCCGTTGTGGCGTGAAGCAGATTTGGAAGTTAACATGTTAAAAACACTAGGGTTTCGGACCACTTTTGGCGGTTCAGATGTTGCTTCGCTTAACTCGACTACACTACATGACACTACACTTTGCTGCACTACACTACATTACACTACATTACATTACACTACACTTCACAACACTACAGGTTACAACTACAACTACACAACTACAGTCCACTACAGTCCACTACACTAAATTACACTGCACTACACTCTCTACACTACACTTCACTACATTACACGACACTACACTCCACTACACTACAAATACAACTACACCTACCCAACTACACTCCACTACACTCCACTACACAACATTAAACTACACTACACTACCTTACACTACACTACACCCCACAACACTACAACTAAAACTACACAACTACACTCCACTACACTACACTACCTTACACTACACTACATTACACTACACTAGACTCCACTACACTACACTACATGACACTACACTACACTACCTGCCGCTACACTTCACAACACTACTCTACACTACACTCCACTACCACCTACAACTACAACTACACTCCACTACATTACACTACATTACACTACACTACATTACACTGAATGACACTGCACAAAACATAGACAGGTAGACAGCTAGACAGATAGATAGATAAGAAAGAAAGAAAGAAAGAAAGAAAGAAAGAAAGATAGATAGATAGATAGATAGGATAGATAGGATAGATAGGATAGATAG
>CAMXCT020005168.1:377957-425457 GCA_947184155.2 Cladocopium goreaui
CCTTGACGGCTGGAAGAGAGCTAGTTTGGCAGCCGTTGCCCGGAGGCTCGGTCCGTCCTTCAGGGCCCTGCTGTTTTGCTGTGGCGAGGGCACCGTTTGTGAGCCTTGACGGCTGGAAGAGAGCTAGTTTTCTTGTAGGTTCAGAAAGCAACGTTAGGCAGTGGGAGCCGTTGCCCGGAGACTCGGTCCGTCCTTCAGGGCCCTGCTGTTTTGCTGTGGCGAGGGTATCACCATGGTAGAAAAAAAGAACCTTTAAGTTGGGATATGGTGCCCTTACAACTGTGGTATTGCAGTATTCATACGTATATATATATATATCTCTCAGCGAGGATCCCCATTTGATCATTGGATTCTGAATGGGTATATGAGAATGAATATGTCCCTTTGTTTCAAAAAAAACTATGACTTTGGAGGACCATGCTGGGGTGATCCCCTAAGTAAATATCATGAGACCATCCAAGCGTTAGAAAAATCCCACAGACTAATGAGCATGGAAATGCTTGGAATTAACCATTATACATATATTTTTTGTGTAATGTTATATTTCATGTAATGCTCATCAAAATCTCATCTATCATGTCATATGTCATGATGTAACCACACTATAGATTCTAGATGGTCATTCAATGAGAATCTGTGTTGGAGATACAGCAACCAATTGGGAATATCTCCGAATGGGAAGTTTATTTGGGTCTATATCAGCAACCAAATCCTTAGGCCCACCTGGGCTTGAGCTAACTGGCTAACTGGATAAAAGAAGGAAAATCACCATTTTTAATAGGTAAAACTGTGATTCTATGGTTAATATATATATATATATATATATATCCGCCGACCCCAGCCATCTGCAGGGGGAGCGCGTCCGAGAAAAAGTGGTTTTGCGGCGCCTTGTGGTTGTTGTCGGTGTGCTTGTGCTTGTGCTTGCCGTTGTTGTGGTTGTCGTTGTTCTTGTTGTTGTGGTTGTTGTTGTTGTTGTTGTTGCTGTTGTTGTTCTTGTTCTTGTTCTTGCTCTTGTCGTTGTTGCTCCTCTTCTTTTTCTTGTTGCTGTTGTTTGTTGTTCTTGGCCTTGTTCTTGTTGTTGTTGATCTTTTTCTTCTTGTTGTAGTTTTGGATTTGGTTTTCGTTTTGGTTTATGGTTGTGGTTGTGGTTGTGGTTGTTGTTGTTGTTGTTCTTCTTCTTGTTGTTGCTGCTGCTGCTGTTGTTGTTCTCCTCCTCCCTTTCCAACCCTGCGACCTCCAAAGCTGATCTGCTGATCCCCCGGAACGCACCAGCGCCCAGGGTCTCCGTACCCCCGAAGGCCAAGGCCCCAGAAAGCACGTGCAGATCCGCTTCGGACATCGCTGGGTCAGAAGAGAAATACACACATACATTTCCAACACAAGAACAGGTCACCACTAAACCTTTCTTCTTACGTTCCAGGCCCCTAGACCAGGGGTCGGCGGCAGGGGGCGTAGCCCCTTTAATATTGGGGGGAAGCTTCGCACCCCAATTTTTAATACACCCTAATAATGCCCTAATACTAAAAAATCCTGCAGGTGTTTATTATTAGGAAGAAAGGGGGAGACCATTAAGTGTTTGGGGGAGATGATTATAGTTGATTGTGTATATTATCACTGTACATTCGTAATGATCACTATCACTATCATGTATTGATCCCTATCCTTAACTATAACATATAATAGAATACTCGAACCGTATATATTGATTTAATAGGTTTTTACAATATATACGTAATAGACTATACTATCATCCATTTCAAAACAACATATGGAGGTTTCCTAAAATGGAGGTACCCCTAAATCATCCACTTTAGATTGGGATTTTCCATTATAAACCATCCATTTGGGGGTACCCATATTGATGGGAAAACCCTTTCCATTATGCGGTAACATCAATTAAGGAGACTTCAACGGCGGCACCTGCAGCGTGGCCGTCATAGGGTTTGACGGCGACGCCTGCGGTTCCTTACAGGAGGGCACCTTAGAATTCACGCGTTGGAAAATGGGATGTGTTCAGCTTTCCCCGGGAAAAATATAGGAACATCTTCAATAAAGTTACCATGTTTTCATCAGGAAAATGACCATTTTATGGAAAAATGAAATTGAATTGGGACACATCAGGATCTAATTGGAACAGATGGGAAGATTTGATTAGGATACATGTAACAATAAACACTTTGTTTTTGAAAGCTACGATTAGGATTCAGCCAACAGGTTTTTGTTTTTCTTTTCGCAAAAACATAAAAACACAAAAACACGGGGAAAACTATAGGCAATTTACTGGGATTTGAGGATTACTTACGTATACGTACGGGACAAAATATGGGCATTTCAGCAGCTCTCAGACTTAGAATTTGATCATCGTCAATCCGACGGGCAAGTCCCCAATAAAACCCTGAATTGACCGACAGGCTATGGGTCAGAACCCTGGCAAATCCTAGTTCACATCAAAATATTGGTTGTAAATGGAGGTTCCGCAGCACTAATTGGACAATCATAAGTTTTAAATGGTTCTACGCAATCCACACATGCTGATTTCTCCAGTAGTTTTAGTAAATGTATTGAACCGACTTATATTATAAAAGGAATGTAAATCGTGATCAAACATGTCAAAATATAATATCACCCATGTGGTTTACCCTAGTTGGAAAGCATGTATAACCCCAGTTACGACTCAAATAATGTTGCTTACTGTACATCTGTACCCAGAACCTATTTGCTACAAGGTGATGCCCCCCACTTGTAAGTTGGTTCACAACATACCTCGATTCAACTATAGCATACTATAGCTATAAACAATAACCATATACCTCACCCATATAAATCCATACAAACCCTAGGTATCCCTAGGTCATCGAGTAATACACCCACTTCGCCAAGCTGGGGAACTCCTTAGGTGGTCGGATGTCGAGAGATGCAACCAAGATTAGGAGATGAAGCAATGCCAACAACATGTAAATCAGCTATAGAGCTGCATGAGAATCAAGAGTGAAACTTGAAATGGTCCTAATATAAATATAAATATATATATATATATGATTTTCTTTCGTTTTCCTATATAACCTGTTTTCCTATTTGGAAACCTAAAGAAACAGAGAAATCACCTTTCGGCAACCTTCCGGGCCCCCCAGGGCCCCCCAGGGCACCATTATTTTAACAAACGCCCGAGGCACCACGAAGAACGGATCGGATTTCTCAGAGAACTGCAGGAAATCCGCCAGAGGGCTGTCTGCCAACCAGCGCGTATCATCCTGGGAAGGGGGAACAGTTGGGGCCTTGGGGCTTAAGAATCCAACTGGGCCTGGGGTTCCGAGCCATTCCGGATCTGTGGTGTATATAATGGGTTCCGTGTTTTGTGTTGCTGGCCCCACCCACCCCTATAATGGTATGGGGGAGGATCAAGGTTGCCGCAGCAATTTTCCCCTCCAGGCTTGCAATTCTTACTGCCAGGCAATCTGCCTTGCTGCACTGCATGCGCCAGGGCCTGCTTTCAACTGTTGTGTCAAATGCTTTTGGACAAACAAGGCTGTCTTGCCAGTAAGGGTGCGGTCATACAAAACCAGGCTTGGTACAGTAGTTGCTGCTTGTGCACGTCACTACTCTTGCTTCACGGTTGATCAAGCACTAGAGTCAGAGACTCCCAGTCCAATTGTCCAAGTCAACGAAGACCAAGGAAGCCAGCAGCGGTTTTCATGAAGCCATGTGTCTGGTTCAAAGCGAGCCGCTGAGGAGTGAATCTATCAAGGGCTGGCGACCGAGGCTTTGCCAGTTCCCAGAAACGAAGTCCAAGGCTTGGTTCGTAGTGCCGTTGGCAGGCCATTAGGTCTTGCGCGAATGGCTGAGGCATCAGAGAATTCAAGACCAATGCTCAAGCTACATGGATCACACGCTGAAACTCATGCCAATACAATTCGAAACCAAATGTAGTTCAAGTGCAGAAGTAATTCTTCTCGCTCTGGGCATGTCTGCACCCCAAAATTGCAAACATCATTCAAATCTCTGACACAGAAACTCCACCAAATCCAAGTCTAGATCCACATGGAAAACGGTTCAAGAGAGCCCATAACTCAGAAGGACAGCAGGGCATGAAAACAGAGCCAAGTCCACATTCACAGGAGGGAGAAGTCCAAAAGAGCCTACTCAGAGACCATGACCATCCCCTGGGGGGCCTGAGCGATTCTGCACCATATGAATGTGTATATATATATATAATATTATACGTATAATTATACATACAATTAAATTATATATATATAATTAGACATTAAATATAATTATACATATACAAAGACATATATAAATTTCTAGGCACACTATACTCCATACATAACTTGCTAATATATTGAAATTCACAATGTTTGTCGGTAAACAATCTATATAAATGGGACATTTTCCATGGTTGCTCTTCCTCAACAAGGTGGAACGTTAATGGCCAGCCTTGAAACTCGGATACGCATCTCAGGATACGTAAGCGACATAAGTAGTTGTAGTCATCTATAACTGATAAATCATTCATCGAAATTGGAGTTCAATATCTATCTCATCAATGTAGTCTGGGAAACTAACCATGCTTAGAATAGTGTGTATCATACCTATGTCGGTTTCACTGTTTCACTGGTTTACATCTTCCAATAACCAATTCGAACTCTTAGACAAGGAAGTAATAAACTACCTACCCAAGGTTCCCCTACTGCTTTTACTGGGGTAAACATACCATTTGAGCATCCTCAACAATTTGGTTGTGAAATGGTTCTATTGGTTGGTTGATAAGGATTCCCCAATGGGATTGTAATGTACAATCCCCAAAATAGTAGATCCACCACCCAAATATGTCCATACGGTCCAGCTTTCGACCATGGCTCAAATAGTACATTTACGACAATTTTAAGTAAGAACACATTGGATGGATTAAGCAGGTTGCAACCCTAATCATTCGCTATAGATATATCTCCTGATTTATATCACTAATACTATGATATATATATATATATATATATGTTATGCTTCTAAAACCAATAACACCCTTCAGCAGGTTTAAACCATATCACCCGCTGCAGCCATCTCCAAGGCCTTCATGTTCACCAGGTAAGAGGGATCCAGGTTCATGCCTTGGTGCTGTGAGGGTTGAGGGTTTCCAATAGAAGATTCATCCAGGTGTGCTTTCTTATAATTATATTACATGTCACACATATTTATGTATAAATATTAAATCAGATTATATATGTATATATACATATAATTACATATATATATACACAGACATATATTTGTATATATTTGTATATGTGTATATTAATATATGAATAATATGAATATCTGGAACAACAGAATTCAATGGGGTTCCGAATTTGGAGGAATCCCTATTGTCTTTCCTTGCATAGCTCCTTAATTTTTACCAGCCGTTAGCTGAGGTCAGGTGGGCATGTTATTCCCTCGATATTGGAGAAAACATGGTTGGCAGCGGATTATGTCAATGGGAATTTCAGGATCCTAAAATGGAGGTACCTACCATATATAAGGCCTATATAAGGCCTATGTAAGGGGATATCCCCACAAAATATGGCCTTATATGGTACAGTACCTCCATAATTATACATCCAATTTTGTGACAGTTGTAAATGTGATAATGTGATCTAGCTGATGCTAACAATTAGCAAACGCCATTTGTACATGGAGAGGCAATTTGGCAGGAGTAGACCTTTCTGTAAAAGATGGTAAAACTGAGGTACACCAAAACTGGATGGTGCAGAGTATAGACTAATACTGCATGGAAGAAATACTGCACTTTTGTGAGGTTGTAACGATTTGAGCTTTGAAGATTGGAAACATGGGTGAAAGAACAATATCCAAAACACATCTCGTGGGTAGATTGAAAACAAACAAAAAACATCTATCTTGAAAGAAACATCGTACATTTGACTTATGACCTCTTATGTATGTGGCTGTGGACCAGACGTAAGCAATCCCAACTGAATCAATTACAGTAATTTCAGGATGCTCCCCGAGCAGGATTGCAACTCATGGCCAGCGTGCAATGTTTTTCCTGGTAGGAAAGTAACGGGTCAAGTTTCATACGGGTCCAAATTTGAGTCCCCATAATAAGATGTGTTGCTCTAAAATGACCAGAGTCCATCATTCTGATGGCCGCCTGATGGTCCAAGCCATGTTCGCATCACTGGATGCATCTGGGTGTTTCCTAAACTTGAACCCGTTTCATCATGGGCTTCCCCACCAAAACCCTTGAACAAAGACAAACTTGTACTAGGTGCTGCCGCCAAGTTATTTCTATTGGCTCACGAACTCCATTACCTACAGGATGTGTAATCAACATTAAATGGTAATATTAGTGAACTAGTATAGTATTAGCATTAGTATTTGTATTAGTATTAGAATTAGTATTAGTATGAGTATGAGTATTAGTATTAGAATAGTATAATAATAAACTATCTTATAAACCAACTTCATGGGGATATTACTTGATATTGCTATAATATACTATCACTATCTATCACTATAGGAGATAAACCAACTTAGCTATCGAACTTGGTTGCCACACCAAACATAGGTGCAAATTGTTGATAAACCCAGCGCCCTTCCAGCCCGCAGCTTCTTTCAGCTTCGTGTGTCGCTGCGGCATTTACAGAGGCACCACCTATGGGTACACCGGATCCTTTTTTTGAGAGGAAGAACATGCAAAGATGATCTTTGCCTCGTGAAAACTACCATGAAATCATCCATTTTTTTGGGGTTATATCATATCTAACATCAAATATCCAAACGGCCAATATCTAATTCTAGGAGACTGAGTTTACATGATTGTAGAAAGCTTGACAAAGGACAATTCTGGGGCGGCATCTTTGATTGGGGACAGCTATGATCGTCCCACCATGACTGGATTTCCTTGTACTGACCATGATATCATGGTGGTTGACCTACCCCTCCGAAAAATATTAGTCAATGGGGTTGGGATGACATCCCATATATGGAAAGTAAAAATGTTCCAAACCACCAAGCACATGATATCTTATACTGTTTATTTGGTGCGACGGTATGACAATCACTGGAAATAACTCATGTGTTGACCATGACACATAAAAACCCTGGCAATTTAACCAGAGACAAAAGAAAGTAGACCTAAAGCCCGTTACCAGTAATTTCTATGTATATAGATGGGATTATCATTCCATAAATGGGTGACTTATAATTGACATCCATGACTGGTATTTCGGGCCCAAAGTTTAAGTCTGATTCCCGAAATCTTGGTTCGTTGGTCCTGAACATTTTCATGGACACCTTGGGGGTTCCTACAGTCTGGTCAAATTCCGACCCGAAACTCTCTGGTAGCCTCTGGTACACTCTGACGTTGCACTTTATCAGCGAATAAGTTTGGATCATTTCTTCATATGTTCGCTATTCGACAATGTTTTTTCTATTGCAAAAACATATCTCCTGATCAACAATGTTCAGTCAATATTTTTTATATGTCTCCCATCATTCGTGGTTAGCAAATTCTTGCCGGGTTGGAATACATCAGAAGGCAGCTACCCTCCTGTAAACTAACATAGCTATGATAAAATTCACACAATTTATATGACTTTCCCAGCTCAAAACCTCCGCGGATTTTCCAGGCAGCCATGTTTGACTACGGAACGCTAACCTTTATCCTCCAGTAAACTAACATAGCTAAGGAAAATCACCATGTCTATCCATTTGTATCATTTGTCATATAGGTAAATCACCTTTTTTTGTGGGTAAATGGGCCCTTTTCAAACTCATCAACCAAAATATGAACATTTCATCCTCCATCCACTACCTACCATATTCTTCCAGCGCTGTTCGCTCCTGGGGGGAATCCGTCCAAGGTATTCTTGGGCGGCCGTGGCAATTTCTCCGGAGCCAAGTATTAGTGACCTGACCTGACCAGTGGGATATAATTATGGGAAAAACGTGGGATATACTATATTCATGGGATATTCATGGGATATAACTAGCCAACCATAATATCCCTATATATTATCTATCCCTATATGGATGCACATCCAGTCATTGGACTTGGGGAAGCTGCGAACTGGGGGGATCAAGTCAGCCCCCAAGTCCGATAGTTACCGAACTGTCGTGGTGCCGCAGTTTGGAATCGCTGAGTTGGGTGGATCAAGTATAAGTAGTTTAACTATAGTTTAACTATGGTTCATGGCAGATATATAAATCAATGAACTATACCCCATATATGCGTGAGATGATATCAACTTCAGACTTTTCTGTAGATGTAGTTTGTATTAAGTTATGATTCCGGTCTATAAACCAACTAAGATTTCACTGGGGGGCACCACCGTGGATACGCTGATCAAAGATCTGTGGGCATTGTGTTTTGTTTTGATACCCCAGCTATCATGAAGACTATAAAATTATAGTCATATTGATATATCTACATATATCATATATCTAATGAAAACTAAACCCCAGTTAACTTCATTTTTGTGCTATAATCATCCAGTTTTTTTCAAACTAATTGGGACAGCACCGAAAGCACCTCGCTGCAAGAGTTCATCCAACAGATGAAGTACAGTTAGTTCGCCCAACTAACAGTTATATATATATAATTGAGATTAGTTCATGATACAATACAACAGTTGTAATTGGGATTATTTCATGATATATTATATAACTTATTATATAACCAACGAGTTATAGGAGACAGTTCATCCCATTACTGTTAGTTGGGCCATAAGTGTACAGTATCTTTTTAATTTGACCCATGCCACTCTTTAGTCAGTGCAAGACTAAATCAGAGATCCTCTGGATCTTTCTTGTAATCTAATCTGGCTAGCTGGAAAATCACAAGTCCATATGTGATATTATAGCAGCCCAAAAAAAGATAGAAAGTAGTTTATCACTATGTATCACTATTTCAGTGGGAGTGTCCTCTTCTATCTTTTTGGGGGTACAAGAAATATCAATACAAAGTAGCCATTTCCTGTTCTGCCACCTCTCGAATTCAGGGCTGGCCATTTTCCTGGCGTTCTTCGTCCCCCGTTATGGCCATTGAAGAGGCTTCCTACATGAACTTTGAATGTGTTAATTGGCTGGAGTATATAACAGGCTGCCAGGGGTTGATTAAGAATTCCTTTATTTTTTGGGGGGGTGAGGAACAGTAGCCACCCAAGAATTCGGCAGCAAGAATATTGAAAGATCCCAGTTGACATTTCATGTCAAAACTCTGGTACCTTCAGTTCCAATCCCCAAACATATTGCAAACATACATTATTTTGTTGGATGGTAGTTTGGAGGTGTTTCTATAAGTTTGATCAGATCTATCTTTCAGAGTTAGCAAGAATTTGTAGTGTACCTTGGCAACTATGTGTACTGTAACCTCGCTCATACGACTACATCACAACCAGAATAGACTTTCAGAAAGAATGCAAATCTTAAATTTACCTTTCGGTAATCAAACATGGCAATTGAAAATCCTACATAAATAGAACAACATCATGGGACATTCATTTGTGCATTGTTTTTTTCATTACAATGTTCGATTACCAGAGAGTACCATAAATTGAAGAGTAGGTCTAGAAGAGCGAATCGGAGAGGTGCCTTCAGCATTTCTCATTTCTGTGTGAAATTGCCACTTGAAGCTATTGAAACTACTGACTATAGTATGTGTATATATATTTATATAAATTAATTACTGTATATATATATATACATAACATTACATAACCAAGACAAATGCCAAAAAGTATGCCAATGTGTGGTTTCCTCATGATGTGACTATTTAATCCCTAGCCTATAGTTAACACTGAGTGTCATCCTATGTCAGGGGATTTGGCCAGAAAATATAGCACTTTAATGCTACAGTAATGGTACAATAGGGCAAAAATATAGCCCGAAATATGGTACTTTATACGGTACAGTAATTGATCAAGACGGGACGCATAGATCCAAGATTTCGGTATAAGGCAACGCATTCCCGGTTCATCACCGAAACGGTTTCCGCATGTTTCCACCAATCATCTCATTCCCATGAAACACCCCAGACTCAAGATTCAAAGCTTCAGTGTTCATTCAACTTAAGCACTATTCCTAGTACCGGTATGGGTCAAAACTGGGTACCCCTGTAATGAGTGAAATACTAAACATGTATATAAGCGTCAAATATTGACCGAAAACAGTATTATTCCCCAAAGATGTATCAGATTTAGCCACTTTATTCTAAAGATGTCCTTTTCCCAGTGATCTCAGGTTTCCAATTCTTTCTCCAGGTATCTCAGATTCTCACACTTATTCATTGGGAATTTCAGGACCCTAAAATAGAGATGCCATGTATGAAAACAATATTTTGGTGTCATATCCCCTTACATTGCCCTAAAAAATAGGCTTTACACATGGTACCTCCATGGCCATGGACTTATTCATCTGATTCCCTCCAGCCATCGTTTTTTGCATGTCCGTTCTTTCCCAAGCGACCCCAAGCGACACCCCAACGCGGTTGGATCCTCTCAGGTGTAATGCGGATCGCTGAGCTCGGAGGCCTCGAAAAAGTGAAAAAAAATATGTGGAATGACATGAGAACCATAACTCATAAATCATTAATGACTATTATGTTTTGGTAATAGTTAAAGCCCTTATTAGCTGTTATTTACTCATAACCATAATAAATAGTAAAAAACTAATAAAGGGCTTTAACTCGATGTAGTCTAGTCTAATCTACGGAAATCTCACCAAATCCAATCTCATCTAATCCAATCTATCTATCTACATATCAATATTTATCTCTGTAAATATATGCATATATATATATACACGTACAGAATCACGTCGAAATAAATTAAACATATACCATACTATACTGTTATAGTCGTAAGTTTCTTAAAATAGCGTCCTCAAAAAGAACCTTGAGTATGCGCAGCTTGTCACATGCAAAAGAGCGGTGAATAAGGTGAACCCAGAGGTTATCAGCTATTACCCTCTGGTAATTTAACATAGCTATTGAAAATGGCACATTTATAGTGGATTTAACCATTAATAATGGTGATTTTCCATGGTTATGTTAGTTTACCAGAGGGTAATAAGGTCTAAAAAAGAAAGTGTCAAAGGCACACATGTTAGCAGTGAAAATTCTGCTGCGCAGCTAGGGAGATGGAAGTGATTGTCTGGGTGTCATCTGCCAACAAGGCAGGTCCCTTATCAAACCTTATTGGTGGCTATGGCAACTCCATGCAATTTGCATTTAATTTTCCAAATCACCGGGCGAACAAAAAAACAACAACCTACCTTATTGAGCCTTATTAACAGAGAGGCCAACCGAGTCAAATTTTGGTTGATTTTGTTTTACCCACTTCAAAGCCATGATGCCACACTCCTTTAAACAGCCTTACTAGTAGAGAAGAAGGTGTTTAAACCTAGTGCCATCTTACACATGCACCCTAAAATCAAAGGTGTTAAATGGTGCTTTACGGGTTTTAAAGGAGTATTAAGGCACAATTGTATATGAAACAGACAGCATGAAACAGCCTGACTAATTCTATATCATCTAGTTGTCTTGGCCAGCATGTCGTAGCAACTCTACTCACAAATGGGGGCTTCCATAAATGGGGGTACCCCAAAGGTTTTTTTTATTATATAATGGTAATGGAACATCATATAAAAATGTGTGACGCAAGGGGGTACCCCTTTTTAGGAAACCTCTATGTCTATGTGCAGGGAATCTCGGGATAATCATTGATAAAGCTGACATCTTGAGGAGGTGTTTTCGCTCATGGAACAAACTGGCCAACTTTGATCTCTTTTGCGCCTGAACGCCCAAATCACAAATTCCACATTGAAGTTCGCGAAAGTGGGGTCGTTGAGCTGTGTCGCCATCAAGCACTGCGGAAACCCATGATATAGCCATAGTTCAATCATAGTTCTATCTTCTTGGATAATTATTGTCTTTTGATGTTTTTTGGTCACAACTGGATCTTTGTTACACCAGGGATACACATCACTTCAAGCCATCCACGCCATTTTTCCCGCCACCTTGCTCTCGCCCAACTTGTTCAATGCTTGGATTTGAAAGCGATATTCGCCTGGGAGCCACGAACAACGGGTTGTTCCACGGTCTGCTTGGTTGATGTTGCTGGTTTCAATTGCCATGGAAAAGAACAGGCTGGGTAAGGCACCAAATTCCCAATGTAGGGATGCAACCAGTTTGAAACAATGCTATACGTCATCGAGAATGATATGCCCTCCAATAAACTAACTAACAAAACTAATGAAAATCACTATTTGTGTAGACAAAATCGTCTAGACGTGCTATTTTCCATGGCAAACTGATAGTTTACCAGAAAGTAATTACCAAAATACGGCTGATTTAGTCGGTCATCTCATCTGACATAGATATGGAAAAAAATACAAAACCACCACAATGCAGGGCCCGCGAGTTGTGTTTGTTGGTTTATAACCCCATCTAACTTTATATATAGTTATAACAACCATAAATCTTAGTGATTGTAGTTATTGGCACCAACTTAGCTAGTTAACGGGAACCCATTTGTTTAAAATTAAAATATCTATGTTGGTTACCCCAGGGTATCCCCATTGGTCAGCCTCGGGTGATCACAGCTTAGTGTGCCAGGCTACCAGGCAACAAGAACATGTCGCTAATCAAAGATGACCCGAACTCAATGGGCACCGCGGAAATCATCATAATCTACCTGATGTGCTTAAAACAATAATAAACCATCCCCCAAACCACCATTTTTATAGGTGGTACAAAACAATTCCCAAATGGGTAATAAATGGGTAGCTTATTATTGTTTTAACCACATTACAAATGAGAATTTCCCATTCTCATATGGGACAACTGCTCACCTCGAGTCACGTCAGGGAGTCAGGGAGTCTTTGTATTTCCCTCGGACTTGGTCTTGTGATTGTCAGTAAATGCTGGATTCCATTTGGCAACCTAGCGCCAACGGAATACAGGACTCAAAGCCCAGAAGCTGTGACAAAACTTCACAATTTGGATAGAAAGTGTCTCAGGTTTAATTGTCAATGTTGCTCGATTGCCAACAAACATACGAGTACCACCTTTTTTTGCCCACCGCAGCTGGTTGGAAGGGTCCACATTAATTCTACAACGTGGTGCCCCCGCAGTTATAAAGTTCATGAATAGTAGGTAGTATATCTGCCATACTACAAGTAAACATTTATGGTTTATGGTTAACCTAGTTACTTGGAAGCAGTTCAACTTATGAGCGGATAAATTTCACCATATTAAACTATATTATACCCCAGTTACGATCATAGGATATCCCCAGTTAGATTCAGGGGTTATAAACCACCTACTAATTGGGATTACCCCGTAACCATGATTAATCATTAGATTCTCATAGTTACCACGTATATATATATAATTCATAATGGTTAATAATTTATGAAAAATAATCATAATTCATGGTTTATGATTAACCTACAGTACCCTCTGGTAAACATTTAAAAAAAAGAAACAATGGAAAACCACCATCTTTAAGTTTGGTAAATCAACGAACTAAGTGGCCCATGTTCGAAAGCAAACTGTTGAATTACCAGGGAGTATATCATCAAAATGGATGGTGCAAGGGGGTACCCCTATTTGTTAAATTACCACAGGGTATCTCATTATCCCATTATTAGTGAACTCGTATGAACCAACTATGGTTACCCCAAGGCACAAGCTCCGACTTCCAGCGGGCCAACCCAGGCATTGTACATGGACGCATCGCCTGCGGTTTTGCGGAAACGGAAACGGGTGGAAAACCATAGGAAAACGATTGGAAAATTGGGATTTAAATGGATTCAAGGCCGAACTCCAGTTGTTGATTCTGAAAAAAAGATGGGGTTCTCATTCCACAAATTGGGTGACTCACTGACATCCATAACGGGGAAGGGGCTATAACTTCGGCGAATCATCGAACCAAATGGGCCATGACTTGCATAGTGTATCCATCGAATCCTAGAAAAACTCTGAAACATTGTTAAACTAGGTTCATTTACCCAACCAAAGATAAACAAAGCAATGAAAAGTAGATTTACCACATCATCTTGGCATTTTAGACTTTTCTGGCTGAGCTAGTGGGACTAGAAAAACAGATACAAATTGCTCGGAATTCTATCCATTTGTGACAGATCTCCAGGTCAGGTAGGAACATCATCCCGTATACCCACTGGAAAAATGGATGAATTAGAATGATTTGCTCAAGAAATTTCAATGTTGAATTATGATGACGATGATAATTCACTAAACTGCAAAGTTTGAAAATGTTTGGGTACCCCCGCTAATCATTCCAGTCTCGTCGCAGTGAGGTCGGTATAATCTATCTGTATGGGTCACTCTCCTTGGTTTTTCGTTTAATTTCAAGTCATAAAGACTTCAATTGTTTGCCCAGACATTACCATCCAGTAAATTAACAGTTTGACCCTGCCATTCATCGGGGTTGGAAGAGTAGTTTCCACTCAACATGGGTGATTTTCAGGGCCTAGGTGAAGAAAATCCAGAGGGTAATCCGGGCATGGTATATTTGCCAGATCAACTGAAGATGCATCATGGAAAACATCCCTGGAGCTGATGAATTCATGAACCCCACATGCAAAGGTATCAAGGAAAAAACATGGATAGCTTTATATATCCCATTATTCCATAGTCTTGTTGGTGTTCTGCCACATTTCTGTTGGATACCAGTCCAAGTCAATTCGTTGATCCAGCATTATCCCTCCTTGATGCTCTTGACATAGCCTCCACTTTCCGGTGGGCGATGAAGGTTGATAGAAACACCCTCCTAAAGAGATTATGTTTCTGTTGGCCAGGTCCATGTATCAGGAAAGCACACGGGATTCACTGTGTTTTGCAGCGATGGTAGATGGTAGTGGATGGTTTTTTGACATTGCAAAACTTGAATGCCTAAATCAAACTTGACCAGATCAAAAGGTAGAATCAGGTAGAAAGGTCACATTTTTCCTCAGTGAAGGCTATGTCCAGAATTTGCTATAATTACTCTAGTACGTTCATTTCAGACACTAATATCATATTACAGTGGCTTATGTATCCTCATGATATACCATTATTGCACAGTTATTCTATCGCCATAAACTTCACATGGATACCCTCCCGTAATCAAATGCTTTTCTGGAAAATCCTTGGTTTATAGAGGATGTTCCCATTTGTTAGCCTCCGTTTAAGGAGGATTCTCCAGCTAGCCATGTTTGACTGTTGGATCGTAATCATTATCATATACATATAATATTTACATAATAATATATATATATATATATTATAATGTAAATAATGTGTATATATAAATATAAATATGAATATATATATATATATAATATTTATATCCAATTGCATCCCGTAAAATCCAAAAACATCCGATAAAATCCCATAAAATCTCACGAACTTCCATTAAATTTCATAAAATTATATAAAAAAAATCTCAATAAAATTGAATAAAAATCATAAAACCCTCAAAAATCCAATGAATTCCCATAAACTTCCCATAAGAGTCCCTTAAAATCATCACTTCAACGTCAACGGCTCTTCGCTCGCGGCTCGCCTGCGGCCAACACGGAACCCATCTCGACCCAGCTGGCAGCGGTTTCACCTGGACCGAAGGGGTTCCAACCTGGAGCGGACATGCGAGTCTTAAAAGTGGTTCAAATAGGAAATGGGATATTTCTATTCGGAATTTATGAGAAATTTATTGGGAATAGTCCATGTATATATGGGAATTCATGGGAAATTTGTTGTGAATAGTACATGTATATATGGGAATTCATGGGAAATTTGTTGTGAATAGTACATGTATATATGGGAGTATTATAATGGGAATAAAAATTGGTGAGATTGCACAAACTACTAGTTGCTAACCTTAACTTTCATAATTAACTAATCAGGTTGGTGGTTTCAACCCATCTTGAAACATATTAGCCAACGGGAAGGATTATCCCATATATTGTGGAAAATAAAAATGGGAATATAAATGGTGATATTTAGAAAATGGAGATATTCAGAAAATTAGGATAATATAAATTGAAAATCTAGATGGGAACTAATTGGAAGTTTCCATGAAGGGAAAATTCTGTCGAAAAATTGATGATTTGGGGTTACCTCCATTTTAGGAAACCTCCCATTGTAATATGGAATTTTCACATCAGGATATTGAGAATAAATAGGGATTATGACTTAGCGATTTCGTAAACTAGCTCACCACCTCGTACTGAAGGTAAAAAGTGTTGGTTTGTAAACCCCATCATATGTGTATATTATATATATATACATACGGCCGTATGGATCCAAACACCTCCTGAAATCATACCCAAGTCACACTTCCTAAGAAGGTATTTGGATCCATAGGGTGAGAAATTGAATATCGGGCTATTTAGAAAATAGGGATAATATAAATTGAAAATCTAGATGGTACTGTGAATAGGAACATCGCATTTGATATGATATCCGTGTTCAAATAGGAAATAACATGGATATCCGCTTTGATATATCCAATAGGTATCAATAGTTGAGATCATAGCAAAACACAATGATATCCAATACTGATTTGTGAATTTTAATATTTAAACATCTAATTGGACTAAGTGCTAAAAATTAGTCTGCTATTACGGAAATTTTATGAGATGTTCTAAGATCCAATGTTTATCCAATGGTGTACAAACCAATTTAAAATGGTTCATTTCGATATGCTGGCAGATATAACAATACCAAACTAATTGGGTAAGTTGAGGGTTGGCAAACTTCACTATCTATATGTATATATATATATATCCACAGGAAGGCACCCCCAAGGTAGGTAAGTTGGTAAGCAAAACTAGCTTGACTAGGCTTACATCATATTCATTAGATATATGTTATTTCCATGGATATATCTGCGGTAGGATATTATGGGGATATGTTAGGCGATTTACTACAAAATGCATTTGGGAAGTTGGCTTTCTTGATTTTGGGACTATGTGCCAGGCTGATGTTAACACTACATAACCAGGCCAACATGTGTTACCAGTAAAACAGAGGTTTAGGGCATTTAGCCACTTTACGCGGGATGAACCAGCAAAAACAGGAAAATTACATGATGTTACCATTTGGGGGATTCAATTTGATTAAACCAGCAGTTAGATTGGGAACGGAGGCCGGAGAATAAGCCTACAAATACGGGTTGAATTTAAATAGTGTGGATTATCTTCTTTCAAATTGATGTATAATTCGGCGGGCCTGAAATTGAACATGAACCCACCAAGTAAATTCCAGGCTGTCTGTGTGTCTATGATTTGACAAGAGGCACAGAAGGTGGATTTAGTGACTGCTCTTGCATACAATGCCGACGTTGGCGAAATCAATGGTCTAAATATGCAAGCTAAGTGGGTGCCAGTAACTCCAATAACTACGGTTTATGGTAGAAATATCTATACTTACTGTGGTTTATAAACCAACTTATAACTTTGGGGGCACCACCTTGTGCCAACCACGCTACTGAGGCTCTTTCATCCCTCAATGAACCAGCAACACCGGATCACCGTCAGTTCCATGGCATCCCGGATGCGAGTCTTGGTCTTCATGAAGCCCGCCGTTTCAAAGCCCATGCCTTCTTTTTGAAATATCCAGGAATTATCCCAATACATCATCCCATTACATGGAAAGTCATCCGATGGAAAATTATCCCACTATTCTCCCACTGTCTGTTTTTTGAAAAGACTAAAAAAGAAATCAGTTTTCAAGTCAACAGGAGCATACGATCTTCTCTCAAGACCGAGACAACAAGGGGGCTATTTTGGAGCCCGACACTTGCAACTAGAAATGTCCTGGCAGGCTGGGGGAGCCAAAATGGTATCCCAGTCCATATAAGGATGTATAAGGTTTCCCTCAACTACTCATCCCATTCCTCCCACACATTCTTCACATCGGAGACATGGTGGACATGGTGGAGTGGTAGCTGAGAGAAACAACTGCTTCCCTTTCTACATCTTTCTACTTAGGGCGCATCCTTATAAAAACTCATATATGACCCACAGATGACTAACTTGGATGCACATCCAAGTCATTGCTTCAACCAACTTAGGAAGCATAAATCACCTATCAATTCTCAAAAAAATGTGGGGTTTCCCTAAAATGTCCCCTGAAAATCGTGGTTTTCCCTATAAAAATCCTATGAGCATGGTGGTTTTCCCGTTACATTCCCATGAAAACGTTGGTTTTCCCAAGTTGTTTTCCATGTCTTTCTTCCTCCAATGTGTTTTTTCGCACCGGGCAACGCGAGGCACCCAGGATCTTTCGCATTTTGATCCTGGCGATCTGCGGATCATGGATGAACGGCAAGGAGCCAAAATATGACTGGCCTAAGAAAAGCAGACAGTTTGTATATTTGGTTGAACTGCTAATATACTGTCAATATATGGTTATATGGTTAATATATGGTTAATACATATTTGGTGAATTTAACCATATATGAAACTGTCAAACAAAATGATTGTTAATATGTGGTTAATATACTGTTAATAATGGTTAAAATATGGCTTTTATATGGCTAATAATGGTGAATAAGAATTACTGGTTGGTGGTTTTAACCCTCTGAAAAAATGAAAATCAGTTGGAATCAATAATTCCAATATATGATATATGGAAAAATAAAACATGTTCCAAACCACCAACCAGATTATATATCTGGGTAAATTACTATCCCTGGCAATTTTCAGTGACATGGCAATGTGCTCTCACGACATCACCCATTTATCTGCGTAAATTATTGTAATTTAAATTTCACAAACCTGAATCAAGGCCATTTTGGGATGATCCCCCTTATTAACCATGATGAAAGTGAGGTCGCAGTGAAGTCGTTTTAATGTACCCATATATATATATACACATCTATATCTATATCTATACTGTAATATAGTAAAAACACATTATAATGATGAGAAGAAAAATAATGATGGTAATATATGTATATGTACATATATATACATATATATATATATACACATATATATACATATTTAAATACATATACATATATATATATACATATATATTATGTGAAATGTATATCTATATATATATGTACATGAGTGGTAATCAGATTTAAATTGTTTACTGGCCTATGTATATTAAAAAAAAGATGACAAATATATGATATAGATTAACCTAGTAATTATATACATGATAATAATAAATAATGATAATTTTTGCATTATAAACACATATATATATACATATATATAATGTCTGAAAATAGGAGACCCGCAGTTGCAATAGTTTATAATCATTTTCACCATCCCCTCTTTTCAGTCAAACCCAAATAAAAAAGGATTATGCATATCATGTATAATTAGTTTCAACAAAACTGGCAAGATCGGAACTAGCGGAATCATGAACATATGATATAGCATGATGATGATAAGAATAAATGATTCTTGCAAGAAATACACATATATAAAATAAAAAATGAATCCCGGAATACATGGTAATTAATAATAATATAGTAGTTCCCCAACAACTAGAAAAGTAGAACAAAACTATTTTAGGAGGATTTCACTGGTCTGTCTTTTATAAAGGGGGTGTACATATATATATATATTATATATATATGGCTTTCAATGGTATTTTTTTTTACTCACAGATTGTGATGCACCTTATTTCAAAAAACAAAAAATAATATGGCTAAATGACTTACATTTATGATGTCCAAATGTGAGTACGTGCACATGGTGCTGAAATATCGACTTACATTTACCAAACAAAATCACAATGTAAATGTACGATACATGGAGCATATTCGAGGTAGTTGACCAACCTGATGAGGCCATGATTACGTGTGCCCGAACTAAGGGCATGCTTTATCCCATCTGACAAAATGAGTCAAATTGCATCAGCATCTCAATTAAATTGGGTTTAAAAAACAAATTACAAAGAAATGTTACAGTATATATCTGAAGCCACCAGCCAGAAATCAAACATTTACCCGAAAGGCTCAATGATGGCATTCTACCTTCCAAAGGACCCCGTAGTTCGTGATGCTACATGCAACTCAAAAAACACCATGAGTTCAAGGAATGTATAATGATAAATATATATATATATACATAAGTCATATAAGATATTAACCAGCCCAAATGGATCCCTAATCTGGCATCTTCCAAAAACATCTGAGATAATTCTACCTGTCATGATTTGGGTTGGTTACCTGTCTGACCGCAAACTGAAGAATGATCGGATGGAATTACACATGGAGCAGTCATGTACCAACACTAGGATAGAATGATTGGCAAAAAAAATGATAGGTACATAGAAGATCACACTACTTATATAGTAGCAGGGCTGCCCCCAACACCCAGGTATCAAGGGTGGAAAAAATCAAAAGTCCTAGAGGTAGATATTAAGAGGTAAATTTACTACCCTTTTGGCCATCATGCTCCTGTAGTAGGTTGGAGCAAGCCGGGAATTAGTGAGTGGTGTGTGTATTTCATGGTATCCCACCATAAATCAATCTCATAAATCCTCCAAGAAATTGTCATCATATCCCCATGGTAATCCCATTTAATCCCCATACTACATGGTCAAAAAATGATTGGCATCTGGCTTATATAAAATCACTAACACTAACATAAAACCATTTGGTGTTGATTCCCCAAATACAATTCATCATTTCAGTGACGTCACAGAGAAGTCATTATAATTCATCCAGATATCTATTTATAGATATGCTGCATGCTATTGATATAACTACCAATAGTTGACTAGCTTGGTAAGTTTGGGTTGGTCAATCTGAGAAGTTGCAAACGATATCCACAGGAAACACCCCCAACATAGGTAAGTTGGATGGTCCCCCTTGGATCAGGGTCCTGTAGGCGGTGATTGGCATCCTTGGTGGACGCAAAGCTCTGACAGAGGAAACCCATGGCTGGGTTGAAGGCAAAATCTGGGAAATCCCCGGAAAAAAATGGAAACATGGTGGCTTCCATAGGAAAATCCTCTATAAATGGAGATTGTCCATTGCCATGTTTGATTAACGGAGGGTAAACTTAGGGTGGCGATGGGTGGTTTTTAATTTGTTTTTCTGTCATACACTTGTACGAAGGGTTATGCAAAGCATTGCAAAGAAAAATGAATAAACCCCCTGTTGCACCTGTTTGCACTTGGGGATTTGACCGATCTCGCCACAATAACCCCCTGTCATCAAAGATGGCTGGAAAATCACCCAATCTATAGATCATTGTCCCAGTCAGAAGTATTCATAACTTACTTTATACTAAGATGCCTATTGAAAGGTGATTTCCCAATATTTCCCATGTCTGATGAAGGGTGGAATCCGTAGGGGCCCTATTGTTGTCCCACCTTCAACGTTCGGATTCATCGGATATACAATCCGTCTGATGAGTCTGATGGGAAGCCTGGCACGAACCGGAATGGCCCGGCACGGGAACTGCACATTTTAACCATCGTTAAACCAGGGAATGGACTGTGACCATGGATTGGCAATGGCTTATTAAGATTATGTTATGATGCTTATGATTATGATGCTTATGATTATGATGCTTATGATGGTTGTGATGGCCATGATCGAAGGAAGTTTAGAAGTCAAACTTCCGACAATATTAAGATGAAAAGCAGAGCAGGGAAGAGGCAGAGAGAAGAGAAAGATCAGAAGAGAGAAGAGAAAGATCAGAAGAGAGAAGAGAAGAAGAGAAAGAGTCAGAAGAAAGAAGATGCAGTCGCGCGAAAAGGTAGGAAAGTCGCGAAACACTGTGTTTTTCCAATGATTTGTGGCTCAGGAGGGTCGAAAAGTAGGCTAGCGGCGGGTGCGGAGCCAGCTGGCCAGATGAGAGATGAAAAATTGAACGCCGTTGTGGCGCGAAGCACATTTCGAAGTCAAAATGTACAAAACACACCAGGTTCGGACCATTTTTACTAGTTGAGATGTCGAAAAAGTGCACGCCGTTGTGGCGCGAAGCACATTTCCAAGTCAAAATGTTAAAGACACTAGGGGTTCGGACCACTTTTGGAAGTTCAGATCTCGAAAAAGTGCACGCCGTTGTGACGCGAAGCACGTTTTGAAGTCAAAATGTTAAAAAACTCGGGGTTTGTACCACTTTTGGAGGCTCAGATGTCACTTCGCTTCGCTTCGGGTCACTACACTACACTATACACTCCACTACACTACAGTACATTACACTATACTACACTCCACAACACTACAACTACAACTACAGAACTGCACAACTACACTCCACTACACTCCACTACGCTCCACTACACTAAATTACACTACACTACACCACATTACACTACACTCCACAACACTACACTACATTACACTACACTACCTTCCACTACACTTCACTACATTACACCCCACTACACTCCACTACACTACAACTACAACTACGACTACACAACTACACTTCACTACACTCCACTACACTCCATTACACTAAATTACACTACACTACACAACAGTACACTAAACTACACTACATTCCACTACACTCCACTACACTACACTACATTACACTACACTACATGACACTGAATGACACTGGACCACAGATAGACAGGTAGACAGATAGACAGATAGACAGATAGACAGATAGAGAGATAGATAGATAGATAGATAGATAGACAGATGGACAGGTAGACAGCTAGACAGATAGACAGATGAAAGAGAGAGAGAGAGAGAGATAGATAGATGGATGGATGGATAGATAGATAGATAGATAGGGTAATTAGATCAAAGAGAGAGAGAGAGAGATAGATAGATAGATAGATAGATGGATGGATAGATAGATACATAGAAAATAGATAGGTAGGTAGGTAGATAGTCAGAGAAAGAGAGAGAAAGAGTGAGAGAGATCAAGCACCTTTCAGTCCATCAGTGGCTTCGCTCTGCCATCCCTGATTCACAACAACCAACCTCTCCTATAGGTTTCCTATTTTTGAACTTCCGCCACCGCCTTGTGCGGTACTACTGGTATCATTACTATGATTCTTATGACTACAACATATTTAAAATAACCAGAATCTGCAGGCTTTGCTCTCAAGATTGCGGCACCTTGATCTGCGCAATGTCTTGCCAATGCGGAGTTCTCGCTTCAGCGCTGTCATCCACGACAGAAACCGAGGCAAGCGGTCGATCCAATCAGGGAAGGTAACGCCCTCACCTTGCTGGAGCTTAGCACGCCATCCGAAGCGACAACATTCTCGGTGTTTGCGGGCATGCCTCCAGCACCGACTTCAAGCAATAATGGAAGACAGAAAGAGAAGAAACACAACTCAGAGAAGCACAACTCAGACTGAGTCTTACAAGTGGTTGGCGTGTGCAGAAACAAAGACACTCACATAGATCTGGGTAAATTATGATATTTCACTAACCTGAATTAAGGCCATTTGGGGATGATTTCCCTGATTAACCATGATTCCAGTGAGGTCGCAATGAGGTCGTTATAATTTACCCAGATAGGTCATGGAGTTGCGGTTTTACTGAACTGAAGTGGGGGTGTTCCTCGTTTTTGTGTATTTGATCAGAGTTGCAGGGACATCCCAGGCTGCCTGGCTTAGCTTTTCAGCTGCTCCAAAAGCTTGCAGGAAACCACTTGGCAATGTTTGAATCCAACGATTTTGATCGAAACAACATTCGCAAACCATGTGAGACATGTGAAGGGCCCTGTTTTTTCCCCTTATTTCCGTATTGAAAAAACATGTCATTCCATTAAGAGTATATACTGGTTGGTTAATTGGGATATGGCCGGGTCTTAGGATACCCCTAACCGTTCATACCCCCTTGGAATATGTTTAAAATATTCCTCCATAGTGGAAGTGGCCCCAACATGTCCAAACCTTTCATGTTTCTCTATTTCTTCCATCTTCTTTTCAGCAAGAAGCATTTGGTTGCGATTGTTTGGCTGGTTGGGTGGTTGCGGCAGCTACTTTTTTATTCGAAGGGTTCCGGACATCTCACATACCCCTAGAATAATTTCTTCCCTGGTGGAAATCCCACAGAATGGCATTCAACATGGCTCTTTCCTGGAAGTGGCCCCAACATGTCCCAACCTTTCATGTTTCCCTCTATTTCTTCCATCTTCTTTTCAGCAAGAAGCATTTGGTTGTGATTAGTTTTTTTTCCATGTTTTGCCCTGTTCCTGGGCTGGTTGGGTGGTTACCGCAGCTAAATGTTTATTCGAATGGTTCCGGACATCTCACATAATCCTAGAATAATTTCTCACGTGGAGATATCCCACACATTGGGATTACATGGGAATGAGCGGGAAGGGGCAAGAAGTGCTTGGTTTTGGTGTCATTTTTTTTTATATTTTCCGGTTTTCCTTTCCGGTATCCCCCATCTCTTTTCTATATCTTAATTTTTCCTAGTCCTAGCGTGTCTTTTCTAGGAACTGGTCTCCTCTGGCTGCTTGAAGTCCGATGATTTGGCGAGAACATTAGTGCCTCTATTGTTGCGAAAAGCTGACAGATTGCAGAGAGGCCACCAAAGGACTGGCGGAGATGTGGATCCTACGTGTGCGAGCGGATTGGCTGAGCTGGGATTTCTTCCATGTTCACTTCCATTTTCTTTTCATGTGCTTGGGGGTAAGAAAGGGCAAGAAGCATTTGGTTGTCATATGTTTTGGCATGTTTTGTCCAATTTCTGGGCTTCTGGCAACTACCTGCCCTGGCATCCTCGTCAACTTTGAATTCTGAAAGACTCTGGCTGCGGGCGGAAAAAAATTGGATGGTGCAGTCTTTCTGCTAGCATGGAAGGGTTTCAGCTAGCGTCACGGTGGGGTTGTGCAAACCAAATTTCAAGCTCTTAGCATCCCTCAGTTAGCAAAATATAGCAAAACCACGCTGTCATATCACGCTGCCTTGACCTTGGAGGATTCCGGTGCAAGTATTGCAGCTTTCTGCATACTACATGCCAAAATATGTCAGACAATCAGAAAAATATGTTCAAACATATTCCAATGATATGGGAAGCTCAAGTTCAAGGCTAAACATATTCCAGGTATAGTCCGAGGGGGGGGTATCAGATACCCATTGCCAAAAATATTCCAAAATATTCCCAAAACATATTCAAAAAAAATATTCCAGCATCTAAGGGGTATACCTAGAATATTTATCGTAGGCCCCAGCCATATTGGGATTCCCATAATTCTGGGATTATTGTTGATAGATGTTGATAGCTACTATGATAATCGAATAGATGTCCAAACCTTCGGTGGAATATAGGTTTGCATATGGCGGGCCGATTTGGATACACCAATTGATCCAAAAATTCATAAAGTCCGGCACTTGGTGGAAGAAAACTATGGAATTCTCAGCCAACCAAGCCTTTTCCGATGGCTTTCAACATTCTGAGTTGTCTGTGGTCGCCTGTGATACCCAAGTCATCCCCATCATATATAAACCCAAACATTAGTGCTCTGGGTTCTTCGTATTTCGTTATCACTTCCGGAATACACTAAACCCATCATCGTCCCTGAACAAACACGAGCCTTTCGTCAGCCTAGTATCCCGCCGTCGTTTTCAGGCGAATACCATGCCACGTTCAAGCATCCATCTCGCGCCTCCTGGCAATGACAGGATCATCCCTGGCTCTTAGGTACCTTGGGAGGCTAAAATGGCTAGACAACGAGGCAGGTAAAATTACGCAGAATCCTTTCCCCTTGTGGCTCGAATCTATCTACACTGTCTTGTTATGTCGTGTATGAGATATGGGGTGGCCCTATCTAGAATCTATGCACCAACCGGCTTCACGATCGGAGTGTCCTCAGCAATTGTGGGACCTACTTGGCATTTTTTAAGCATATCCAAAACCTTGTCCCCAGTGGGGGAGCCATCCTGTATCCTCTCTTGAACACATTATCTTACCCGGTGTCCAATTCCGCCAAGATTGGGGGTCCCTGGTAGTTGGTTCTTTGGACATACCGACATAGTTCTAGACCCTTCAGAGATGCCATGCGAAAAATGGGTTAAGAGCATTTAAGAACCCAATATTGTTAGGTCAAACAATGTTTCACTGGGATTGGATGGATTCGAGGGTCAAGATATAGGTGAAGGTTTCTGAGTCCTTCGGTTGTGTCCGAGCAATCTGCTGGGTTGCATCCCCCATTGCTAGCCAGTTGTTCCAATCATTACGCTTGCTTCACCTGGACAAGTTGAACACTTGTGTTTAAGCAGAACCTGATTTATTTGGTAAAGTGGTAAAACCAAACAAGACATATGCATCGTCATTCATGTGTTTAGAAGATTTTAGAAGTATATCATGTATATCCTTCATGGAGCGTGATGTCCATCTTGATTTACAACTTTATGTACTTCAGTGAAATCAGTATATATATATATATAATACGGCAAGTTTTGAACCATACCGAATCTCGCCAATCATAAAGCAATCTTGCATGGGCCATGGAGCTAGTTGATTGGTGATGGTAAATTGAAACTGGATTTTATGCCCTTCAAACTTGTTCGGGAGTGTGCGGTATCCCTGAACATAAGTCTGTATATATACCCTGCAAGGATATTCGGAATAAATCATGGGTTTTAATCGACTTGCACGACCACCACTTAAGTATACTTAAGTTAACTATAAGTTCATTGCCTATCGTATACCAGTACCCCTCCACAAATCGCATGACCATGATTCCAATTCTCCCATTAAATCTCCCCTGAATTTATGGTGTAAAACGCTAAACCCGAAACTTTAAAATATAGCCAAAAAACAATTCAAATGATCCAAGAATATCCGTTAAAATATCCCACAAGATTTTCCGATTCTCCCTTAAAATATCCCTACCAGACCGCCAGAAACCGGCACCTCCACCCATGGCTTTGACGGGGGATCTGGCGCCACAGGTGCTGTGGTGATCCTTCCATTCTTCGAAACGAGGGAGAGGAAGAATCCAAAAAAAATCAGGGTCTTAATATTGGTGGTTAATGGGAAAATGATCAAAGTTAAATGGCAAACTTTCCAGCAAACCAGGTTTGACCACCAGTATTTGGCTTGCTTTGGAGGGATTTCAATAGATTTAATCAACCAAAGTAGGTGAAAAACACGCAACTAAAATAGGATCGAATGGGATATAGAATTAAAACTTATTGGTGACTTCATGATGAGAATAGATGTCAGGAATTAGTGGGTTAGTTGGCAATATTTCATGGGGATGTAGGAAAACGGTGGATTTGACCAAACCAAATAGGGGAATAACATATAAAGCAACCATATGGGCCATGGTCAAAATTTGGTATATAGCTCCAAGTCATCAATCTTTGGTATTAACCTAAATTTTAGCGGTAGCTCATATCATTATACAATTGATGGCCATGAAGTAAGAGGGGAAATGATGCTTTACACCACAAAAAACAATAGGGATAGCCTATTTTCAGACAAACCCATTTTATGTTGTGGGGACTGCAAGCACTCTTAGGAATTGCATAGCGGGTTGATGGGTTTTAATTTCTGATGTCAGTGGGTCATCAGTAAGGGGTGATTTGGCATCAATATTAGTCAAACATTATCTTAGGTGTGCTTAGTAGGGAATGAGGGCATGATCCACAATATTTATCAATAATAATTCCATTCCCCAGCAACCCATCCATTCCCTACATTTAGCACAAGTAAGTTATACAGGGTATAAATGTACCGCACAACCGTTATTGTTTCCATGGGTTTCCCATTGCCAGGTCATCAACTCGGTCAAGGTAAAAGCCAGGAGACTGAAATTCGTGTGCGTCGCCCGCACCCACTTTGTTCACCGCCCGAATGTCCAACAAATACGCCTGAGATTCAAAAACTAAAATACACATAGCTCTTGAAAATGGCGACCAACAAAAATCCTTCGAAATTGGTCGTGTTGAAAAAGGGGAAACCACTGCCAATGCTTGTGGGGTACAAACCAAGTTAACCAAGGCGTGATGGTCACCAAGTCTTGATGATAATGATATGGATGTAACCTGCCTGTAACCGAAACGGTCATTTAAAATGCGACTTCCAAAGTTGGGATGTTAAATTCCAAGAAATGATGCTGTGTCATTGTCCAGCGGCATTGGACATGATTCTACTCGGATTGTATGACAGTTCATACGCCTCATGCACCAGTAGCCCCGTTTTGTTGAAATCAACTAGTCACTTGCTTTTCCGCTTCAATAAAAGTGGGCATCACCGACATTTGTGAATATTTTCCCCAAAACAGATAGAACAACACACTTCTTTAATTTCATCAAAAACATATCTATGCCTGTGTGTATGTATCTTGATATAATATACATATATATATACTTATAGAATTTTATATATATATATATATATATATGAACATATATGAACACGTACATATATATATATACATTCACCAACTTCCTATAGTCTCCAAAAAAGAACCTGTTGGACTCCCATAGATGTTCATCGATCCAAAAAATCTGGCAAGAATCGGTGTTGCCTTTGAGATTGGCCACCACATACCTGGGAGCTGTCTGAAATGCATGATTTGGGTTTGTAGCGGGTGAAAACCATAGGAAAACCGTAGGAAAAATAATGGAACATGTTGAACATGGGGAATTCAGCCCTTACCACTTATTTGTATGAGTTTAAATGGGGTTATAACCATAGCTATAACTGGGGTAGCTTACTGACTTGTGAGTGGCATCTCGGGCCATGATTGTAGTACCCTCACTTCCAATTTTTGCCATGGCCATACCTTTTTTGCCATGGTATACCCCCCATTTCAGACATTACTGTTATTGCAACATCTACAGTACAAAGCACAGGATTTTTTAGCAACACCAAAGAGGTTCAGGGGAATTTAACCAGCCAAAATTTGGATCCTACAATCAAACCTGGGGACTTCATCCATGAATAATCTGTAGGTGCTGTATTTAATGCCAACAAGAATGTAGTATCAAACCATATAAAACGAACATGTTGGCAAAAAAGCCTGGGGACGTATGAAAAAAGGGGTCCGCAAAAATCATCAAAAATCACCATATTACAGTCTGTCAAAAAACATGGTGGAATTGCTAGATTTATGGTGCTTGTTGCTGGGAAAGAGCTTGGTCTACAAAAGATCCATAAAGATCCGCTCAATTGAGAACTTTTGGCAGGATTGTCAACCGGCAAGCGGGTGCAAAAACATGCAGTGTATCACTGAAGAAAATAGGCATTATTTTTTCTTGGGGCTGCAATACCCTAATTTCCAGGGTCATCAACATAGGCATTAAAAATAGTCAAGGGGTTCTGCCTCAGGATACAGAATGGAGAGATTGCTGGTCTTAGTGCTTGGGTTCTGGTCCTCTGTGCACCAACTGGGTATGTCGGGTATGTCTGAAATTGGATATACCGTTATATGCCAGAAATTGCCATTCATCATCGTTGATCAATGCTGATGGAATGGGGTACCTAGCCATGGGTAGCCGATTTTCAGACAGGCCGGCCCTCACCAACTGAAAACTTCTGAGATGCACAGGCGTTTTGCTCTTGGTACACTCGCAGAGCCTATACCACTGAGGCGGCTCCTTGGCTGGGGAAACAAATCGCGGTGAATTTCTGGAAAGTTCACACAACTGAACTCACCAAAACACAGTTGAAGAGACCAAAAAAGGAGTTCACATGATTTTACTCAGAAACAGAGGGGATTTCCTGAAAGATTAAAACGCAACATCCAGATGTTCCAAGCCAAGGGACGTTGGGTTTCGGATCCAAAAGGATGGAGATCTGATAGCCAATGACCTGTGCTCCATGGTCATTCCTTGGCTGATCATTCGGAATAAAAACCTCGAGGTAGGAACTTCAGACTTGATCAAATGATTTTCCGGAGCACAGCAATGGATTGGTTTAAGGGAAAACCCAGAGGAAACCAAGGTTTCTATCATTTTCTATCCCTCCCAAAAGATAAAAAAAAATGGATGTATTGATGAGGCAGCTACGGTTCATGGATTGGATGGTGGATGGTGTCAAGACTAGACCTCATTCTCGATGGTAATCTGTCTAAATCTATCTATGCCAAGTCTTCCAAAAATGATTAGCTATGGTTTCTCCCTTCAACATGAAGCCTATGGGATCTGGCTGCCGCCAAGGGACTTGGGCGGAACCCATCGCACAGTAACTTCGTTCTGCTTGACATCCGCAGACTGGATGTCCTGCGACAGCACGTTTTCTTTTCTTGCTGTACTTTCGTTGCAGTTGGTTGCTTTGCATAGCAAACAAATAAACTACACCTATGCACAATATGAAGAGAGAGAGAGAGAGAGATATATATATATATATATATTTATTTATCATATACCCATATATACCCCCACTGCTTATGCTTTCATTGAATCCTCCTGTCTCTAAACACAACACCCTCTCCTATTGCTTTAATGGGTTGCGAACAAATGGTTGTTGACTGCTCCTCTTGAAAACTTAATGGTGGTGATCCGCGACCCATGCTGGATTTTGATGATGCTGATCTCGGTCAAATCAGCAATTGATGTGCAACGTTTTCTTGGTTCAAACACCATATTTTCAACGTTTTCGTGTCTTAAATCGTCATTTCTGTTTGTAAAATCCAAACTTTTTGTAGTTTCAATTATTCCCCTTTTGTGGTTTCAATACCAATTTTTCAACGTTAACTCAACTCTTTTGTTGCTAAACAATGACCAATTTCCCCAAGGATAACCACCGCATCTCCAGCGAAGGTCCTCCACAGCCGCGGGCGTGGTGCAAACGTGGTACCTGCCGGCACGTGTTCGCAGAAATTTTCATTCAATGATCTATTTATGTAGATGGGAATACCCCAATAATTGTATGACATATTCTATAGCTACACCAATAATTTCAGAAAAGAAAAAATTGGGTGCCCCATGGTAAAACATTCAAAAAATGTGTAAATCCATAAAAATAAACATAAATAAACATACCGGAAACCTCTTCAAAAAATTGTCTCCATACAAACGCTGGGTTTTCCACATCTATGTTGGTTGATGTTGCTTGACATGAGGGTACCCTACATTGTGTGTTTTCATGAGCTGCTTAGCCTGATCATCCCAGCGAAGGGCACTGCCTTACCATTTCGGAAAGCAGCATCTAAAAAACGAAGAACCATGAAACAATACGTCTAATAACACTGACATAGATATGGACAACCCATTTTTTTCCATGGAAATAATTTAAATAATTCTACAAATGGTAGATTGTCCTAGAAAGATCGTGGGGGAGCAGGTGCCCCTGAATCCTCCAAGTCACTTTGGCAAGAAACTCCTTGTCATGGTTGAATCCCCATATCTGGTTGGTGGTTTCAACCCGTGAGCCCGAGCCAGCAAGCGGTGGGAAAACGTGGCGGTTTCAACCCCTCTGAAAAAATAATCACATTACTTTACTTCGTGTGATCCCCACCATGACATTTATACATTTTGTTACTGGCAAATCTCCTGGCATTCTATCTGACATATCTTCTGGCATTCTATCTGGCATTCTATCTGGCATTCTATCTGACATATCTTTTGGCATTCTATCTGGCATATCTTCTGGCATATTATCTACTCAAATCTTCTGGCATTCTATCTGGCAAACATTCTGGCACTTTATCTGGCATATCTTCTGGCATTCTATCTGACATTTTATCTGGCATTCTATCTGGCATACCTTCTGGCATTCTATCTGGCATATCTTCTAACATTCTATCTGGCATATCTTCTGGCACTCTATCTGGCATATCTCATGGCATTGTATCTGGCATATCTCCTGGCATTCTATCTGACATTCTATCTGGCATATCTTCTGGCATTCTTGGCCGTTGAGGTCCAGGAAGGTCCCAGGTTGAGGTCCAGCGGTGCGCACTGAGCTCGGAAGGTCCCAGGTTGAGGTCCAGCGGTGCGCACTGAGCTAGGAAGGTCCCAGGTTGAGATCCAGCGGTGCGCACTGAGCTGGGAAGGTCCCAGGTTGAGATCCAGCGGTGCGCACTGAGCTGGGAAGGTCCCAGGTTGAGGTCCAGCAGTGCGCACTGAGCTGGGAAGTTGGCGAAGAGCTTGGCGAAGAGTTGGCAAGGCGGAAGTGGAGGTGGAAGTTGATGCAGACATGGTCGAGGAGAAACCGGCGGAGGAGGCGGAGGAGGAGGAGGAGGAGGCGGAGGAGGCGGAGGAGGCGGAGGAGGAGAACAACTCTGATAAAATCTAACAACCCTCACCTGGCAGGTGGGGAAAAAATATTCCAAACCACCAACCAGATACGAAAAATGTATCGATGTTGGTCTACCCTTCTAAGGACCCTAGGATCATCAGGATCATCCCGCAGTGACTTTGGCCTCAATCGCATTTCTGCAACACGATGGCCTGGCAGTTGATAGCTTGGTTTTTCTCGTTTTGTTTCAAAAAAAAAATTCGGTTTGAAAAAATCACTGGGTTAAAGGAACACACGTGGGGATATACAGTATATGTATGATTTGTTCTTCATGATAAATAAGTTGTTCTTGAACTGGGTTTGCAACATGGTTCTGCTAGTAATTCGATTGGTCAACAAAGTTGTTTCAAAAAGAAACTCGGGCGCCACGTATATCAAATTCAAAACCAAGAACGTATGTAATTATATATATATGCCCAAAGGGTCCATGTCTAAACTTTGTTTAGACGCAAGCTCATGTCTGAACTTTGTCTTGACAGGGGATCCCATGTATATACGTTTGCCTATCCACCCCTGCCCACTGCGGTTTTGGCCTCTTCTGCTCAGGAGTCAGGTCAGCAAGGGATGATGTCGGCAAGGTTCAAGCGTTAGAACACCAACACATGATGTCAGCAAGGGATGATGTCTTCCCAAATCTGGGTGGCAAATTATGAAACTTAGAACATTTTTTTAAGCAAGTAGGATCATCAGTGAAACCATGGCCCACGAGTGTTCTCATGAAAAGGGCCCTATTATTACAAGGTCAGATACTTAGTCTTCAAGGATTCAGAAGCGTTCAGGTTTCATCTTGTTTGATTACAATCAACCCTTATCAACCCAACTGCTTCTTTAGGCCACTACGAGACACAGGATGGTCATCTCAGTGATGATGAATCGCACTTAGGTGCCACCAGCCCGGCAATGCACCAGCACTGATAAGATGAGTTCGTTCATGCGTGTTTGGGATGATATAAAAAATCTTGAAACCTCTGACTTAGTAGCCATTTTTGGTTCTTCAGTTGTGGGCGGCCTTAGCCCATAATGAGTGGGCGTAGTAGGGTCCGCCTAGATCCAGGGCGCATGGCCCTGCTGAAGGATTGGGAAAAGATATATTTCTTGAATTTGGGGCATAGGCCGCTATAATAGTTTACAAACCACAACGGAAAGTTGGTTTGAACTTTCCTTGGCTTTTCTGCTCCATCAGAAACTCTTGGACGGACTCGAGGGATTTTGCTTGATCCAGTGGTAATCCTTTGACGGACTCCAGACTCAAGCACGAAACACCTCGGTAAAATCCCAACATGGAATCCAGTTGCTGGCAATACCCGGGCAACGTGGTTAGCTTTTGGGAGCTAGGCTGTGTATATATATATATATATACATACATACATACATGTGGTTGCATCCAATGGGACTGCACCCGGCCTATGCTTGGAGTAAATTGCACCAACAAAACATTAAATATATGTGGGTATATTGATAATTCCCAGAAAATGTCAAAAATAAGCATCATGCCCCATCATATCCAAAATTTATGGTTGGGTGGGAGCCCGTGCTTTTTCAAGTCCTGTGGGTCTTTAAAATTCTGACCCACTTGCAGTTGCACTATGACCAGGCCGTGTCACATGCGTGGCCAGACCGTGGTCAGACCGTGGAATGTCTAAATTTGTGTGTGGAATGTCCGTACTTAACGTGGAATGTCTAAACTTTTGCGTGGTCCCACTACCCCCAAAAATCTATCAATTTTGGATAATTTTGGTATATTTTTGCACTTGTTCAATTTGCATTCATGCCAACAAGGGCGTACCCGTAATTGCTACAGCGGGTCATGTTGGGCAATTGATTGAACCAATATCGCATGGATCATGGCTGCATACCTATGCCGGATCTCAAACTTGCATTGGTTCAAGTGCCCTCCCACATGTCCACAGGATGATTTCCATGCATGCATGAACCAAAAACAAAACAAGTTCACCAGAGCCATTTTTATCTGTGAGAAATTGAATGATGGGACCCCAACTCATGTGGGCATCATTTGGGATCTTTTGGGTATGTATTTAATTTGTGTTTCGTGCATCCCAACTCCGGACTCCAAGGGTTGAATCTGGATTCCATTGCTTTCTTCAATTTAATTCAGCAATCAACATGTCCACTCCAAGGTGTGAATGCGAGATTTGAACATACATTTTGTGATGAAGATTCTATGGGGTGGCTTTGCCGTCTCTTGTTTCAACTTCTTCTGGTGTATATTAGTAGAAATGACTTGTAGCACTGGTAGGCTTCCCTGTTCATGGTAATAAACATGGCTGCATTCACTTCATGTTACACTGTTTGTGATTTTTGCTGATTCATGATAACATATTTAAGAAATCAGGCACAGTACTCCGCGCACATCCTCTTCACCAACGATCTTGGGCCTTTTGAAAGTATCTAAACTACCATTGCGGAGCTTGAAATGGCGAATCGGAAAGATTCTTGAACCAACATATGCCCATATGTGTTCCAGCAATATCGTGCATGCATGTGCGCATGGGAGATGGCATGGTTTTTGTGGTGAGTTCCTGTTTTACATTTTTTGGGGTTGCCTAGGCTCAACCATTCTGCCGCGCAAAGAATTTGAGCTCGTGAAGCTTCAAACAAAGAACCAGAGAAAACATGGCGAATCATGCGCCAGAGAGTTGTTGGAAATCCTGCCATAAACATGTTTCTAATTTCAGGACCTTTGTTCAAGTTGGGATATGTCCATGTGCACACGCTGTTGTTTTAACATGTTTCAACTGGTAGGTATAGGTGGTGGGGCGTGACAGGGCGTGACACAGGGACATGTGCGAATGTATATACGTATACCTAATGTCTATAAAAAGAAAAGACCTGGAACTACTTGGGTATATATATATAACATTTTTTTCATAGATATGGTCAACATACTGTATATCCATATCTACTGTATGTAAGGATGCATTTTGCCCGTAAGCGGGCAAGGGGAATGCCATGGACGATGCCGTTTCCAGCTGAGATCTTCCTGGGATATCATCCGCATCCTATCCATTTTTTTTCGGAAAGGAAATCCATGGTGATGTTCTCTTCCATAATCGAATGACCAATTATGTGTTTTATTTTTTTCTGACGAAATACCTGCATTTACCCCAGAACTATTAGAACTTTTGTCCCAATTGAGGGTCAACATATGTATAGCAACTCCCCATCAAAAACAAAAAATATCCTGGCAAGAGACCCCAAACAGTGTGGGGGGAGTAAAGGGATAATGTTTTATAATGTTGATGATGATGTTAATGTTGATGAAAATGTTGATGAGGATGGTGATGTTGATGATGACGATGATGATGGTGATGGTGATGTGAATGATAATTAAGATAATAATGATGGTGATGGTGCCGGTGATGATGATGATGGTGATGATGATGATGATGATTATGAGGATGATGGCGATGATGGCGATGATGATGATGATGATGATGATGAGGATGATGACGATGATGGCGATGATGATGATCATGATGATGATGACGATGATGTTATTGTTGTTGATGATGATGATGGCGGCGGTGGTGGTGGTGGTGGTGGTGCTGATGACGATGCTGATGGTGATGATGGTGATGATGATGATGATGATGGTGATGATGATAATGACGATGACGATGACGATGATGATGATGATGGCGATGATGATGATGATGGTGATGATGATAATGATGATGATGATGATGGCAGTGGTGATGATGATGATGACGACGATGATGAATGATAATGAATGATAATGATATAATGGTGATGATGATGATGATGATGATGATGGTGGTGGTGGTGATGATGATTGCAATGATGATGAAAGGAAGATGATGATGTGGATGTTGAGGAGGGGGAGGAAGATGCCGATGTTGAGGAGGAGGATGTTGAGGAGGAAGACCGATCCCAAGAGACAGGAAGCACACTTTGTGCGAGCCTGCGAAATCGAAATGCACATGGACATTGCACAAGAGCCATTTTTTATGGAAATTTGAAGGACAAGTGCCGAACGCCAATCCCGCGACACTTGTTTCGGTGCGAGCCTGCGCAGTCGAAATGCACATGGACATATCACAAGAGGCATTTTGTGCAGAAATTTACACGGACAATGCCATGCGCGTATCCCGCGACCAGTGTTTTGTGCGAGCCTGCGCGGTCGAAATGCACATGGACATATCACAGGACGCATTTCGTGCAGAAATTTACAGGGAAAATGCCGGACGCTTCTGATACCACCTCGATTGAACACCGGCCCTTAATTACAAGAACCCGTCAGTGTGGCCACACTGTTTGGGGAACAAAAAAAAGATACCAGGTCAGATTCTGCAAGCTCCCTTTGTCAAGATCTCGGTAGAAGAGGTTCTCTGTAGAAGCTGCTGTCCAAGATCCCTGTAGAAGGCTCTCTGTGATGTGGCAAGATGCCTATAGGAGATCTCCACAGAAGCTCTTTGTACGGGATCTCAAAGAAAGATCTCTGTTCAAAGAAAGACCGATGCTCTAGTCATTTCACCAGAGCCATTTTGTCTGGAAATCAACAAGAAAAGTGCCGTACGCCGAGCCCGCGACACCCGTTTTGAGCGAGCCTGCGTAATCGAAATGCATACGGATATTTCACAAGAGCCATTTTGCATCATTTTGCCCGGAGATTTACAAGGAAAATGCCGGACGCTTCTCCCGCGGCCAGCGTTTCGTCCCAGCCTGCGCAGTCGAAATGCACATGGACATGTCAGAAGAGGCATCTTGTGCGGAAATTTACAGGGAAAATGCCGGACCCATACTTGGTGGATGGTTTTGAGATAGAATACATGTAAATTACTTGTGGCACTTGACCTACTTACACAACTTACAAGTTAACTTAGGAAACTTAACTTCTTAATTGTAGCTCTAAGTAACATAAGTTAGATATAAGTAACTTGCAAGTTTTAAGTTATTTTAAGTCATTTTGAACATGAAAAGAAAGGTATTTTAGCAGTTTTTTCTTCATCATTGCGTTTTGCATTTTTATTTTTTGTGTTGAAGAAACCTTTGTTTCGTAAGTTTTCTTCGAATTTCTTTGCTGCACTTGAAAATTTGATGATGTTTTTAAACTTTGGGTTGGGCAATTTTAATTTGGAAAAAAAAAATGAGAGAGTTGCTGCCCAAAGGGCCGCAGGATAGAACATCCACGAATGACCAAAGGCGTGCGACGTGGCATTCAAATTCGGTTTCGTTTCATGGTTCATGCTTCAGAACAGGAGTTGTCGGTACCCGCTACTTCCCTTGATGAAACATAAACCCCAACAATATGTTTTTGATTGACCAGAGAATTATATAGGTATGCGATCCAGTGGGCCGCACTTTTGAATCAATAGACATGCTTATCACGCGTAAGTTCATTGCAAGAAATGCAAGAAGATATGCAGTCCATTGGACCGCAGTCATTTTGAAGGATTGAAAAGCATATCATATGATGTCACTGTACGAAAGCATGAACCAAAAAGACTACAATATACCTGAATGCGTATGGATGTGTATGGATGTGTAAGGATGTGTAAGAATGTGTAAGTCAAAAACAAAAATCCACTTACACATGTGTAAACCAAAAAAATCCACTTACACATGTCTAAACCAACAAAAATCCACTTACACATGTGTAAACCCAAAAAAATCCACTTACACATGTGTAAAAATGTGTAAAAATGTGTAAAAAAATTGTAAAAATGTGTAAACATGTGTTTTGTATTTTGTGTTTTTTTTGAAAAATATGATATGCTGAACCAAAACTGAACATGAAACAAATATAATCATCCATTTTAAACATTTCCACTTCCACTAGAACATCATTCCGTCCCTAAAGGCGGTCCAATGGACCGCCAACATGTTGGAAAAACATGTGCAGCTGCTTTGTGTCTCTTCATGTAGCCCCAACAATGTATAAATACCCTTGATGTACAGGCGGTCCAATGGACCGCCATAACCTCCAATTCTATTGAAAAGGCTTTATACACACCTCACAGGGGCTGTGGCCTCATGATCTTTCCAAGAGCCCAAACGCTTTTTACTTCATATCCATCCTGTTGTCCAAACGAGAGGAAGATAACATATCAACAAAAAGACTCTGCATCACAAAACTTTTCCTGATAGGCTTCTCATAGAGCCGCCTTCCGACAAAAATATCAAAAATAAAAAAATGTTTTAATTCGTTTCCAACCTAAACCTTGTTTTTTTTTGTATGTTTTTATTCCACCACAAAAATTAGTAGCTTCTAAAATCCAAAAAAGTTAAGTTTCCTAAGTTACTTATAAGTTATTTAAGTTGTTTTTTGGTTAACTCAAAAAAAAACTTATTATCTAGTTTATCTTTGGTAACTACTTACAACTACCGTAAAATAAGATAAAAACTTAGCTTACTTAGCTTAGATACAAAAGGGTTGTAACTACCTTACAACTAGGTTACATGTTACTTGCAAGTGCTGTAAATCAAAACCATCCACCAAGTATACGGCGACAAGCATTTTGTGCGAGCCTGCGCAGTCGAAATGCACATGCCGGACGCTTCCGAGACCACCTCGATTGAACACTGGGCCTTAACTGTTGCCGTAAGGACCCCTCAGTGTGACCACACTGTTTGGGGAAGTAAGTTGCCATCCTTATCTTCTTCGAATTTCCCTAAAAAACCCAGGGTTACTTCACCCTCAAAGCGCCGTTGCCGGAGCTCCCCTTGAGCAACACTCGGACACGCAACGCAAGAATGACGCAGCCAGCACCTGGCAAGATATCGAAGATACCCCAGGTGGTGGTCTTCCGCTGCAGCTGGAAATCTTGCAGCGGGGCTAAGGCACGCCTCAGCGTCGCTTAGACGCAGGATAACAGGTGGTGCCCCCGTGACTTTGAAAACCTCCATATAAACTATACTCAGAGAAACATATCATATAATATTATAATAGTTAAATGTATAGAAATATTCCCTGATTGAATATCGTACTTATGTTTGTTGCTTTCAACAACATGGTTTTGGTACGGGAAAGATAATCTATATGTTACTTGGGATGTCTATACCAATGGTTATGTTGGTTAAGTATAAACCCCATGAATAGTAGAGAATAGTAGAGATATATCCCCCATAAACCATAGCTATTGACAGCTATTGGACCTATAAATCCACGCGCTATCGTTGGCACCACCTCTTTGGAATTCCTCATTCTAAACGAATGGAGGTCTATTCATGTGCCAATGGGAATTTCAGGACCCCAAATTTGGGGGTAGTTTTTTCCATATACAGCCATAGAAACTGGGGATATATCCCCTGAAATTCAGCGACATGGCCGTATATTGAATATGTGGAGTATATATGGTACCTCCAATAAAATGGTACCTGAAATGGCCATTGAATGGAAAATCACCCAGAAGTAGTGAATGTCAACATAGCTGCAAAGCTATATGTTTTCGCAAAGGGCGGACACCCCCAAAGAATTTGGAGGTGGGATGTTGGTTGTGGGATGCCCCAACAACCCGTCAAAATGTGACCTTTTATGCTCCATATATGGTACATCTACCGACATTTTTTTCGGGGTCATGTTCGAGAAAATCATGGGAAATAATGGGAAATAACAGATAATGGCACAGTAACTCAAATCATCACCATGAAGTATGGTAATCCCCAAATAGAACAGTTGGACACCTGGAAATTATGGAGGAAACATCATCGAACTCACATCCTGGAAACACCCTTCTATTCTATCTTTTTGGAAACACCTTAAGCTCCCCAGGATTCGCAGAACTGAGATTTGCAGCCAAGGATGCACATCCAGACGCAAGTAAGGGTGAAAAATGCTAGCAGTGTTTACTACTAAGAATGGACCAACATCTGAGGTTTTCCTTGTCGAAAAAAGCAATGACACATTTGAGTAATTCTGCCTTTGTGCATGGTCAAGTGGCCATTCTGCCACCATATCTTGTTGCTCAAATGCACATTTTTTTGGATCAAAAATCATAAGTTTGGATGGTTATATTATATGTTCTTGCTCAATTCACAAGTTTAGTTGGTTAAAAAAACAACAACCTATTATGTGTTGATGCTCAACCCATTTGTTGATTCTTAAAATCCAGAAACATGGGTCTGACTGAAAATGCTGCACGATACCAAATTCCATCCCATGACATACTGGTTGGTGGTTTCAACCAGATTGAAAAATAAGAAGGCTCAATGGGAAGGATGATCCCATATATTGTGGAAAATAAAAGTCATGTTCCAAACCACCAACCAGCATACATATCATCATGTTCCCTTCTGCAACGGCCATCTGACAGACACAGCCGCAGCCATGCTGCCCAGTAGCCCTACCAGGGTTGTGGTTTGTGCGCCCATCATGCCGCTTTTGATGGCCCAAACGTAGGCCACCTAAGCAGCAAACATAGGTGGCACAGGTGGTTTTAGCATTGTAAAGATGTGGATGGAACTCAGGAAATTGGAAACAAAACAGTTATGAATTGGGAATTTAAGCAGCAAAATTGGATTTAACCAACCATTTTTGGGTATATTTGGATATAGTACCAGCAAATGGTGAAATAATGTGAAATATACAGTATATCATTTAACCAACCACATGTATCACCTGCAAAAAAATATGCAAGAATGGGATATGTGACAGTCAAAATCATATGTTTTTTTTGGATGGAAAACGAGTGGCCAAGATGGGATAACCATCAACATGATACCTGTCATTGGTGTCTTAACATGGAGGGAACCCCAGCTTATGGCAATTCTCATTGGTAAAATGATGATGATGATGATGATGATGATGATACATATATATATATACATATTGATATATTACTGTATGTCATGAGCTACCTGACCAGCTGTGTTAAGTACACTCATCTCATGTACATGTTTCTTCTCGATTGCAATGTTTGAGCAGTTGAATTACCCAAAGAAAAAGTAGATACACCTTATGTATTCTAAATTATGTAAATATTATTTCAAGTGGCTATGCTGAGTGGTATGGGTGGGCATAAACAAGTACTCATAAGTTCACGACTTGCATTACCCTCTGGTAAACGTTTACATAATACATAGCTATAGAAAATCACCATCTTTAATAGGTAAATCAACTATTTCTATGGGCCATTTTCAATAGCTATGTTAGTCATTACCAGGGGGTATCTCTTCTGTGTATTTATGGCTCGCCTATCCATCAAATCAGTGATCCGCTCAACGCGATCTTCCTAAGATCCTCTTGATCCGAAAGCGCCAACATTAATAGTGATTCCCCAACTGATAAACTATACCCTCTGGTAAACTAACATAACTATTGGTTAATACTATTGATGATTGTTGGTTAATAATGGTCAATACCCTCCGGTAAACGTTTACAAAAAACTATGGAAAATCACACCATTTTTCATGGGTAAATCCACTATTTCTATGGTCATTTTTAATAGCGAACTGTTAGTTTACCAGAGGGTAATGTCCCATTGGGAAACAGAAAAAACCTCCAGTTCATCCAAAATGAGCTGCCAAAACACCAAATGATGATCCAACTTCTCCATTGGAAGACTCATCGCCTCCTGCAATGGCACCAGGGGGCATGAGGCCAAAGAAATGAGCCAATCTTCAAGTTGGGATGGAAAGTCGACTCCCAGGAAAACTGCCATACAAGCTTATCTGGATATTTTTAGGAATTTATGCCAACTCAATAAGGCCTCCAATCAACACCAACCAAACACCAAGCTCCCAGTGAGGGATGTTGATCCTCTAGGGTCAGCGACAAAAATCTTCCCCTGGAGACTTCTCTGACTTTCCGGTTCCATTTCTCTGAGTTTGGATAACAATCCTAACTTCCATTGGATGCAGTGAGGTTTATCAAAATTATCCACATCGTATATAAATAAATTGCATCGTTCATAACTTCAAATGGCTATATGAAAAAAAACTATACCTTCTAGCAATCAAACATGGGACTGAACAAAAAAAGCAAACTAATTCAAAGAAGTGTACAGATGATGTTCCCATTCAACCACCATTTCTAGGGGGAATCCCGAGCTAGCCATGTTTGATTGCCCTGTGATTTACTAATTCTACTTCATACAACTACTTGAATGCATATGCAAGTAAAGAAGCCAAGGTGATGTTCCATCGCATCTCTAGTTGACATTATTTTTGTCCAGTGTTCTTGGTGAAAAACCTGCGCATTTTCGTGATTAAATTATGTTAGATCTTTTGATGGAAGCCGCCTGCCCCAAACCTGATGAATTTAACTGGTTGACCAGAAGTTATGTTGGCTACATCCGATAATATTCTTGGTAAAAAAAGACAGGGGCAATCTTCCACACCTGCAAAAACATACAAAAACAACATAAAATACATGCCCAACTGTATAAATAGCAAAGAAATAAACTCTATTAAACTCTCATTTCAAGAAAACACATCTTGCAAGCTAACACCTTTTGCCTGGCGCAAGCACCAGGGTGAACAAAAAGCAAAGTGCCGGCGACTGATATCAGTCAATGCAATGACTTCTTGATAAGGAGAGAATGGAAAGCAAATGTGTGAAATATATCTTTTTGATTGTCAAAGGAGTGGGACATATACTGGCAATTTCGAAACAGGGCAACAAGTCATGATTGGGCTGAGCACGGACGGAAAAACTGATGTTTGGCCATAATAATGGCCTTCCAGCTTCGCTCAAGAGCATCCGAAGGACACGCTGCCACGCAGGTTGTGAGGTAATCTGCTGCCCAAAGCGCTGCACCATCTGTCTCTTCCACGCCGCGACGACCTGCATGGGCATGCAGAAGTCGCTGATGAAAGAACTGACACTGACCTGAAGATTGCTCTCGAGTTTCGCGCTCAAGAGTTCCAAGGCATTCTGAGCAAAGTCTGCTGCCAATCGCTGCTTCCCCTCATCCACAAAGCACTTGTTGCCCATGACCTGTCGTTGCCAACACTGGGTGAACATTCGAAATATGTATATATATATACATACACACATAATCGAAACATATCACAACATATTATCACAACTAAGCTATCCATCCAATTCATCCAATTCCCCCTGTTGGCATCGTCGCATATCATCGCATCATCCTCGAAGGTGGCGACCAAATTCTGATTGGGTCCGTCTTCACTGAAGCCCACCTGGCAGCATAAGGCTTTCAATAAACGGGGGTACCCCCAAATGGATGGTTTATAATCCTATCTAACATGGGCGGAAAATATGGGTACCACCATTTTAGGAAACCCCAACATCTGAAGATCCGAAGCGAGATTTGCAGAGTTCCACGATAGACACTGGTCAGATCTGGTCAGTGTAGGATGAATTAGGGAGAATTTGGGGATGTTGGTGAAATTTCAGGGACACATGTTGGTTGACACATGTTCAATGGCCATTTCAGGAGCCTAAATTGGAGGTACCTACCATATATAAGTATAAGTTATTTCAAACTTTAGCCTCTTAACCTGTGGGCCTTGCGGACCATGGAGGGAACTATGGAAGGGACTATGGAAGAAACCAGGGCAATAAGGATATCTTATAGAAGGTGATGTTAGAAACCATGTCAAAGGAATATTAGCAAACTTTCAAAGAGGTAAAGAAACAAAACAATGCACACAGCGAGGACACATCCAGATTCATCAATCTGGGTTTGCACTCAAAGTCGTGAAGTACTTGACCAAAATGGAATTTGTATTGTGGGCCGGTGATGAATTCAGATAACAAAAACTTGCCATGGATACTTTATTTCTATCTGATCCACAGTCTATAGATATAAAATTTTGATTGTGAGATTGGGGTGAACTTATGTTTCGTTCTTTTTTGAAGACTAAATCTACTTAGGCATTCAATTAGATGCAAATAAAATTCTACTTAGGCGTCACAAACTGACGCCTAAGTAGAATTCTATTTGCGCCAGACAGATTATGCATTCCAAATTCTAGTCTGGGGCGGTTTGAAGACATAATTCATAATATACTTGGGCGCAAAAAGAATTCTGCTTAGGCGTCACGAACTGACGCCTAAGTAGAATTCTACTTGCCCCTAAGTAGACCAAGTCTTCCAAATTCTAGTCTGGGGCTGTTGGAAGACATAATTCATAGTCATAATCTACTTAGGCGCAAATAGAATTCTAGTCTGGGACAGTTGGAAGACATAATTTATAGTCATAATCTACTTAGGTGCAAATAGAATTCTAGTCTGGGCTGTTGGAAAACATAATTCATAATCAACCTAGGCGCAAATAGAATTTTGCTTAGGCGTCACAAACTGACGCCTAAGTAGAATTCTATTTGCGCAAAAGTAGATTACGCATTCCAAATTCTAGTCTGGGGCTGGCATTGGTCTGAAAATATGGTTTGCTCTTTCTTCAAGATGGGAGATATACTCAGGCGACAGAAACAAACGCCGAAGTGGAATTCTATTTGCAGCTAATTAATTTTCCAGTGTGAGACTGGGCTAAATTGAGTTTTGATTACTTAACAACATTGCCCCAAATACTTGAAACCTTGAATAAATACACAACCCGCATACAAATAGTGGGTTTAATTTGTGATGCTGCATTTGTTTGAGGGAAGATTCGGGCGATTTAAGCGAAATTGGAGAAATACTTAGGTGGAAGGAACAGGCGCTGAAGTCGAATTCTATCAATATGTAATTTCAATTATTTGGAAGGCAGTCCATGTGTGTTTGGGCGCGCTGAGCTGGCTTCTGCAATGTGTTCAGGCTGTTGGGATTATGTGACTTCCCTTTTCAAAAAAAGAACCAAGGCAATGTTGATTGTTGGCTGCATTCCCAGTGCTGTCTTGTTCCCAACCAGTTCTGGACTGGATCAAAAATATGCAGTAGCGGTAGCAGTGCTACATCCAGGGCTATACTGCTGTTATATATTTTGTCACTCTGGCAAGACTGTTACTACCGTGCTACTACCCATACAAGAAACAAACTATATTGTATATAGCTGCCAATAGATTCTTGGACCATGATTTGATACTTTTCAGAATATATAGCGCTAGCGGTGAGGTTCTTGAGGGTGATGATGGGTTACTTTCAGGTTGGGACTAATGCATCCGGAATGGCTCAACCTTGTCCGTGCCTTCCTACTCCCGGGATTCTTGGCACAGAGAACCAATCTACGTGACAATTTTCTTAGCGCAGAGGTCTCCAGAACGGTTCGGAACGGTTCTGCAGACCTCCAGAACGGTTCGGAACGGTTCGGAACGGTTCTGCAGACCTCAAGTTTGCACGGAGATATTTCTCCACAGCTTCCAGCCCCCCCAAAAAACGGTCAAAACCTTCCAAAGAGCCGCCCTGTGGCTCCATCAAAACCTTCCAAAGAGCCGCCCTGTGGCTCCAAGGGCCAAGGCTACAAGAGAAAGGGGTCAGAAAAACGACAAAGGGAAGGGAACTTCTCCGCCTAAGTCTTTGAACAGGCAGTGCAAAGGCATGCTGAGCACAAGGGAGAAGGTGAAACTGGATGTAGACTACAAAATGCTGGAAGTTTCTCAGCTGTTTGTTCATGGAAGGCTTGGCTTTCAAAATCTTACCTGTCTTGAAAACTGTTCTGTGGAATCTTTTCTAACATAGTCAAAATATGTTATTATGTAGTCAAAATATGCTATGATATGGAAGTCTCCGGAACCGTTCCGAACCGTTCTGGGGTCTATAGGCTTGGAATCCGGAACCGTTCCGGAACCGTTCCAAATAGTTCTAAATAGTTCCGAGGTTTTGGAAGTATCCGGAACCGTTCCGAACCGTTCTGGGGAAATCTCCGGAACCGTTCCGAACCGTTCTGCAAACCCCAAATAATGGCTTATGTGTTAACTTGCTTTTATACTTGTATACCGTATAACTTGATAAAACCGAATATACACACTTGTAGCTTATAGCTACTTTGTAAAATACAACTCATAATTTATAACTCTTGACTATCAAACTTCAATAAATCAATTTATGAGGTTTAGGATCTGTTTTTAAATTGAAACACATTGTTATAACTGTTAACTTACAACTTAGAGCTTCTAGTTATGACTTGACGCTACAAACTGTGTAACTTATGACTTCGTAACCTTTTAACTTTGAATTTACAACTTATAACTAAAACTGAGAACCTTTAACTTGTAACATAACTTTGACCTTACTTCTCGATTTGACTCCAACTGTTTAACTTTATAAGTATATTTTTGATTATGATTTTATATAAGACTGTTTGAGTTTTTAGGTGAATTATATGTTCTTGTTTGTTCGTGTATGTTTGAAAGTTTGGAAGTATATCTACCACACTTGTTGACAGGGTTTGTTTGCATAAAACGCAACAATAAAGTTTAAACGTTGTATTTGGATAACATAACATATTTATAATGATTGTAATCTATTACTGCAACACTGCTACGGACCAATGCACAACAACGTAGCGACAGAAATACAGTAACACATCTTTGATCTTCTACAAATACGCAAGGGAACACAAATTAAATCCAGTAACATTCCGTTTGCAGTTGATAAATTTGTTTCACCATGTTTTACCTAAGTTTTACCGTGGTCTTCGCAGCACCGAAAACAATGCTTAAAAGCTGTGGATTTGCATTTGCAGTTCATCCACGCACATGAGCACACAGCCATACATACACTCATGAATGCACTAGTTAACCAATTTTACGGTATACAGGGTCACACCGTAATATTGTTTTCATGAGTTCTATTTTTCTAGTTGGAGCTTGCGCACATGCATTCTTTGGTGTTCTCCTTTTTGAAGAAATATGGGGCCCCGAATTACATAGATGTTGTATATTGTTGTATACTGTTTTCCTTTCCAACTACGAAGTTTGTATGTAACATCTAATTTGATGTTGAAAGGCTTTTTGTCCAAGAACGTGGAGCAATGTGTTTTTCTTTCAAAGTGGTGGGTTTCTTCATTGGGTGACATTTTTATTGGAAACACCCCTTATTTCCATGGATTGCTACATAGTTCTTTCCATAGTTCTTTCCCTGGACATTTGAAATCAACAGGAATCCAAATTTAAGAGACTAAGGCTTGAAATAAAGTATAAGGCCTATGTAAGGGAATATCCCGGCAAAATATGGCCTTATATGGTACAGTACCTCCATATTAGGATCCTGGAATTCCCACTGACATGTTGAATCATTCCAAGATTGGCTAATTATTTGTTTGCTAGTGGACGTGCAAAGATTTGGTAAAGCACTAGGTGTGTCAGTCTCATTACACAGCACAGCATCTGTGAGTCCACCCTGAAACCCGAAGAACTGTGCCATGATTTATCAGCACCCTCTGGTGTCATCAAACGTGACAAGCTGATAAATCCTCAACAAAATGGAGGTTTCAATGGAAAAATATGGGAAAATC
>CAMXCT020005168.1:432957-435457 GCA_947184155.2 Cladocopium goreaui
CCATATTGTCGGAAGTTTGACTTCTAAAACTTCCTTCGATAATTTGTTTTTTCCTATGTTAAAGTCTTAATTAATGTTGAATCTTATACGGCCAATGCAACCTTTCTGTTGCTTTCCTGTTGGGGCGTACCATAATGTTTTCCTTGAACTTTGTAATTACAGTGAATGTTTAGCCATTGGGCTACACTATGATCGAGCAAAACTAGGATGCAATTGGATGTGATTACAGCACTTGAAACCACCAAATGGGCTGGTCAAACATGCGTTTGATCCAGCACAAGCAAAGGAACTTGCCACAATGGCAGTGGATCATACTGGTGCAAGCTCGAGTGAATAAATTTGTCAAAATCCACCGAAGATGCACAACATTGAACAGCTACTGCTGGATCAAACATCCAACTTTCTGCTTCTGAAAGCGGTATTGGGGCACCATTTCACTCGAGACAACACTCATGTTGCGTAGTGATTAACCACAAGAAAACTATGTTCTTTGAGGATGTTTTTAATACTTATACTGCGATAAACATGCCAATTATGATGGGTGAACTAGCTACGTACCATGATTGTGAACCAGAGCAAATTCCTGGGTCCTGTACATCTAGAATCATCTAGATTAACCCCAACATCATGACTACCGAGATGACTACAAAGTGGACCCCCGTGTTGTCTTTGTTTAGGTTCGCCCGTCCAACTGCATATTACATCATATCCAGTCAATTTACTTGGTTGTAACATGCTATAAACCAACTTACCTAAGTTAGATATCACTGAAATGAACTAGTTTGCCGATTTGCCCAAAGCCACTGACACGTCGACACGTCGTCCCAGGGTCCAGCTCATCTAGCTCCACTTCGATCAAATGTGGCCTCTCCTGGCATTTTGGTTTCCCCATGAATGCTGACAGGGGGGGTCAATGACTATAAGTCACTAAAAAGAAGATCGTGTCACGTTTTTAATCGTTTAACATGCTTTTTTAAAATCATGACATGGGGATGTAAAGCCAATTATGGTATCAAATACCCCACGGGACTCCAAGTCATGAACAATTCCTATATAATCCTTTATAATCCTATACTCAAACAGGATTTTAACGGGAGTATTTAATACTGTACTCAGGGGAACGGATCATCAAAACCATTCTCAATTGGAGGTTTATGATTGGGTTTACCACACTGAATAAATGAATGCACGCATTTCATCAACTCTCAGATTCCAAATCAATATGAATCTAAATGAGAACCTGCATGATTGTTGCATATGGCATATGTATATTTCTTATTTAGTTGTTAAACCTCCATGTCCTCAAGAACAAGATCAAAAAATAGTGTGCATTCATGTGCACTCATTCCGCTGGGTCTTGAAGACCACAACTGTGGATGGTCGGAAATCCAGCACCAGTTGAAAACGGTGGTAAACATCCCATTATTTAAAGGGTTTTAACCATCCTTTTGGTGGTGCAGTGGGTGTTTTGCACCCGCCTCCCCTAGCATTAAACACCCCATGAATGGGGATTCATCCCCTACTAAAAAATAGAAGTCAATCAATATCCCAAATAGAGTTGGAACTGGAATCCAAAATGAGATGTCAACTGGATGAGCTGTACTCCGTACATCAGGTGAGCTGTACTCCATACATCAGGTGAGCTGTACTCCATACATCATCATCCATATGTCTTTTTGTGTCAAAACTTGGTATATCAGATATGGTCATCCAATAATTGGAATCTTTAGGTCTGCCAGGTATATAAATACAAAAATATTATAAATCACTACGAGCAAATCCCTACAAGCTGTCTGATAGTGGGTTGATGATCATTCCGGATGATCATCCATGATTTGACCATGGCCTCGATGTCGTGCCACGCGGGCGGTTTCTCTTGACCTCGTCAAGAATAAAGTCCGCAGGGTCTGGACTGGGATAATCCAGTAGTCAGGATTGAGATAGATCCAGCCAAGACTCGAGATTTAGATGTGATATATTGATTTATGATAAGTTGGCAAACACTGCAAACACAACTAGGTTTACAACATGGTTTAAGGGAGACATATCGAACTAGTTAGATGGGTTAATATAAAACAACTTATAAGTGGCCTCTGCACGAGGTGGAGTTGACATTTAATCAATTGCCACTTACTTAGCTTAGTTGGTGAATAAGTAGTGGTTTGCGGTAGATATATCTAAAGTTTTCATGCGCTGAACACAGACCAACCTTTAACTGGGGGGCACGACCTTGTCAATATTTGGTAATGATCAGTACTCTTTGGGTCGCATTTACCCAGTATTTCACGAGCCTTTTGGGGGAATGCCTACCACTGTATGATCAGTACTGAGATTCACAAATCTTAAGCCATGAACATATGGGCCATCTGCCATCACTGGGGACTGAAGAATAGGCAGCTACATCCAGCTACTGGTTTGGGGGAATCTCAGGAATCCAAATCGCGACCCCCAAACGGCCACACTTCGACAAATAAATCATTGCTTGAAACAAGCGAGGGAC
>CAMXCT020005168.1:440457-465061 GCA_947184155.2 Cladocopium goreaui
GGACTGTGATATCATGTGGCCAATATTGCATTCTGAGGAATAGCATGAACATTGCAATTGTGCCATTGTCAATGCTAATGCATAAGTTCACCATGTGTATGTGTAATCCACAAATCAGCAATGTCAAACAAATATTGGAGACTCAACGATACTCAACAAATTCATTGTGACTTGAAGGGATTTCAAGCTTATGGATTATGAAAGTTCCCAACATATTGGGTAGTATAGCCCCCTTACAATCATCAACCAATTGGGTTTTGTAAGACCTGCTCAATTTGGTTTTGCATTGTAGCAATGTGAACAACCAATAGCATGACAAATAAGACATACCATTCACACAAAGGTTTGCTTGTGCAGCTTTCGGTTGACCCTACCAGACACAAATGGCACCAGTGTCGACACATCCATCCAACTCCATATCTGGCCTTCTGAGTTCCACTATGGAACTGGGCAATATCCTTTGCTCATAAAAACCCGGTCCCAGATTATCAAACATTCACCCTGCTCTGAATATTGTATCTATTCATTTTTGGGTCCCATCAATAATAGAATATAGTCTCAAGAGGATGCGACTATTATTGACTATTGGACTGTATGCATGATTTCCAGCAATATTCCAGCTAATATTTTGAAGGCTGATGGATCTTTCTGGACAATTTTTCTTGGTCCTCGATGCGATGAGGGATAGGCACATGGCCATCATCTTCATCTGGTAGCGGCATGGACTGCCTTGGGGATCTGATTTGTTCGAAGCGTCAAACCCATCAAATCAGATGCCATTGGATATCCAAAAGAATCAGAAGAATACAAAAACACAAGAACATACAAGAACTAAGTAATATCGACTGTTCAAATAAGAATCCGAAGAAACATGACACCTCGTTTGGACTCATTACATATATATGATTCATATTAATTCGACATCTCGGATGACCATCGACAAATCATGCAGCGTCATTCTGGCTCAAACCCTTGCATTTGTTTGTTTTGGAAGCACCACAAATCTTGTCCCAAATAGAGACATCCAAACTCAGCATGCCAACCCCCCGTTTTTGATGCAAGGAGCACCCTCATCACGACGGGCATTCAACCAACCCTCCCAAAAGTGACCCCCCAATAAGACTGTACAAGAAGTTCACAGTTCACCGAATTTTGAGTTCACTTCTTGGGATGGTTGACCCCAACATAAATCTCAACCATGTTTGATTCGGGGTAATATCGACATTATCCTGCCAGCCAAATCGAACTAATTAAAGATCTAGAAAAGTGTCCAGATTGAAATCTCACATGGAACCACTGCGATCAGGTCGAGGCACGCTTGCATCGTCATGGGCGGCGGCCGATTCATCGATTGCGGCCGCAAAGAATTGGGCAATGGTCTAAGTCGGTTGGTGGCTCGGGCATCGTGGGGATTTTCCAAGGGAAAAGACCGGGGTTCCGGTAGATGTTCCAGGATTTTTACCTTAGACAATCAGTACATTATCCCAGCTATAAAAAGAGGGGCAATATGCCAGCAACGAAGCGTGGGATAGCCGAAACAAAGTGAGGAACATGACCCATAAATGACCCCACTAATCCAAACATAAGTAGACAGAGACACGTGAAAATGACCCCTGAACATTGATACAAAGTGGTGCCCCATACTTAGCTAAGTTTGTTTACTTGCCTAGATGAATTCTATGGTTTATGGCAGATATATCTATAATCCATACTATTCTATACTTAATGGGGTTTATAAACTATATTCTAAACCAACAACTGAGGGGGCACCGCCTTGTATGCAACATGCATAAATAGGGCTGGATGATGTTGTTAATGAATATGGCAACTGTTGAGTCATTGAGGCTCCACAATCAAACTGGTTCCAAACTCTATGCAACGCAAGAAGGCCCACACCATATCCCCACTGGAACCAACAAGACAGCCACTTCCTAGATATAACAAACGTCTGGCATCTATGTAACAATCTAGCCAAGACCAATACATATTCCCCACCCACTGCCGTAGTCACTCCTTCACAATACATTACAATTTGTAAACCGTATAGATCCGTATAGTATAGTGCTATCTGGTGATACCCCCCCAAAGTTTTTTCCCGATTTCTTTGGCACATTTCCCAGCTAAAACATCTTGAAACCCCATGTTTCACGGTTTTCCCAACATCTTTCCCAAGATTTCCACAAGATTCAAACCCCCATCTTTCTCTCCAAAAACAATGGTTGCCGCGGCGCATGGTGCTAGGCCGAACCGACAGCTGTGCCCCCCGCAGCGACAGCGCGGAGGTCGGGTGCAGCGGCGAGGCGCTCGACAGCGGCGCGGGAGGGTAGCTCCGCCCCGGGAAAGGCAAGACCTGGCAGTGGACCCCGGAGACCTGGGGGGCCTGGGATGTGTTGGTTCAGTTTCACCCCATGGTAGAGAAATATCATCCCCTTTCTGAAGCATAGTGAAATTGGAGTTGCACCAACTTAGCTATCGTTTGGGGGCACCTCCTTGTGGGAATTGTTTGAGGTGGTTTATGATGGGAAAGTTGGTGAACATACACTCCCCCTAGTTTGACCGTGACAGAAAGGGGGCTTCTGGGTCTATGTTAATTTGGTGGAGGGTACTATAACATACTATAACAACTGATTCTTAGATAACTATACTCGAGGTGGGGACTTGGAGGGACCATGGACTCATGCTGGGATATGAAACAAGCATTTGATGATGTACTGTATGTTACGGTACCGGATACTTGGAAATGTCTACAGGAACTTGGACTACTGCATCTGATAGGAAATATGATATGCAGGTGCATCACGCCGCTAAGGAAGCTGGTTTTATAACTCACATAAAAAGGGTGTATGGTATATATTATTACTATTATTGTTTTAATTATTTTGGGAATTAATATGATTATCACTATTATGATTCGGATGCACTCTTTCACCGGCCAGACATTGCTTCGAAGATCTGCATATGCACAACAATTCAGTGGGAAGTCTGCAAAGACCACTGATGTGATACACTGAAAGATACCCAAGCGCCTTGGGCGGCATGTGGGTTTTGGGAGCGCTTGAGATGATATGTTACAGACGTAACGGCCTTGCTACATTAACACCTGCTCAAATTCGTTCAGAGAACTGTTATGATTCGGATGCACTCTTTCACCGGCCAGACATTGCTTCGAAGATCTGCATATGCACAGCAATTCAGTGGGAAGTCTGCAAAGACCACTGATGTGATACACTGAAAGATACCCATAGTTGCATCATTCCAGCAAGGCCCATTGTTGCAAAAGGAAAGCAGATCTCGGACATGCCAACTGGTTTGACACCGTCAAGCCGACAAAGAGGTGTGCCGTGAAAAATGACTAGCTATTTGTTGTACTTCGAAGTCTCTGAAGTCTTTAGCGATTGCTTCACACATTTTGCTTGGGTAGGGTTCAGCCAATTTGGTACGCCATTGCCCTGCTGCATTTCGGCAAACTAACTGCTGATGAGGTTTGCCTGTAAAGCCACATATCCCCCGCTTGCTACACTTGCACTGCGAAAACTCCAGTCTAGAGAGGTTCACATGTATAGCCAGAAAGATTGTAGCCTTCTTGAAAAGCTTCCCCCAAAAACAGTAATGAGTCTCAAATTGCCGACAGAACTTTCTACGCAGGAGAGCTATAATTGGAGGACACAACCAAATACGAGAACGGGCTGGATTTTCAAGAGTCGCCGGTATTCCCAATAAACCACACCAAAGAAGCACTGTCACTGAGAAGCGCATGAAGAGGTTCCCTATTTGTACCTTCAGTTGGTCATGGGGTTTCAAATCTTCTAATCCAAGCGGCTTGGCGTCACTTCGCAAAGGAGGCGGACCAGGCGGCACATCACGTGCCCTTGTAAAGCTCTCGCATGGTGTTCCCAAATGCAACCCACAAATACGGTTACTTCTTACCCAATCAACTATCAAACGTCTTTTAGCTGCAGACCTCAAATCATATTGTTCGCCCAATGTTATGTCCCAGAGCAAAGTAGGCCATCCAGTGTTTGTGGCAACGCTATTGGCTAAGTGACCAGAGCCGGAAAAAAATTCCAAGAACACAGGGATGAACAAAGAAGCAGCTGGTCCTAACGCAGGCTTTGGAGAATTGTTGGGATCTCGACTACGGCGTTGTTTGCGGCTTGCAAAGTGCGAGCCGGTAGGCTGTTGAGAAGCTGGTTGACCCGGCCTCCCTTTTCGTACCTCCGCACACTGCTGAAGGACTTCCACCTCCCCCTCCTCTGAATTTCTTGCAGGGTGCGGGTCTGTCTGTTGAAGTCCTCGCTGGCCCCGCCATGTCGGAGGCGGTATGGGTGAAGCTCTTCCAGCTTCTCCAGCTTCAAGGGAGCGCTGAGGCTTGTCATGAAATCCTTCAACTCCTTGGCTGTCCTGGTGAACAGAGGGGCTGAGGGACGCTGCTGCTGCACTCTCATCACCCTGTAGATTGTCTGGGGCAGGATGAGAAATCGGTCCAGCATCAACGACTCGTCGAACTCCCCGGTCTTGGAAGGGATCCCCTCTTCGAAGGGATGAAGAACCAGGCTCCAGGATTTCTGCTTGGTCGCAGGAGGCACCAAATCTTGTACCCGCAGCTTTTCGATCTCTCCAGGACGCAGGTAGGCATTGAACGCCAACAGCATCATCAGCCCTAGTTGTGTCTGCCTTTGTTTGAAAGCCTCCTTCACCATCAAACAAACCACTGGCCAAGGTAAAGGCAAGCGGGACTTGGGAGGATCCAGCTTGCGCCATCCTTGAAGGCTCTGCTTGGTGTTGGGGAGACCTGTCATCTTTGGTGTCTTGTACTCGGGCAGAAAAAAGAGAACCCCCGCTATCATGTAGTTGGCCTGACTGATGTCTTCCCCTTCCCCAAACATTTCTGTCAGCACATATGTCAAGGCAGTGTCCAAGGTTGGGAAGGACTTGATCTTGTTCTTCTGAAGGTTGGTCATACGGCAGAACCTGTTGAAGCATTCCAGATATTTGCTCCGGCACCGTGCCCCCACCGAGGCTGCAGCTAAAGATCCCACTTCCTGCAATTGCTGTTGGCGCTTCTCCTTCTTGGCCTTCTGCGCCGTTGCAGGATCTTTCAGCACCTTTTTGCAACGCTTTGCATTCCGTGGGGGGGACACTTGCAGCTGGCGGTAGATGACCATCAGCCGGATACTGAACTGGAACACTGGGGTATCTCGAACCACGAGACGGGCCATCGGCCGGATTCCATTCTGATGGAAGCCATCTGTAGTGACCACAACTTCCGGATGCCAACCATAATGCACCAATTTGTTGAGTAACCCTTCTCATTTTGAAACTGCTACCACGACCTTTATCAAGAGAACATGCTGCTGTAATGCTGTCTGTCAAGAAAAGGTGACGTTTGTGAAAACCATCAACAGACCGAAGTTTGTGTTTCACACCAAAAAGAGACGCCCGACCCTCTAACACAGGCATAGGCTCCTTTCGCTTCCACGTGAATCTCCCACAAACTCTCCAGCGTTTTTGAACACTTGAAAAGGGTGTTTGTTGAAACACTTCAGACTGAGGTTTTTGCTCAACAACCTGTATGGGTTTCTGTCCCACCAAGCCTCGCGCCTCTGAGTTGCTGGCCGCCCACTGCAGCACATCTGCCTCATCAGTGACAGCGTTGCTGTGAACACCAAAGGCACTGGCTCGTGGGTACTTGAACTCATCTATATCAAATCTCCAACGCTCTGAAAATCGACCAAGTTGTTGAATCTCTGGTATAGTGAAGTCTGAAGTTGTAGTTGCACCCAATCCCCATGTTGATGCATCTACTGAAATAACCTCGGAGGACCGGGGAAGTGCCAAATCTCTCCATATTAAAGGGGAAACACCAATCCAGATTTCCAATTCTCGCCGCACCGAACGCCACAACCGACGAGGGATATGGTAATGTCTTTGGATAAAAGTATAAGTCTCCCCAAAAATAGATAGTGCTTCTCGACGCCCCAGTGAAATGAAGTTTGCATGACCTAGCACTTTTTCCAGCTGTCGTCCACTGGCAACTCCAGTCTTCAGCAGCTGTTGAAACGCCATCGAACTCGCCACACACGAAGGCTCTTCGGCTTCATACGCGTGGATTCAAATTCCCATCCGAGGATTTTTATATTCCCTTTGGAGGTCTCCTCTTCATGCACTACAAACCCAGCTTCTCTCAAGGCACTGACACCTGCTTCTGCGATCTGAGACACCTTTGAGGATGAGGTTCCAAGGACCACAAAGTTGTCAACATACTCAAGATGCATGCAATCACCTGAAGGCACTGCTGTACGGTCTTCCAACCTAGTTTGCATTCCGGCTCCAACGCCTTGCACTATTCGCTGATGAATCATCTGGCAGAACCACAAAGCATGCGACCATCCCATAGGCAAGGCCTTCAACCTGGGCCACACCAGTCTTGAAGGAGAGACAGCCACACCATCAATGCAGGAAATGCCAACCTCACCAGCCAGTACGCGGCGCATGCCAAAATACCTACGTAGTTCCAGAGGAAGCTCAAAGTGATAAAATGCATCCTTGAGGTCAGCTGTGCAGACTGTCAGCTCCGAACCTGGTTCCAGCTCAATCCGGGACAATGCTTCTGCAGTGCAAAGACGCACCTTGTCCGGCGGTGAGAACCAGCAGTTGGAGCGCCGGCAGTCAACAACCATCCTCAGACGGCCATCTTTTTTGCCAACAAAGAATGCCTCAACTCGCTCAATTGGTGCAGACGTCGTGAACTCAATGAGGTCAGCCCTAGCTAGCCTTTTGATGAACTCCTTGTAAGTTCCTGGTTCCTTCAGCAAGGGATCACTGTAGCACTCCCGCACCCCGGCCCTATCCAGATTACTTCGGGCTTCCTTTTCGTGCAGAACTCTCGAACGACAAAATTCGTCCAAAATCTCACAACCACCCTCACCCATCAAGCCAGCAACTGGTAACACTCGGTTCCCACCTTCCGGCAAAGAAAGCAAAGATGGTGAATAGGACTTGACAGCACACGGGACTTGGTCATTGTCACTGTAGCCATCAAAAGCTCGAAGCTGCCGCGGCGCCTCTGAGCAACTGAGCTCCACAGGTGGAGCCCCCATTAACTGGACAGATTTCAGGATGTGATCCAAAGCCATTTGTTGGGATTGGGATACCCTACCAGATAAGTTCTTCGACTTCCCGACGGGCAGCCCACTGTATAATGAATTCAAAGAACACACGCACTGATTGACCATCTCCACCTCATGTTTTGATCTATGCAGTCGCTGACAAACTTTACGAGAAAGCTTTGAAACATCTTCCAGCGTCCTAGGCACAACCATTGGCAGAGGCAGCAAGTCACGTGGAACCTCACGGTCAGGGTCCACGCTCAAAAAGACCTTGGGTGTCGACAGAGGCTTAGGTCTTTCGGCCCCTGTCACCCCGCTGTTCAGGGGTGTGACTCATCCTTCTTCCCACCAGGACCACCCTTCTTCCTGGCCAACTCCCTTTCCTCACGTGCCTTCCTCATGTTTTTGGCAAGCTGGACGTCCTTCTCAACCTCGGCCTTCACGTGCTCCAGAAGGTCTGGAGACACCATCAATGTACCAGCCTGTCTGACCAAAGAGCCAAAGGAGTATTGCTCCTCCAGTGACAGCTTGCCTCCCACATTCCGGCTCTCTAACTCGCGAGCCTTTTCAGAATGGGAGTATTCTATTGTTTGGGCACGACGAAACATCAACTCGATACCATAGGAGTTGAAGGGGTCGAATTGATCGACTTGGATGAGTTGTCTCAACATCATACTCAATTGGAAATGCTCTTGAACTCCCCACGCCCCACCATCGAGCTTGCACAACGTACGAAATCTCTCGTGGTGGGCTTCAAAGCCCAATCCTTCAATCACAAGATAGTTGCAACACCATTTGGCGGTCCTAGGACCATGTAGCTTCCATCCCATGTCATGCTGCATCCCCAAGGCAACTATTTCAGCTAATGGACGCTCTGGTGTCTTGAGGGCGTTCAGCTTGACGGGCACGATCCTGGAGTCACACAGAGAAGGCTTTGAATTGAACTGCTCAACTGTGGAGACATCAACGCATTCACAAAAGATCGAACTGCCATCTGCCATCATATGCACTGTCTTGGCACCAACCACTGCAGCTGCTAAAACATGGTCAATTACCTGGCCATATCGGACACTTCCAGATGCCTCGGCAGCCACCCAAGTGGGCTGGACTATGGAACCCTCCTCAATGCCAGGCCGGCCTCCAGCAGCAGCCGGGGCAGCGACTGCAGCCGCCGCGGCGGCAACAGCCCCTGGCCCTGCCGCTGCTGCAGCAGCCAAACCACGTCGGCCCCGTTCAGCAGTAGCTTCAGCGGTAGCTAGCACTCGGAAATTGGCCTTTTCAGCAGGAGTCCAAGCTCGCAAACCATATGCCTCGGCCAGGACCACACCAGGAGGCAGTCTCCCTGGGGCTGGACGCAACCGAAAGGACCTAAAGTCCTGGTTCTGAACAGACATCGTCTCTGCGTAGATGTCAGCATCAGGTGTCACTATGATGTAATCTTCGTTCTCAATGTGATCTAGAATCCACCTTTCATGAATTACTCTAGGTCCAGGCACATCATACTCAACTAGAGCCAATCGATCTGACAGCATGATGCCGTCGCAACCTCACTTCAGCAAGTTGTTGTCTTGCTACCACAGCCAGTTCTGGTGCAGGGCTCCGGGGACTCTCTGTGATCCTGTCCCAAGAGACACTACGAGGAATCCAGCTATTCACGCAGCACCGAAACACTAAGCCGACAAGGATGATCGCTCCAATCAAAGTCCAGGACACCACAAGGAATCTAGACCCACTTGATCCTTCTGGGGGATTAGGCAACACCAACTCAGGTCTCTCACTATCAAGGCTTTCCCGCACCACCCTTTGAACAGAAGCAGAGATAACCCGCTCGAGGATGACAAAGGGATAATTTGATTGGTAGATGATCAGACCTAAGGTTCCGAAGAAAATCAAATGGGCCGCCAGCACCGACACCAAGATGAAACAAAACAATGGCAGTCCCATGGCACACCTCACTCAGCGCTTGAGATGATATGTTACAGACGTAACGGCCTTGCTACATTAACACCTGCTCAAATTCGTTCAGAGAACTGTTACCCCTAGTTTGACCGTGACAGAAAGGGGGCTTCTGGGTCTATGTTAATTTGGTGGAGGGTAACTATAACATACTATAACAACTGATTCTTAGATAACTATACTCGAGGTGGGGACTTGGAGGGACCATGGACTCATGCTGGGATATGAAACAAGCATTTGATGATGTACTGTATGTTACGGTACCGGATACTTGGAAATGTCTACAGGAACTTGGACTACTGCATCTGATAGGAATATGATATGCAGGTGCATCACGCCGCTAAGGAAGCTGGTTTTATAACTCACATAAAAAGGGTGTATGGTATATATTATTACTATTATTGTTTTAATTATTTTGGGAATTAATATGATTATCACTATTATTATTATTACTACTATTATCATTATTATTATGAGTATTAATATTAATATTTTTTCTTCAATTATATATATATATACATATGTATATGTTGAGTCAAAGGGGGTTGTGGACCAAGATAGCCAACTATGGGGCACCACGGAAACAGAGCTTGTAGGTCAGTGAATGGTTGGTTGTTTTTTGTTTTCCATCCCTACGAACAAATCGACACTGTCATGAGTTGGGAGTAGAAGACTCTTTCCCCGTAAAAACATGTAAAAACTGTATCATCCAAGTGCTCGAAATCGCGCGCTTGCGCGGTTTGTTGAATTTTGTTGACCCCTGGTGAAGAGTCCAATAGACAGGGGCTGTTCCAGTTAGAACTGGATCATAACATTATGATTTCCCGTCGATGGTCATTGATGCAATCTTGGATCATGAAAATCTGGTGCACCATGGGCAAAATGACGGCTCATAACCAGGTCAACTATAGTTTATGGTGGATATGTATTTATATATATATATACAGTTATATACATATATATATATATATACAGACATCCTTAGTGGGCTGTATAAACCAACAAACATCACTTGGGGGTCACCACCTGGTGCAAACTCGGTTCAACAAGTGAGCCATGAAAACTACATCCAAGGATGGCATCCCATTGTACTGGTTGGTTAGAAAATCTATTCCTAGTGTGGCCGAAAAAAAACATCCGAATATAGATCAGTTCTATAGTATATATAATCCCCTATATTAACCCATCAACAAAAGTATCTAATGCTTCAACTGACCTGGCAGGTCATATCCCCCCTGGCCTGGCCATTCGGGCCATTCGGGCCATTCGGCTCCGGATGCAGCAGTCGAGGCGTGTAGGGATTGGGCACCTGGAGCGCATTGGACATGTCCTCCGCTGGAAAATCAAACGCCATGGAACATGTCCCCATGGATCGTGAATTTTCTGGATCTGGTGGGTGGTTTCAACCCCTTCTGAAACAAATATGAATTCGTCAGATTGGATAACATCATCCCAACAAAAATTGGGGAACATATAAAATTCATGTTCCAAACCACCAACCAGGGATTTTCTCATGAAAAAAATCCAAAAACATTTGGGAAATTTGGTTTGCGATGTTTGAAGTTGGATTTATGGATTGTACGTCATGTTCTTAAGTCCAAATCAGTGATTCATGTTCCAAGTTGTGATTTGTGTGTTTTTAATAAGTACATTAGTAGATCAAGAGAACTATCTATGGACCCTGATCTTTATATGTTTCACGAACCATGTTCACGTTCTATTTTCCAAATTTCAAACTAGAGTAAAATACAAGAAATTGAATGAAAAAACATGTGACAATGAAAATGACAAAATGAAAAACATCGCTATCGTTTTGCACCACCAAAATCTAACATGAAACCCAGGAATTGGGTGTGGAAGATATATCATTGTTTGGGTTCCATGTTTAAGTTAAGGGCCTGCAAAGTGCATTAATTCCAACAAAAACATGATAATTTTTCTGAAACATACATCTAGGAATGTAATTGAAAAATACATTTTTCGCAGTACCTCATCCATTGCCATTTCCCACCTGTGGCGCAAGGGGCACAGGAGCCGCTCCCAGTTGGTCCAAAGGCACCAAACGACTGGGGGCGTAAGGATTGGGCACCTGGCCATGGTATTTGGAAGGTGTCAGGGGGATTGAATCACCAACACGTAAAGGATTATATAAAGGGAGATCAAGAAAAACACAAATACCAAACTTTTGCATGCTGCATGCGGTTATGACATTCTGGCAGCAAAATGGGCACACCAATTTCCAAGGTATAGGTCAGAATCAGACCAGTTTGCAACCCAAACACCATCTCGAAAAGGGATGCAACGCATGTTCTCAAGAGGATTGACCTGTCTAAGAAAAAATGTCTTTTGACGTTCCGGAGACATGCTCTACTGGAAAACACGGCTATGTCTTCGTTTGACCAGCTGTTATACATGTATGATCTCGGCCACTACTTCGGCAGTCACCTTCACGATAAGGCGTCTCTCTGCTTCAGCCACGATGCCCGTCTTGCGCAAGATAAGTGGTGCTTGATAAGGCGCATTGCGCAACAGCACGGCGAAGGCAGGAGCTGACTCCTCATAGAGGAAAACCGGCGATCTGATGGCAGCATAGACGGAAGCCGTCTTGAGGAATCCATAACTGAAGGTGTTCTGGGTGCCAGTTCTGTCCATGATCTGTGCCGTAGCTGCCCTCTGAACGATGAAACTCGATATGTCAAGAGCCACCGTTTTGTCCGCAATCAATGTTCTTTTGTAAGCTCCCATTGACTTCGGGGTCACCTGTGCATTCTGTCTGGCTATAATAGAGTCAAACATGAAAGATCCAAACCAGTCTGAGTTTGATCCTGGACGTTGGATATGGGTCACTAAGTCACTGTAACCGGGAGTTCTGGCAAGAGAATTGTGTCTCTTGTCGTCACTGCGGCGGCCATGAGCGGCAGCTCATAGTAGTGACGGTAAGGCTCATACCTTGGTCCTGCACGGTTGAATCCTCCTCCGATAGTCCGATAGCACCCTCGTTGAAAACATCCTCTCCCCAGATTGATCTGATCGAGAACTCAATGATGTCGTCGAACAGGATGGAATACACGTAGCCGTAGAGCAGGAATGCCCGATCAAGTGGCGTCAACTGGTTCTCTGAGATTACCAGCAGCCACACCGGCAACGGTGTACCGAGGTTCATGGTCTCAATTCTAAGTTGCGAGACCTAAAGAAAATTGTCGGTTGCGTTTGTCTAAAATTACGGCACCCTAAAATCCCGTTGTTCATCATCATCATCATCATCATCATCCATATTGAAATTGCACCTTGTCTTTAGACAAACCCATGTTATACATCTTCTCATTGTGTCCCCATTCCAGTTGGTGCAATCAGTTTTTTGGCTGTATGGCTTTGTCTGAAAATAGGCTTCCCCAAAATCCACTGGTGAATCATCAAGATTATTTTTTTTTAATTGGGTGTATATCCACTGGTATCCCATTCTCAGAGACACCCAAATATCTATAACTGTGATTGTTGACTATTTCATGCTTTATACATCTTTATACGCATAATTAACGTATGCCATAGCATCCCCATAACATCACCATTACTGGTTGTATGAGTGCCATGGTATTAGTGCCATGGTCAAAGCATGCTTTAGGTCCATCCCTGCCACCGATGTTCAGGGATTCGTTATCATATTGGCCACGTGATGTTTTTCTCTGCAACTTATATTTACATACAATATCAACAATATCAACATCATTGCTAGTTATATTACCATGTTCCATTGAATCCAATGGGATTAATTTACCATTAAATATCATTGCATCCCATAAGATTACATTATAATCATTATATTACCATGTTCCAATCCCAAATTATCATTAAATATCTCCATTCTGCTTGTTTTTTTGTTTTGCATATCTCCATTTTATCGTTGGTGAAATCCCCGTGAAACCAGAAATAGATTCGCGACGCCTGTGAAAGCCTGGGATCGAAGCGACGTCCATCCTGGCGGCCAAACGTTGGAACGTCCATGACAGTTATGGCCCGCGCTATCAAAAAGAAACGAAATTTATGGCCCGAAATGACAGTTATGGATGTCAAATGATGTCACCCCATTTATGGTTTATGATGGTTTGTGATAAGCTTATGTGTAACCAGTTAAGTTGGCTTTGACCATCGACATTCGAGATCTTTCCCTGAACAATAGAGATATAATGGGATATGAATGGGATATATAATAACTGATATAACCAACCAGTTATGATATTTATGTGTGTGTGTGCGCGTGTGAAAATGGGGTGTACCCCCCAGGTGACATTGCGGCTATTTGAATATCTTCGAATGGAAAGGATGGAAGCCACCAGACCTTGAGGGCCCATGAGGTATCGTATTTTCAGAGAAACTCAGGCTGGTTGGTGGTTGTCCTACCCCTCCGAAAAATATGAGTTCGTCAATGGGGTTGGGATGACATCCCATATATGAAATGAAACATAAAATTCATGTTCCAGTCACCACCAACCAGCAGGGGTCTCTGAGAGCTCATATAGAGGTACTGTACATCACATCGCTGTTGTTGATCTCTTTGGGGCCGATTACCGAAGGAAGTTACATTCGGAAACTTCAAGTCGCAAACAAGTTGGAAACTTCACACAGCAGGTGGGGGAAACCTGCGATCATGGGTTTGTGTGTCTGTGTGCGCTATTGATGTGCCATTGTCCATGAATTATATACATGAAATATCATGAAATCATATAGCAGCGACATTTGTTAAACTCACAATGGTAATTATAATGTTACTGCTTACTATAGTGCTAGCCATTAGTTAACAATATAGAGGAGAACATGGGATAAACAGTCAGGGTGAAAAACTACTGAAAACTATATAAATGGCTAGTCCACCCCTAATGCCTAATACTGGGTAGTTCAACCGGGGTATTCATACTACAATACTATGATGTTTTATCGACAACTACATTACTAATGTCGATACATAGGGAATGGACATTACGTTAGTAATGATTTATTCATACTACAATGTCCCATTCATTAAATGGTCTCCAACGATGTGATATCGTATCATCACTATATGAATGGATGATATCCCACCAATGGATGTAACCCTATGGCACTATGGATCCAAACACCTCCTGAGAAGATACGGCTAACCCCCCAAATCATACCCCAAACACTTCCTAAGAAGGTATTTGGATCCATAAAGGGTAATATTAATAATCATAAGATCCCATGTATTATTCATTTTGGGTATATTCCATATGACCCTCCAGTAAATTAACAGTTTGACCCTGGCAAACAGGGGTTAAAAGACTAGTTTCCACTAAAAATTGAGTGTTTTTAGGGTCTATGTTAATTTACCAGAGGGTAATTCCCACCACTGGATGATACCCCATTTTGGTCCCGTTTCTCGTCCTGCGGCTCAAGCCGCTGTGGCTCCAAGAGCCGTGGAGCGGAAAGCCGCGCGGCGGAGCCGGCCTCCGGAAGCCGCGCTCCCTTTTTTTCAACGGAGGTTTCAAGCAACCTTCCAGTTTAGTAAATAAACATGTAGAATCCTATACTAAAATTGTGGTAAATCTTTAATTATATCAAAAATATCAATATACCTGGTTGGTGGTTGCAACCCCTCTGGAAAATATTATATATAGTCAGTTGGGATGATTATTCCCAATATATGGAAACATAAAAATGTTCCAAACCACCAACCAGATACACATGTCTATCGTTTTTTGTTTGGTACTTTTAATCCAATTGCCAAGCCCTCCTTTTCTCGAAGCATGGTCACCATGGTCACCATGGTACTGATGATTGGCAAACTCAGAATCATTGCTGTGTGAGTTACATGGGTTCAGAAGTAGGTTACTGATGGTTACCCAATGGTGATTGGTTACCATCCGCTCGGCAAACGAAAAAAACGCAGATCTGGAGACTTGCTATTGCATGAATTGCTGCAGAAAAGCAGGTGGTGAGGGCAGGCCATTCCTGACGTAGCCTACCTACGTGTGCACATGAACGGCAGCAACGCCACACCCCAACCCACCCCTGACGGAAAACATCTCTGATGCAAAAAATGTGCCATTTTGGGACCGTAAAAAAAACTGTCTGGACAAATGATTTATATAATTTGGGATGGTCCACTCTTCATTTGAAAGTCCAAACTTCAGGCCTTGCAAGCCACAAATACTGTTCATTTTGAGCGCTAACCATCCCACTTTTGTGGGGTACCCCTTTGTTAAGCAATAATCATGTAAGATTTCAAGATGTCAAGAACGCGTCACAAGTTTTCAACCGCAAAGCACCATGTTTTCATTATCATGAGGTGAAAAAGAACTTAAAGGGTATTAAGATTAAATATTCCAGCTGGATTACTGCAACTGAAATGATGCTCAACAAAAACGTATCTTTGTTCCTTGCCTTTCTGAATGCAACCGATTCGAGCTAGATCCACCCCATGGACCCAGAAAATATCGGTCTGGACACCAAATTAAGCACCAGAAGGATAGAAAAGTAGACCATCACCAAATTGGCAGGGATCTATGTGTTCTATCTTTTTTGCCACCACAACGTCTTTTAACGTGTTTTTTTTTATTTTTCTGGGTCAACCAACAGGGTCATGTTGTAGAAGCCCAAAGATGCTACACAAAAGTTTCTGAAAACCCACAACACAGTCCGCTGGAGTGACAGCAGAGTATCCTGATGGTATGACTGGATATCAGTGCCAATCTCACTTCACGCTTACTAAGCACTTAGATATATAATCATATGTCATGGGCATATAAGCAGAAAACAATGCAGCAACAAGGGATGAGAGCTACTCGACGCTGTTGCTGATGTTGCTTGTCCAAGTGCCAAGTGGATTCTGGATACCCTCTGGTAATTAACATAACTATGGAAAATCACAATGTTTAATGGGTAAATCCACTATAAATGGCCATTTCAATAGGGGAATTGCCATTCATCACAGGTCTGCAATTTGGGGAAAGAAACTGTCACTGGCCTGCCGCAATGGCGGTGACAAGGGCCGCGCATAGGGATCCTGAAAAACCGATGGATTTTTGTTATTGTGGCCCACAACAAATGCAAAAAAAAACGCAAGCGAACGTTGTACAATTAGGGTATCCCATATGTGGCCGTGACTTCCAATACATGGATGTAACTAGCTTGAAACCGCTCATCCCAAACAATCTCGAACGTTCGATGTCCAGCTCCTACATTGAATAAAACACAACCGATATGGATGTACTTGGGGAGAATCTCCCATACAGCAACTTCCACACAAATAGAAAAGTTGGACCGCAGGAAATTATGAAGAACACATCAAATTCAATACCATCCTGGAAATATGTTTCTATCTGTTTGATTCTTTCTTGGGGAATACCAAGTTAGGTACTGAAACACTTAGGATTCCTTTGTGGCGCTGGATTGGCCCCATGTTTCTGAGGGAGCATCCAACGGCCGAGGGAAGCTGTCCACACGCGTGAAAGGTACTGACCTGGGAGAGTCACTGACCTGGTTGGGGTCAAAGGTCTAGATGATATGGTGGATGATTGCCCTAATTCATGGGAATAATGAAAATTGATTATCAGAGGACATATTCATGTATATATATATATATACAGCCAGCAGTATTATATATATATATATTTTTCTAAAGGTGGGTAATATGATCAACACATATCAAGACCATAACCAGCCATGGGAATATCACTGAAACATAATGATACATATAACCGGCAATATGATGTTGGATTTAAGGGTCAGTGCGCAAGTTAGTTCACTCGTTCACCCAAGCTGTAAAGATGTTGATTCAGAAGTGTGAGTAGGGTTGGCCAAGATATCACCAGGTGGGTGAGGCTCATGATGATACCTGTGCCATATTTTTTCCTGGTTTAATCCCCAGATTTCTTCCATTTGCTGGTAAAGTCTCCAAATTCTGGTGAAGACCCCGTGTGTTTTGCTGATAAAACTCCCCACTTCTTGGACAACGCCGCGGCACAGTGCGGATGGCAAGGCAGGGAGAGGCCTACAGTGAGCTGAAAAGCCCCGCAAGAGTACCATGTGGGTGATGTTCCTTTCAAAAACGGGGGGGTTAACCAACAAAATGATCAAGCATGAGGATCTATAGGTCATCTTTGATATATAATTAAGTTGTTTTATAACCAGGCTTACCATGTTTCATGGCAGATATAGCTATAGTTAGATCATTACTGGGCATAGATCATTTATAGTGGTATATTTTCGGGTGATTTCAACCATTTCATGGAGATGTTGTAGGAGAACATGGGAATATTTGCTGGGATTATTGGATTGCATAAGGGGATACTTAGATGGGCCATGGTTAGTGACTCCACTGGTGATCCTGATTGGGGTAGTCCTTGGATCCCAGTTTTCATCATCCCTTGTTAAACTACTTCCATGACCGGAATCCAAGTAGGCTATATTCACCACACGTAAAGGATCATGCGGGCAAAATACGTTCGAGGGAGGTGATGAATTTTACATCTGTGATCATCTGTGATTCAATCTGGAATGGTATACAGTACTGGTATACTGCATTGTCTAATATTGTCTATGAAGAATCATATGATAGACCACAGGTTTTGAGGATACCAAATTTTGGACAAACCCAGGACCCGGGGGATACAATCATGAGGATGATATTTCAAAGCCAATAGCGCAGCCATGGTAAGGAATACTACTGAATCTTGAAACCTCCAGTCATATATAAAGATAGGATGGGATCCCTAAGAAACCCTGATTCTTCATTTGAAAGCATCTAAAATCAGAATCGCAATATGGGTATGGGTCAGAATCAGATACGCCTCTGATATTGGATGAAGAAAATCTGCGGTCTCACCCCGTTGATATACTGACCCATACCCACATATCACAGTAAAATCACAGACTAAAACGTTGTGTGAACATATGGTACCACAAAATCCAAGGGTTGATACCCTCTGGTAAACATACAAAAAGCTATTGAACATGGCCATAGAAATAGTGAGTTTTCCCATTAAAAATGGTGGATCTTTCCATAGCTTTTTGTATGTTTACCAGAGGGTAGTCATCTTCCCCATTACGTCGTAGAGCTATTTGGGTGTATATCCCAATGTCGCGCCTCGGCGGCGTGGAACGGCCGAGCCCCGCAAGCCGTTCCGGTGTGCGAACCTCGGGATTGATGGCTGATGAGAAATCGCGGGCCCGCAGGATGTAAGATGGTTTACCACTATTTAATGGTGATTTAACCACTATAAATGGTGATTTATGGTGATTTAATGGAAATGTGTGGGGATTTATAGGGAATATAATGGGATTTACCCAACCTGGTTATGACATTGCCAGTTTGCCATGGGATTTCGATGGCCCTAATCGAAATAGATGGTGAACAACTGGGTTTACCTATCCATAGCATGGTGATTTTCCATGGCCATGTTAAATAACCAGAGGGTAATATGTGTTTTTCTGGGGGATATATTTCCCCATAGCTAAGTAGGTAGACAGAACTAAGTGAACTATGGTTTGTACCATTTTCAGACAGACCCATATACCTATAGTGAACCATCATTGACCATCATTAACCATCATTAACCATCATTAACCATCATTAACCATCGTTAACCATCATTAACCATCATTAACCATCATTAACCATCATTAACCATATAATAATAAAATAACCCGTGATTGAAACAAAACACAATTTTGCCCGAATGGTGCAGAGCACAGGCCGGGGAAAAAACTTCAAGGCATTGAGCCAGGTCAAAATATTGGACATTACTACCAGTATTGTGCATATATATATATATATATATACATTACATTACATTACATTACATTACATCACATCACATCACATCACATCACATTACATCACATCACATCACATCACATTACATACATATGCTATACATGTATATATATATATATATATTGGTTTCCTAAGAAGCGGGGGTACCCCAAAATAATCCATTTTATTATATAGGATTTTCCATTATAAAGCTTCCATTTTAGGATTTTGGGGGTACCACCATTTGTTGAAACCCCTGTATACGGTTTCTCATCTTGCTCCAGCTTGTGAACTCCAAAAATGGTAACATAGCCACCGGTTACCAGAAAAAGCATAAGTCCAGGGCAAATCTAAAACTATATAACCTATATAATATATATATATATATATATCGATCCTTTGTGATGTCTGGAACAACATCAAAATAGAATTTGACGGATATTCATGGATATTAAGTGAATATGATGTGATCTTTGATGATATTACATCAACAAATCATCTAAGTAGCTGATATGCCCGCAGGCGGCGGCGCGACGGCTTCGGAGCCAGGCTCCGCATTCGGACCTCGATTTGGTACTGGGCCCCACGGTGGAGGCTGTTGTCATCCCATTGCAACAGGCTTAGAATCGTAGTATGTACTAAGAACCCATGTAATTATGTAAAATCTATAGGTCATTGTATATATAGTGTATATATGTATTATAAAAAACTTTGTGTATATAATATATATATATATATGATTTTATATATGTATACACACAACTGGATTTACGTGAATAACTTTACATATGGGACTTACGAACACTAGAGTCACTAGATTCTTAATCACTAAGTTGGATGATCGATGCTCGGGAACAATTCATATCAGCTTGTACCATGGTCACTACAACTTCTCACGAGATGATGGGGCGGGATCATACACCAAATGTTCGACGCTCTCGCGGCGACTCACCTGCAAGACTCCAACCGCCGTTCGCTCGAAAAGAGACCCGGGGCTCACCTGTGGTCGATTTGGGCAAAAAAAATGAGGAGAAAACCATCGATTTCAGGAGGATATATGTTTTACTTCACAGTAGTTGGCTTTATAAAGCAACTTGTAAAACTGTATATGGTTTATCTACATCACAATCATCTTCTGGTTACCTGTCAGGTAACCAACCCAACATATATGTAGCCAGATGTGACTTGCACAAATTGAATTTTGTTCGCTGAGAATGAGGAAATTGTTATCCAACGGGACAATTTATTTGATGTACGCCAATTGTGATATAACATAAACCATCATATACCATCCCCCAAAATTAACAACCACCATGCCAAAATACGGAGTTGGAAGATTACTGTAGTTTCCACTGAAAATTTGTCTGTGTTCATGGTCGAACTGTTGATTTTGAGGAAAATCATTGAACATAAGAAATTGCACCCACATTCTAAAAAACCCGTTTTAAACCCCATTGACACACCATAAAATACCCCAAGATTTCCAAATTTGAGTTCTTCGTCGATCCACAAAATCTTCATCCACCTCGTGGCGGTGGCGACTCGGGGGGGGACGTGTTGAAGGGCTCATCGTCTGGCTGCACCGCCGGAAAGCTCCAACCGCCTGCAGGCGGCAGGCAACCAACACCGGGGGACCTGGAGCCCTAAGAAATTGGGCAACGTTTATGGCGTCCACTTGATCATCTGGATATGGTAAAAGATGTCAATAACTATTACTCATAGCGTAGTCGTTCTCAATCGGGCACAATGAGTATGCACAAAAATTAAAATCCCATTGTACTCATTGATTCATAATGACTATAATAGGTATATATTAATAATTAATAATTAATATGATTATTACAGTATGAGAATATATGGACCCAAATTTCAGGGCTGAGAACATCGGTCTGTGAGTTGTTGAAATAGGTCTTGAAAGGGTCTATGGACCTTGGCCCACAAGAACAGGGTCTTTGTTATTTTTGTTTAATGAACCTCAACATATAATACTACGGCAAGACCCTATGGTTTGCCCGGAACTGGAAATGGTGTTGTTGATGACGATGATGATGATGATGATGGTGGTGGTGGTGATGATGGTGGTGGTGGTGATGGTGGTGTGGTGGTTGCGGTTTGGTCAATTGTTCCATGGGGGTGGGAAATGTTATTATATCTTATGTAAACCCTCAATGAAACTCTAATTGCGGTATGGTTAATTGTTCCATGGGAAATTGTAAGAAACCTTAAATGAAACCTAATTGTGGTATGGCTAATTGCTCAATGTGGTTGGGTAATTTTTACGTAAACCCTAATTACATGAAACCCTAATTGCGGTGTGGCTAATTCTTTTTTGGGGGTGGGAGACTTTTAATATTTTATGTGTGAACCCTAATCGAATCCTAATTGCAACGGTTAGTTGTTCCACGGCGTGCGACATTTTTTTATATTTCACCTAAACACCAAATGAACCCTAATAGCGGTACAGTTCTCTCGCAAGATTTTGCAAGCCGCCATGCCATGCTAAACTTTGTCAACGCAAGTTCATTTCTTTTGTTTGAACTCGTTACAAATTCATTGGTTTTGTATGCTATTTGGTTCATGGGCAAACCACGGGGTCTAAGCGTCATACTAGATTGATTGGTATTGAGAGCACATAGATGTTCAAATAGTCTATCATGATTACTTCTAGTTTTGTGTTTTTGTGTTTTTGTGTTTTTGTGTGTCTGTCTGTCTGTCTGTCTGTCTGTTTGTTTGTGTGTTTGTTTGTTTGTTTGTTTGTTTGATTGATTGTTTGTTTGTTTGTTTGTTTTTGCTTGCTTGTTTGCTTGTTTGTTCGTTCGTTCGTTCGTTTGTTTGTTTTTGTTTGTGTTTGTTTGTTTGTTTGTGTGTTTGTTTGTTTGTTTGTTTGTTTGTTTGTTTGTTTGTTTGTTTGGGTGTTTGTTTGTTTGATTGATTGTTTGTTTGATTGTTTGTTTGTTTGCTTGTTTGTTTGTTTGTGTGTTTGTTTTAGCTCACGCCGCCGTTAGCGGCGCTGAGGAATTTACTACTTTTTAGCATATCAGAGGAGTTTACTATTATTTTTCAGCATATACGGCCAGGGGTGGGATGGGGGGTGGGGTGAGATGTTAACGTTCATTTGCACTTGCACATCACGTGGATGCTACGTTGCTGCTACGTGGGGCATGGGCTGGGGCGGGGAGGGATGGTAACGTTCATTTGCACCTGCACCCCACTGGATGCGACGTTGCGCTACGTGGGGCATGGGTGTGGGTGGGGGGGTGGGGTGTTAACGTTCATTTGCACTTGCACACCACGTGGATGCTACGTTGCTGCTACGTGGCGCATGGGTTGGAGTGGGGTGGGATGTTAACATTCATTTGCACTTGCACACCGCGTGGATGCTACGTTGCTGCTACGTGGGGCATGGGTTGGAGTGGGGTGGGATGTTAACGTTCATTTGCACTTGCACACCACGTGGATGCTACGTTGCTGCTACGTGGGGCATGGGTTGGGGTGGGGTGGGATGTTAACGTTCATTTGCACTTGCACACCACGTGGATGCTACGTTGCTGCTACGTGGGGCATTCGCAAGATGTACATCAAGAACAATTGGACAGAGCATGGCAGGATTTGAAAAAGAATGTTCCATCCGAGATCACAGCAAAGGATGCAACGAGCAAAAAGGTGAATCCTGCGTTGTGGGATTGGATTTACAGCTGGATGTGGCGCCGCAACTGTAAAGGAGATGTGTGGGCAGCCATGCCAGCCCTGTTTCACTGAGACAGAGATTGCTGCAAGCCAGCTGCCAAAACGTCCAGCACCGCTAACGGCGGCGTGACCTTGTTTTTGTGTGTTTTTGTTTGTGTGTTTTTGTTTGTGTGTCTTTGTTTGTGTGTTTTTGTTTGCTTGTATTTGTTTGTTTCTTTGCTTGTTTGCTTGCTTGTTTGATTGTTTGTTTGTTTGCTTGTGTGATTGTGTGTTTGTGTGTTTGTTTGTTTGTTTGTTTGCTTGCTTGCTTGCTTGTTTGGTTGGTTGTTTGTTTGTATGTTTGTTTGTTTGTTTGTTCGTTTGTTTTTTTGTTTGTTTGTTTGCCTGCTTGTTTGATTGTTTGTTTGTTTGTTTGGTTGTTTATTTTTTTGTTTGTTTGTTCGTTCGTGCGTTCGTTCGTTCGTTTGTTTGTGTTTTTGTTTGTGTGTCTGTGTTTGTGTGTTTTTGTTTGTGTGTTTTTGTTTGTGTTTTTGTTTGCTTGTTTTTGTCTGTTTCTTTGCTTGTTTGCTTGCTTGTTTGTTTGTTTGTTTGTTTGTTTGTGTGTTTGTGTGTTTGTTTGTTTGTTTGTTTGTTTGTTTGTTTGTTTGTTTGTTTGTTTGTTTGTTTGTTTGTTTGTTTGTTTGTTTGTTTGTTTGTTTGTTTGTTTGTTTGTGTGCTTGCTTACTTGCTTGCTTGCTTGTTTGGGTGGTTGTTTGTTTGTTTGCTTGTTTGTTTGTTTGTGTGTTTTTGTTTGTGTGTTTTTGTTTGTGTGTTTTTGTTTGTTTGTTTCTTTGTTTGTTTGCCTGCTTGTTTGATTGTTTGTTTGTTTGCTTTTGTTTGTTTTGTTTGCTTCTTTGTTTGTTTGTTTGTTTGCTGCCATTGTTTTCACAACTCGCAATCATTCGGTAGCCTAAAATAAGCAATTCGCAAGTTGCGTCTGCAGAACCCAAAAAACTTTGCCATCTGCATCTGACAATACAGATTTATATAACATGATAACACTGGACTTTACAGCCATCTTAGGGGTAGGAGGTCGTCGTCCACTCCTCGAAACTCCAGCAGACGATGGCCACGATCTCTGTTGATCGCCACGTGCCAAACCACGCCAAATCATGGGCCGATCCGGAAAGTATCACTGTACACCATCTGCCAAAAACGAAGACAGCGTTGTCTATATATGGAATGAATCCAGCAGTTGAGTGGGCCCTTACGTTAATAATGCTTTATCTAAGGGGATAAGATTAATCTGGGAATCAGTATAAATAGTCTGGTACATATAGGCACGCCATGCATTCACACTATTTGCGACAATGGCACGGTATGGAACAACAAAACATGGCGTCGTTTCCCGTAGGTTGTCCTATTAGGGATGAACAATCCATACAAGGCGATGCCCCCAAAGGATAGCTATGGTGCAACTCATTCTAATAAATATAGCTAGTAGGGGGATATATCTGGGCAAATTAGAATATTTCGCTGAAATGTTGGGCCATTTTGGGATGATTCCCCGAATCTTAACCATGATTACAGTGAGGGAGAACAGTTAGGTCGTTGTAATTTACCTATATATACTATTCATGGGGTGAAACTAAACCAACAAACATAACTGGGGGGAAGGCGATCCCCATTGACATTAAACCGCTCAACTAACCATCTACAACAACTCGGGAGCAGTCTCGACAACAAGAAATGGTTCAGCACTTTTCTATCCGGTAGTCAAACATGGCTGACTGGGAAATCCACTATAAATGTATGGTTGTATGTTTTAATGTGAAAATCATCTATACGAGCGGGCGCCGTAAGTCACCCCACCTCGTTTTAAGTCAGCCCACGGCAGGCCCCGCCGCTTGGAACAACGTACACCGGTCAACGCGTCATCTGCGCACATTGAAAGCGAGTCATCTGCGCACATTGCAAACGAGTCATCTGCGCACAGAGAAACCGCGTCATCCGCGCACAAAGAGCGGTCATCCGCGCACATTGAGGCTGGGAACCAGCCATTTCGGGTTTGGTTGGGGGGGGGGGGGGGGGGGGGGGGGGGGGG
>CAMXCT020005169.1:0-21438 GCA_947184155.2 Cladocopium goreaui
ACATTTTGACTTCGAAATGTGCTTCGCGCCACAACGGCGTGCACTTTTTCGACATCTCAACTTCCAAAAGTGGTCCGAGAATGGTTTGTTTTGTACATTTTGACTTGGAAATGTGCTTCGCGCCACAACGGCGTGCACTTTTTCGACATCTCAACTTCCAAAAGTGGTCCGACATTGGTGTGCTTTGTACATTTTGACTTCCAAATGTGCTTCGCGCCACAACGGCGTGCACTTTTTTTTTGACATCTCAACTTCCAAAAGTGGTCCGCTCCTCTAGTGCTTTGTCACTTTTCACTTGGAAATGTGCTTCGCGCCACAACGGCGTGCAATTTTTCCTCTCTCATCTGGCCAGCTGGCTCCGCACCCGCCGCTTTAGCGAGCCTACTTTTCGACCCTCCGGAGCCACAAATCATTGGAAAAACACAGTGAATCGCGACTTTCCTATCTTTTCGCGCATCTACATCTTCTTTCTTCTGATCTTTTCTCTTCTGACTCTTCTCACCTCTGCTTTTCAACTGTCCATATTGTCGGAAGTATAGCTTCTAAACTTCCTTCGACTATTTAAAAAAAAATATCAGAAAGGCATCTTGCGCGTACGCATGGCACCGCTCATGCCACTCCCTGGCTGAAACCCACCCTTCCAGCCTCTTGAAAAGACACCACGCGCCGGTGCTCGAGATCCGTCTTGTTCCCAATCAGCATCACACAGATCTCCTGGATACCACTCTGGTCACAGCAACGTGAGGTTCTGGATGTGATATGGATGTGATACAGGGCTCCACGATGTTCCACGATGTTCCGACTTTTCCGACTTTTCCGACTATTCCACTACACTTAGAATCTCTCACCAAATCTCACACCGATGCACGAAGTACTCACAGACTGACAGGCTGACACCGACACATCATCAGAAGGCGCCAAAGGCACCCTGTCCTCACTCGCTCTGTCTTGCACTTCCTGCATCCCCTCCAATCCATCCATCACATTGCGCTAGTCGCAAATTCAGCACTCCATCACTGATCTTGTGGCATGCCAGCGGGTGCAAAAAAGAGCTGCATGGGGACATAAAAGGGAGAAAGTTCGTTTCTGAGCCTTTTTCATGCAACACAGCCGATGAAGATGCCTCTAGCACAAACAATGCCTCTCCTCTGCCCAGTGAACAACGTTGTTGAAGGATTCCCTGTCCGTGATGTCGAATATGATGACAACACCTCAACCACTGAGCTGCCCGATGGTACAAGGCCAAACATCCACAGATCCACAGATTCTTGCCTCCAATGCCCTGGTAGTTGGGATGGCAAACTCTAAAGCGGCGTTGCCCAGCCATGTCCCAAACGTGCACTTTGGCAATCCTCACGCTGCAAATGAAAAGGAACGGAAAGCAGAAAAGAATAGAAAAGATATGAAAAGATCACCAACCCTTTCGGAATTGAAAGCGAAAACCATAAAAGCCTTTGGCGCCATTGCAGTGCAAGTTTCAAGCCATCCAAATTGAGGCGTCGGAGCTTAAAATCCACTCCAATGGTACCTAGCACCACCAAGGACCAAGACCATTCGGAGCCATTCTTCGACACATTCAACATAGCAACGGCATGTTTAACACATCATGTCGATATGCTATGATATGCTATGATATGCTATGATATGCTATGATATGTTATGATATGTTATGATATGTTATGATATGTCATATCTGTTCAGATCTGTTCTATGTCAAGTTGCAGAGGTAGTTGTCCTGGAAGACGCCATCCGCAAAGCGTAAGAGAAGACATGACTTGCCAACACCTTGAAGCGTTCAGCACTCAACCTTTTTGTGGCTCCAACTTGCAGCCAACTGACTCGGCAATTCACTGTGTGCAATCACTGAGGCATCTGGTGATTAATGATTAATGATGATTGTAATGATGATGATTGCACTGATAGTCGTAATGATTTTTGAATGCAATGTTGCGACATGTTGAAACGATTTGAAACGCGCATGAAGCTGCCACGAACCTGCGGGACATTCCGTGCCTGTATCACCCAGCACGATGAACTTCATTAGCATGTCGTAGTCTGACGCGTTGCCGCGCGACATGGGAGCGATTGGGAGCGATAAGTGATGAGTGGGCCTCTTGAAATGACATCAGGTGATCCTCTTGAGCTCTATATCATCTATCGTCTATATGTGTTCTTTAATGATGTTTTGATATGTTTTGTGCCACATGGGATGAGTATGAAGCTAAGGACAGCTAAGGACAGCTAAGGAACATCCAGGAATGCTGGTCCCCGGTCTAAATCATCGGTTCAGGTTCAATCCATCCACTGGAAATTGGTTGCAGTTTGAGCATGTTTGAGCATGTTTGAGCATGTTTGAGCCACCAACCCCACAGGAGCTGTAATAGCTGCAATTCTGCATTGATTGCAGGTATAGATATTGGCTAAAACGATCTAAAAAGGAACCCGCCATGGCTGTTGACATCTACAACCTGTAACAGATCTAACAAGCACAGCAGCAGCATTTCCTTGGTACCTTCCACTCCAGGTCTGCACAAAGGTTCGTCCTCTGGTCCCAAAGTGGCTTGGGCGCTTGGGATGCTTGGGCTTGGGGTCGTCCCACTCTGCAGCTGCACCGGTGCAAAGATGGGGGAAATGGAAATGGCACTCCCCAACAGCCAAAATGGCACTGTACAGAGGGGTGCCTTGGAAAGGTCCAAAAGCTTCGATATCTTCAGGCTGTGATCTGATGTGATCTGCATTGTTCTTAGGCAAAGTTTGTTAAGTCTGAATAGAATTCCACCATCCCTTTGTGTGGCTTAGCTGCTTAGCTATTCAGCCTGATCACGAAGCAATTGGATGCAAAACTGGGGTAGCTGTGTCCAGTTGGACCATCAGATTCTCATCTGCAGCACTCAATGTGAGGAACACGTCGGCCAGGACCAAGGATTGTCCTAAATGCTAATGTGCAAATGGCCAGTGAATACCAATCCTGCCACAGCTTCTGTGTGTCAGCCAAACCTGTTTGCAGGGGAGGCTTTTTGCAAAACCTCAAACATGCTCCGACCAAATGAGTCGCGTTTCACATGTTGAAGCATGCTCAGCAGCTGAATCATCTGAATCGACCCCAGCCCCAGCTCCTGGTTCCAGTGGAAGGGTCTGGATTTTGACGTGCCACACGGTCTTTGACCTCCTGAGAAATTGACACACCGAGCTTTGCTGATTTGCTGTGACATTCTGCGACTCAAAGAATTCCCCCTCCTTCGCCATGGCGTGAAAAGCTTCGTCGACATTGTGCCTTGTGCAACGTAGGAAATGACACCACACCGTCAAGATCCATCAAGTATCTTACAATGATATAATATGATATAGAACACATGAAACATCATGAAACATGAACCCAATAAGACTCAACAGACCCTCCAGACAGCTGAGTCACGCGTGCTTTGCACTGGTCTCCAAGTAGCGTAGGCCTAGCTCTTCTGCGAGCTCCCTCGCTTCCTCCTCAGACACCTCATGTGGTCTCTGATGTTTCTTGGCTTTGGAGTAAAATTCGAAATAGAAAACAAACACTGCCAAAGACCTAAGCATGAACACATTGGATGAACAGGCAGTAAATTTTGTATGCCATGGAAATCGGGCATGCTTTAGGCAGAACCCCAGCTCCTAGTCCTAGTCACAGGGTCAGTTGGCATCGTGGTTTATTATTCTTTTGATGTGCATTCAAATGTGCGCAGGCAAAAACATGTGTCTTTATTTGCTCAGCAAATTTCAAAGTGGGTCGCCATTAGAAAAATATCGAAGAAGTCTTCAGAAGAGCGACCCATTCCATGATTCTTCAAGGCACAACGCGCTTAGACACCAGATCCGTCTTGGTGCCCACCAGCATCTTGTTCACCACAGCTGGTGCATACTTGTCAATCTCCTGACACGTCATGGGGTAACAACCGAACATGAACACCAACGCACATCATGCTGCATGGGTTGTCTGAAAATAAAGTACCAAAAACAAAACATAATTTATCATGTATCATGGGTCATCTTAAGCATACTTAAAAATGCCAGATTTGAGGTATTCATTTTCAGACAAAACTGGATGACCCCGTATTCCAAATGGTGACATTCGATTCCGTCTTGTCCGCGTCCTGCATCCATTGCCGCACGTTTCTGAAGGACTCCCGGTCCTGATGGAAGAGAAGGCGGCCACAAACGACTGGACTTTCCACAAGAAGATTGCATTTCAACAAGGCAAGCTATGGATAATACTTCTTGCAACATTGCAATCATTGCACATTCAGAATGCCAGACCAGATGGCATTTTGCAGGTGACCATGGGTGACCATAGGTGGCCAATGCCGCTACGACAATGCTACGACTGCTACGACAGCAACAAACGACCGCTGTCGTGGGCTCCAAGTTGCTGTGACATCGAAGGCCACGATGATGCCGTGGGCTCCACGGTAGTAGCTCGCTGCAATGGTCCTGCACAGCGGCAACTCGCTGTCAAGTTGCGAAAAAAGTGTCGGTGACATCGGTGACATCGCAAAGTCCACAAGTTCCACAAGGAATTGATTGAAAATCACTGTGAACATCATTTTCTAGGCCAAATAAATGCGTATTGAATCATTTTGATGTATGTAAATTGATGCATTTTGTCTGTTCCTCATGTCCCTGCTCATTGGCTCCTAAAGCGTTCTTGTCCAGCAGTGTCCCAAATCTGCGTCTTCGCACGCTTCCCATCCTTGAAGGCATGTTGAGTACCGTGACACAGGTGGCAGATATAATGAGATCATGACAATATCATGTCTTCCTGGGGGTACAACATCGTACAACTGATTCAAAGACTTGTTGACTATAATTATGTTCTATAATTAATACATATTAATACATATTAATACTAATTAATTACCTGGAATCAAAAGGAAAGGCTTGAAGAGGCCAACCGCCGTAACATGATAAAGTTACGTAAAGTTACTCAAGGAAAGTTTTCTATATTAAATTCTTCGAGCAGCGATCATCATGGTGCGGATTCGGAAGTCAACTCCGATAGTGGCCACAAAGTTCTCGTTGTAGCTGTCATCCGCAAAACGAAGGAGCAAACAGGACTTGCCCACACCTGAACAATTGATTTCCCAAATCGTCCCTTTGCCCGTCCCTGTCTCCTGAAGTTTTCCTTTGGGATAGTCGGATAGCGTGGGAACAATTAGCGTTGCCTGAGTCCCCAATGAGCAGCATGCGGAAGAGGTAGTCATATTCCTTCGCTTCGAGAGCTTCGGCTAAGAGCCAAGATTGCTAAGATTTGCACCACTTCGGAGCAAAATGAGATAAATGAGATTAAATGAGTGATGACTTCAGGGTTCAACCTGTTTTACAAGCAAAAATTTCAAGAGCATAAAAAACATGCCAATCTCCATCCTCAGATTCTGTTTTCAGCCAAGCCGCACTGGTAGCGGGCGCAAGCGTCATTGGGAATGCTGCAAACTCTTTGAACGATGTCTTGAGCCAAACAGGACTAACCAACCAAGACATTGCAGGACAGCCTGCTTTATGATCTTTATGGGGAGACTTTTCAAATGTCGATCATTGATCCCATTGATCATTGATCATCTTTGATCCCAAACCTAAAAATATAAATATTCCCATCATTTATCTATATATATATATATATTCCAGGCCCAAAAATCCCCTGGGCGACCGCACAGATGAATTGTGACGTTTCTCCATATCCTCGAGAGCCAGCTGTAAGTCCTCCAGCCGAGCGGAAAAAATGAAAAACATGGGCAGATTCAAAAAGAAACAAACTTATCATGAGATTTTTTAAAAAAAAAGATATCGAATTTCATGATATAGCATATGAATATAACATATGAATGCAGATGGATGCAGTTTTTCTGCAGATGATATAGCCAATCATATCCCAATCATCGGATCAACGTTCAAACTTTCACGACAAATCTGGGTGTTCGGCAGCTTGTGAGATGACATTGTCACGGTCACGGTCGAGATATTGCCACAGCATCCTCACGGTCGAACGATATTGGCGCCGCATTCACTTCCCATTGGACAGGCTGGTATATTTTGGTATATTGTACAATATAGTTTAATATAATAATTTATATTATATAGTATATCATGCAGTGATTTATATGTATGAAAATTAAGTCAAATTGCATCAAACTATCGATTGATCCAAGGTAGATGTTTTTTTTGTGTGGCATTTCTCACACTCTGATCTTTCTATTAGGAAGCAACATGAAGCAACGATGTCCTCTCAGGACTTGTTGCAGTTGGGCACAGCCTCAGATGTTCCCCGTGCCTTCGATTCCTCTATCATTGTCTGTCAAATCTGTGGAGAATTCTCCTTTTTTAGTCCTCTGACGATTTTCAATGGTTTTCACCTAGCGCCTTGTAATTTGTTTTGGTTCGGATTGGCACGTGCCTTCGGTCCAGTCCTGTCTGCTGCATTTTTCTATTTTTTCTTACACAATGCTAGTCCAAGATGAGGACAGCATACGACAACAAAAATGAAGGATGGTATGTCAGATGATTTGCAGGGATATTTTAAACCATGCAAACGAACACTCCGATGCAACTAGAAAACAAAACAAACCAATAGTCTCAATATGTCTCAATAATTCTCAATAATTCTCAATAGTTTATACTCATTTCCTGACATTTCCTGACTCTCTCCAAGCTGGTGGAGCAGCTAGCAGCACGAAAAATTGTGTTTTTCTAGGCCAACCCACCCCGTCCCATAAATGTCCCTCCTTGCCTGTCGAATCCTCTATTGCCCTTAGTGGAAGATTGACAGAAACTGCGACGCTTGTCACTTGGATCCATGGTACCCTAGGACTGGTGCATGGCTCAGCTCGTCACGTATGAAAACAATCGTCGGCCCTCGCCGGTCTGACAAGAAACAACAATGACATCTGCTGAGTTCGGACAGTTCGTTTTTCAGATCTGTGTTTTTCAAAGGTGACAAGCGGCACAGCCCCTCCAGCCGTAAAGCCAGTGCCTTGAACTGTGACATGTCATCAACAGCTGAGTGGGCCTTGGCTGCGACAAATCTCCACAGAAATTTCTACGGAAAGTGTCCGACGTGTCCACGCCCGAGCCCGCTGCAAAATTCGTCCAAGAGGAGATCAATCGATCGCCCTGACGAGTCCAGTGCATTGGACTGTTGGCTCGACGAATCCTGTGACAACACGAAAACCTATGCCCCAGGATTCTGGTGTCAGGAAGATGTCAGGAAGATGTCAGGAAGTGTCAAAGTGGCTCAAAGTGGCTCAAAGTGGCTCAAAGTGGCTCAAAGTGGCTCTAGCATTCCCTATGAATTGATAAAAACTTATATGTCTTTGGCGCTACGGTCACTACGCGACGGGGCGATGCCTTTGCAGGAAAGCTCTGAGCAATGGCCTCGCCAGACTTGAGACATGCCACGAGAACTCGCATGAAGACGACCAATACGATGATCAAGAAAAGGATCAAAAACCGAAAAGAATGAAGATGAACCAAGATGAACCAAGATGAACCAAGGAGACATAAGGAGATCTGGAGAAGAGAATGCAAAAAGCCACCTGTAATTCTTCAAAAACATATATAATGTTATGTTAAATTTATTTATATTTTATGTTATGAATAATCTTGACCAGCCGTGACCAGCCTCCAATGTTTCTTGTGCACGCAGGAATGAGCTGTAACGGTCCACCAGGAACTTCAGCATCACTGTAGAAGCCTTCGAAGCCTTCGAAGCATTCGCCTGTACAGCGATAGCAGCGATAGTGTTGGAATCCTGGTGGAACTCTGTGACTGAACATGACTCAACAGATTAGATGAAATCCTATTATATAAATCCCCTTTCCCATTAAATCCCATTAAATATTTGAACAGGATCGCACTAAAGCATTTCTGCACGCATTTGGATAGGTCATGATAGGACCATCTGTAACTTCCCCCAGCCTGGGAGAGCTTCCGGCCTTTCTCCTGAAACAAAATGACATCAAACAGGACGCCATGGATATCCACTGACATCCACTGACATGCAGCAAATGTTGCAATGAACTTCATGAAATGTCATGGAATGTCATGGAATATGCATTGCCATGCCATCCTATTGAAACATATTGAAACCAGTTCCTAGTTCCACAAGCAGGTCCCCGTTCCCAATTCCATCACCCCGCCAGCTTCAAGGCGCTCTGAATGAGTTTCGGAGTGCTCACGAAGACCGCCTGCACCAAGTTCTCAAAAATTCTCCAAAACTATCAAGGCTTCAAAATTTCGGTCTTCTCTCATGCTCTACCCGACTCTATAATTTTTACATCTTTTCACATCCTTATGGTTATTCCTCCGTACAAGCCCTGCAGCCTTTCGCTACGCAGCACGATTTCTCATATTTCTCAAATGATCCTACGAGTACCATTTGCAGCACTGTGCCAGTCGCGCATCTTGCGCCACTTGCGTTCAAGCCATGGATCTGTCACGTTCACCAGCGGCGCCGCTCTTGAGGGAGTAAAAGGCACCAAAGTGCTGATTTTTCTCGAAGTTGGGCATCGTTTAGTGCAACCAATCCGCCAATTTTGTATAGCCCTTTTGTGCATGTTGCTCTCACCTTGACTTGGTGCAAGCGTCCTGTTGTACCTCAGCTCCACCTTTCTCTCCGCTCAAGCCGAAGGACAACATTATGATCGGTCCGTGGACAGAGAAGACCTTGGCCAGGCATTGGGACATCCACAAAAAACAGAAGGTTGGGAAATGCCACTTCGTGCCACAAGCAGATCATAAAGAAAAAAAACAGCACGTGCTCCACCTTGGCATAGCAACATGTATCGGATCAGTTCTGCCCACAGTTTTTTTGCATCGGCCAAGGCGCATCGAGAACTGTTTCCATCATTTACTCAGCTGGCAGTGAATCTGTGGGAGCAGACCTTGGTAAGACTTGTTTACTCGACCCAAGACATTGGTTTGGGGAACAGTTCGAAAGTATATCATATATTAATATATATGTATATTATATTCGTATATCATGTTATATATACCTACTGAATCCAAAACCCAAAATTTTGTGGGTTGAAAACAAATTACCGGGTTTTCCTGCGTAATTCCAAAAAACCTGGTTATTTTTAAAAAACCTGGTTATTTCCCATATACTGGTTTTATGATGATTTATGATGATTTATGATTCATTTAGCATATTTCAACAACATCATGTATGGTTCCACTGAGGCTTTGTGGTTCTTTATGAAGTTGATTCTGCTAGCATCTGCGCCCCATCGGATGAAAGAAAGCACTTGATCAATGGAAATCAAAATCATAAGCAAATATTATTTGATATGACCCCAAGATAGGAACCTCAGGAATTTGTTGGGCTTACTTTATGATGACCCTAAGTTACTTACTGGAACAATCAAGGAGGGGTCCCACTACCCATACCTGAATTTGTAATGGACCATATCTCTGAATTCAATCGTCAATGAAATTTTGATCTATCACCTGCTTTGGCCTGTCCCCTTGCCTTCCATGGCCTCCATGTGGCGACAACATCGCCCTTCCCTATGTGGGCATCGCCCTGCGCAGCTGGGATCCCCAATTTTTTTTACTGCTGGGCAGGCGGTGACAAGTCTTTGGTTGGCTGCTTGCAGCCTTGGATGCACAAACCAGGCCCCACAGGAAAGGCATGACCTGTGGGTTTTCTTTACATCGGGTTGGATATTCAATTTTTGATATGGTTGTATGGGATTAGGACAGGAACTATGATATTGTGATCTATCTGCGGGACCCTTCGTCACGACAGCTTTTATTTTGTAAAACCCATAGCCGTTTTGGCCCAATTCTTTTTGCAGTGTTTCAGCAGTGCAACTTGGTGCAACATGGACTGCACAGGTATGGCGCTGTCTTGGGAACAAACCCCTGATGTGCGTTCCCTGGTTAGGAAGAACCAAAAGCTTCTGGTCTACCCAGAAGGTGCCAAAGTTTGTGAGCCCACTCGCTCCAATTGTGTTCAGAATGAACACATGCTTCGCCCTTTGCTTCACAAGTTGTCCCGAACCCCTGCATGGCATTTGCCGCACTTGGATCCCCTTCAAATCGAATTGGCTTTGTTGTCTGAGAAACTAGGAGTCAGAATCGGTGACAAAGGGGTTTACGCCCCGGCAGTGGAACTGAAGAAGTTGCTATCTTTCATCAAAAGACGTGTGCGGCGCAAGGAAGTCACGAAGGAATCGGGCCAAGGGTTGGTGAACCATGGTGCTTGCCATGAACATTTACATAATAGTATGGTTTAGTTTAGAATTAAGACATATCTTAAGGGATATTGTCTACAATATTTGTAATTTGCGTGTACATCTTTCAAAATTTACACATTTTACACATGTGAGCCCAGATCCACATCAAGGGGACATGCATTGCTTTAAGAAATATGCATGGATCTGTTCCTATTGACTTGGGTGCCCTGTCAGGATGTCCGATTTCATCAGCTTCTCCTACTGCTGGACCCATCGATCAAGGATTGGGAGGGGTTCCAAACCATCCGGTCTGACGAATTCTTTGATACTTTGAACATCCTTGAACATATACGTGCATACAGGTTGCTTAGGTCTCTCCTTTCCTTTGTCATTGTTTTTGGGAGACAATGGAAAGATCTCATTGCCCACAAACGTACAGGACTACATCGACAACTACATGGAGACCGCCAAGTCATCCAAGAGCACTGGCTCGCCGGGTGGTGATGAGATTGATGAAAACTTTGAGGATGAAGATCGCCAGTCCCAGGAAGATTTTGTGGAGTTTAAGCGTTGGTTGGTTCAGGGGAGCCCTGCCAGGCCATCTCCTGTTCCTAGTTCATCGGGCAGTGGTTCAACCAAAGGTAGATCATCGGATGTTTCTATGCCATCGGGCAGTGGTGTGAAAGGTGGATCATCGGATGTTTCTATGCCACCACCCGCCCCGCCAATGGTTGCTGGATGCAAGTGCTTCAAGAACCCATGTGACTTTCAATGGAATTCAAGTCTATGTTTATGTCGATCTTACAATAAGGAGAATTCAGTGTTACATACATGGTTACTCTAAAGTTTAAAGCATCTTAAATTAAATTCCCAAGAACTTAGGTACCAATCCCCACTGCCACATCAGCCCTTGTCCCAAGGTATCTGCGAGAGACTGAAGGAGGTGAAGGCGATGATTGCCAAGAAGAAGGCGCTTCTTGAGCAGCAGCGGCTGGCGAATGAGCCACATCCTTAGATCATCAGTCGCAGTGCATTATCGTGTCAGTACGTTATCAAGTGGAATTTTAAAAAAGGAACCAAGTTCAAAACATAATCAGTATAATATCCCAGGTCACCATACATGAATTATAATAGGTTTATAGTTTGCATACCTCACGCAGTGCCTTGAAATAATTGATAATACTGGCTTTCTCATTCAGGTTCAACACTTTGATTCCCCACCATTTGTTTTCCAGTGTGTTTGTTCATGTTTGTTCCATACAAAAAGCTCGACACTTGAGGAGTAAGCCTTTATCGGGTGCTTCAAGTTCGATCGGATCATCAGGCCCCAGGGGATTGACTCGAACAGGGGTTCTGGATATTTGTGTAATAATCGCACCATATGTTTGTTCCCTCAAAAACTTGGTATGGTCATGTATAGTTTCCACTGGTCTGATTTCTTCACTTAGTTTCTGAGGCAAGGTCTAACACGGACAGGAGACCATAGAGTGGGATGTTTCTTTGGCACATGGCACTCTGAAACAACGACCTTTTAGTTTTCAGGAGGCTGTTCAAAATAAAGTCTTACTTCCTTAGCACTTTCCATGGACTTTTTGAATATAGTTTTGCTCAGGACAATATATACGGTATGTGACATTTAGAAACATATGTTTTCTTCTGCTGCCTGTCAGGCAGTGGCGCTACCAAAGTGGCAAGTGATGTGGACGAGACCTTACCGCTGGAGAACCCTGGGGAAGCAATTCAGGCTGCAAAGGCTGCTGCAGATTCTCTTGAGGTCCCAGATACCCAACCCCGACCTGACTTGGATGATATCTTTTCCGATGCCATGCCCAATGAAACCTGGTTGCCAAAGGATGAACCTGATGTTGGAAAGGAAAGCAAGGCTTGGTTTGACCCAAAAACAAAAATATATCAAAGTGGAACACGCTGCATAACCTATCCACTGTTGTGCCGTCTTTGGCTGAAAAAAATACCAAGGTTTGTTCCTCATTGGCATTGGTTGTAGAAAGTAAAATTATTTGGTGGTTTCGGTTTGCTACCTTGCCCCTTACAGGTGCTCACGCGACGTGACCAGCTCAAGTTCAAGGAAGAGAAGCAGAAGAATGAAAACCCAGAGGATGCATGTGATGACACCAAGGAGGAGGATGGGGAGGAACCAGAGCCAGCACAAAAAAAAAAGGTTCGTGCCAACGCAAAGAAGGCAAAGGGGGAAGGCAAGGCAAATGGAAAGGCGAAGGCCAAGGATAAGGCAGAGACCAAAGCAAAGGTGAGCAAGGGCAAGAAAAAACATGAGCCAGGGATGGATGAGGAAGGTGATGATCAACAAGAGGCTGAACAAAAGGTTAAGGTTTCTGATGACTTTCCAATGGAGGAAACACAGGAAGCTTCAGATGCTGAAATCAACAATGTGAAAACCCCCAAGAAGACCCTGTTCCAGTCCGACGATGAACCCGATGATGGCAATGATGGGATGCCCACCCCGATCACCAAGTTTATCGACCCAACGACAGGTGAGGAAAGAACGCTTCAGGAGATCTTTGACAACTACGTGCCAGCAGCTTGGAAAAGGTCAAAGGGACAAAGGAGCAGTGACGACTCTACCAAACCTGGCCCACCAACCCCGAAGGCAAAGTCCAGAGCAAAGGCTAAGGCCAAGGCAGGGAGCAAGGTACCTGAGCAGAAGGCTGCAGCCAAAGTGAAAGCTGAGGCCAAAGGGAAGGCAAAGAGCAACCCAAAGAGCAACCCAAAGAGCAAGGCAAAGAGCAAGGCAAAGAGCAAGGCACAGGATACCCCCAGCCCCAGCAAGCGAGTAATGGCATCCCCGGCAATCAAGAAAGAAATCAAACGTCGCAAGAAGCAAGACGCCCAGGCTATGGCAGAACAGGCACAGGACATGAAGGATCACATGATGCAGGGGATCTTCGTTCAGAAGATCAAAAATGTGGTGGGGTTGGAGTGGGAAGAATGCAAGGAAATGCTGAAGGAGAAAGACTGTCCGATGTACCCCATGACTTACCTCTCAGCTTACTGGTCCCGACAGGCAGTGGCCGTAGTCTTGAGGGATGACAACACGGGGAAACCTTCCACCCACCTTGAATACTTTGGTTTCAGCAAGGGTGAGTCAAAGAATGTGAATTTAGCTTTGGCCTATGTGGCAGCGTGGTTGATGGTTTCTTGCCATTTGATGGATGGACCAAGTTGTTTATTCTTTTTAGCGCCAACAACAAACCAATTTTATATATACTCTCTCAGGGTTTGACTCACTATATTCCAAAGGGATTGGGTCATACAGGGCGGTTTCCAATTGATTCATTAATTCCACTACCAGAAGCTTTTCTTCACTAGAAACTTATCAATCTATTCCCATCTCACCTGAGGCTGGTTGGATCGAGGACAACCCGAACAAGCTCACAGCTGATTACAAGGAACCATCTTCTGAGTTCCAGCGGCAGGTGTCTTACATCAAGTTCAATGCCAACCAAGTGATGCAATACTTTTTGCCAAAGAAGTAGGTTAGACTTTTCACATGGGAGCGAACTGCCATGACGATTTTGGGTGGACAAAGTTAATGACTCCATGGCCTAATGTTGCTAAGTATGTGATTATTTGGTTCAAGAACCCGTATTCTTTAGTTATTTTGCCATCATCTATATTCATTTTTCCTTCAAAGCGATCCAACCCGTTTTGTATCGAATCAATGCGGCAGAAGCTCCAACACCCACGAAGGGATGAACGCAGTTCAGCGGTCAAGATGCCTTAGCTGGGGACCGATTGGGGTATACAGGCTAGGGTTTGGAACTGGCACATCATTGCATTGTGAATCTTCAATTTGATCACTTTGTCTCTTTTGGTTTCTTGGTTTTTGTGATCCAAACAATTTTTTTGGTTTCATTTTTGTTCATGTGGTGACCCAACCACGTGCCTGTATGTTGTGGCTCATACCCATTACCTGTGATGGTGGGTGCCACGGGACCCTGGGTGGCTGATTGAGTGCACTAGGGCTGTGGGGTAAACCTCACAGGATGATCGGCGCTGAAGGAAAAAGTTTACGTTCTCGGTTCTCGCACCATCAATCCCAGCAGAGTCTTTCGCCAAAGGTTTCTGAAAACAAATACCTGTTTCATCAAATATTTTTCATTCCCATCCGTTTACCACCGATCCCATCCCAATGCAACCAGTGGACCCGATAAACTGCTGCTTGCCCAATCGCCGAGGCCCGACGAACATGCCTCGGCTAGCAGGCAACAAATGGGCAGCCAAGCGGGGTCTTTTGGAGGATGATTGCAGTCAGCTCGGCATGTTTCTACATGTGCATTAAAAAACTGAAAGAGTGTGAGAGAGAGGGAGGGTCCAAGATTTCAGCATATTTATCTTGGGGCGTACAACCCAACCTATTTCAAGAACATGAGATCCTTTCCGATTGGTTCCAAGAAACTGAGTTCTGACTTGACGGTTGGCATCAACAGGATGGACTGTTTGCTTTCTTGGTGACCACTTGTGGGTGATAAAAGAAGAAATCAATCCAAAATCATACAATTCCTCACGTCCCGAATCTATGAAAACAATGGCAATACTAACGAACGCAGCCTAGACACAAGAGTGTGTGATGTTTGCTCTCCAGCTCTGACAGTGTTTACCTCCAGGCAGCTGCGCAGCCATTTGGGAAACATGAACAGACTGGACCTGGAAGAAAGGGATGTATGCATTACACAAACAGAAAGTATGTGGCTAACCTTGTATGACCCTGTGATATCCTGTATGGTGTCAATGTTTTCTATCCTCCAGCTCTGCTCCGGTCCCTGCCATGAAATTTTCGAAACGTTTTGTGGATGAGCTCTGCTGTCGGCTTAAGACATTTGGAGCACCGAAGGTAGCCTATCTGTATTTTTATATGTGCATGTGGCTGCTTTGGATAGGGTATATCAGTTTCTTGAAGGTTCTGATCAATGAACAAATCTTGTAGCTGTCAATAATCGTGTCATTGATCTTAGGTACTGGTCCTTGCTACTTTGTTGACTATATGGACGAGCGTGCCGTTGGATCCCAGTGTGGAGGATTGGCTTGGGTCTGCGAAATCGGTTTCAACACGATGAAAGGGTTCAAAACTTTTTAGTTGATTTGAAACTATGTGGTTGCCCTTTTATGTCTCTGTCATGCAGGACAATGGATCTATCCAATGGATGGAGTTCTTCGCCGGTCAGGCAGAGGCCACCAGAATGTTTGACTATGGGGGCTTCAAGACTGCTAAATTGGACATAATGTACATGTCAGCGGAAAAGGGCCGCCAAAACCCAATGGATCTGACAACTGATGCAGGAATGGCGACCTTTGGTAGCAAAAAAATACTTTCGAATTTATACTTCATCAGGGATATTTATCGGTGATTTGAGCTCTATGGGGATTGTGTTTTTCCAAATACTTAGGGCAAGCTCAATGGGAACACATTGGCTCAGCTAAGGACAGCAATTTCTACAGTGTTACGTGGTGATTCCATCAATGGATTTGTATCCTGGTGGGGGCTCAAGTGCAGTTCATTTACGGTGGTCAATTCTGGCACTTTGTCCAGAAGCCCCTGTACCGCTCTAGGAAACACTGACTTTCCCAGTGTCAGGCAAGCCAACCTCCTAGCTGCACGGACCCTTGAATGAACAAAAGATATAGTGTTGGATACTATCTTGAGTCCATTTAGGAAGTACATCAACTGTATATTTACAAACCAATCATATGGGGTTCCAAAAGATGTATATCGATCATTTTATTGTATTTTGTTGTAATGCCATCCGAGGATGATATTGTTGATGATGCTTGCAGTATGCTTAAATGGATGCATAATGGTGGAACAGCCCAATGGAAGCTTCTTCGAGTTCTTCCCACGTTGGAGAGATTTGATGTTGTTGCTTCAAGAACATGGTGGCATACACTCAGCTACTTGATCCGATTTCAGTTTCATAGGGTTCATAATGGGGTGCTCACCAGTCCCCCAACCCAACCTTGAGATAAGTTGCTTTTTTTGCAGCCACACTGACTTGAATCCATTGTCCTTGGACAATACAATAAAAAACAAAAGAGCTTTGAGACTGTAGGTTGTGTTTATTTTTCCTATGTTGGATCATGCCCCCGTACTAAATCCGCCGTGCTATGCGAACCCAGGTTCATAAAGTGACATGGTATATGCTACACTATGGAGGTGCCACACCGAAGCGCCACTATTGCCTTGCGAATTCTCCCCACGTTGCTGGGTTGTGGGTGGATAAGCTCAGGAACTGGAAACAGCAACTTGAGAAACTCAAGGCTAGTGGTAAGGCAAAGTCCCTAGTCATCAAATACATCGACAAAGGGGGCAAGAAGCGCTGGAAAGGCAGTAAATTGCTGCGTTCCAGCGAGTCAGCGGCTTATTTGCGCAATCACTGGTCAGTAGCATCTTTAAAGATATCGGTTCTTGAATCAATGAAACGTAGGTTATGGAAGTTTATTTTTTCATGGTTTTCAAATGTTTTCGAATCATACCCAATGATTGGAAATGACTACTTGAGCTACATTTTAACCCTTTTATTTTTGATGTTGAATTCATCAATCAGGATATTTGCAATGTTTGACCTAGCTAGAAGTAAACATGATAACTTGGAGATTGTTTCCATGAACAATAAGGGGCCCCATGTGTTTCACACGACATCGCTGCTCTGGCCCAGGAACTATCCGCCACGTTTTGGACTTCGGCTGGTGGACTTGTGGCACCGCCTGAGTTCTGAGAAGTACGGTATGCCAGCCTTGCCCAAAGAAGTTCCACCAGCTCATGTTTCCTATAGCAGTATGTCTTTTGAAGACCTATGGTCAGACGCCCACATGGTTTCAGTGTGTCACTGGTTACGGGGCGGAATGAATTTGAACATTCCCCAGGATTTCCGTGACCATTTGCCTGGAAAGCTTTAGGCTCCATATGACTATCTTCTGGGAATATGTAGCACTAAGACAAATTATCTTGATTTATGTTCATTTTGAACCAAAACAACCCGTAATTTGCGTAATCGCGTAATTACCCGTAATTGCCCGTAATTTACCCGTAATCACTCAAAAAAACCTGGTTATTGTGGAAACCAACCCATAATTTGTACCCATAATTTGGAGCGCGTAAAATTCCGTAATTTACCCATAAATACCCATAATTTACCCATAAAATATTATGGGTATTTTGAGAAAAACCTGGTTTTTTTGACCGTAATTGGAATGGATTTTTAAAGACTTTATGTTAACATTTTTCAAGTTTGTTGGGAAATTGTTCAGACTATATCGATATATTTAGCTAAAATGATGATATAGTTCGTCGCTTGGCTAGGCTCAAAAGCAATTACAGGCAATAATTCGAGAATTTTTGCATCTCAGAGAAATTCATCCAGGAACGTGTCTCAAGCGATGTGTTTTCCCATCAACACATATATCGCATTGGGGGAAAAAAAGGTTTCACCTTCTTCAGAGATGATTTCATTGACTGTAGTGCGATGATCGCGTGTCTCACACAAACTGTAGACTTGTTTTCCCATGAGCATCAGCATGTTGCTTAGCATTTTGGGCTCCAACGAGACAAACAGTCTCTACCTTGAAAGGTTTCCTGATGTCACTTGAACGCCGGGATAGTGCTAAGAGTATGTTATCCCGGGCTTGGTCAACCACTGACTTGGTGAAGGGTTTGGAGCATATCCTGACTGATGGGAAGAACGAACTCCCCGATGACTTGGCACAGTTAGAGGAGAACATTGTTTTGCTTCATTTTCAATATATGGTTGTTTTGAATGTAAATTAAAACCTCATAAACCATCTGAGCATCACACCTACATGAAAAGAAAGATTTTGGTATATAACTGTGGTCAACCCAAAATCGTCTTTCCCTCCAAATAATCCATGTCTGTCCAGGAGCTGGAAGCCATGCTAGAGACTGCCCATCTTCAGGAGGCTAAGGTTAGGAACTTATTGGGATGCAGTTGAACTCGACCCCGTTGTGAGCTGTGATTTATTGCAAACCGGCACTTGTCAGGATAGAATGACTAATCGATATTCAACATATATGCTATCTTAAAGCGAATATTGGAACAAAGTAGATACTTAGATATATTCTCATGCCCGGACACGGACATCGGTCCCGACCCAACCCACTGTGTGTCCAAGAAGCGATTGCAAATGAGGACAAAGCCTTGGAGGATTTGGTGTCAGTGGCCAATGTTGTTTCCAGGCTGAATCTTTATAGCCTATTATATACAAGCTCTGTTTGGTGTTGATGCGGAAAAACCACTGGATTATCCTATGTCCCTATTTTCCTAGGCATTGTGACTGCTCATAATGTATTGTCTATTTGGGGCGTCTGGCAGAATGTTGAAGGGTATTTGCTGGCCTGAGCTACCCTGAGGCTACTCCCCAGCGGGAACTGGTCAACAAGAGTGTGGCGGAGGCTGAAACCCAGCCAGCTTCAGAGGAGGAACTTCTGAAACTGGGGTTGGGTGGGTCAGATGATGGTTCTGTGAAGGGCAAGACTCGAGTTTCGCCTTCATCCCCAACATCGTCACTCCCTTCTTCTGCATCTCAAATGGCCAAAGATGATGCAGCTCTTTGATTAAAATTCAACACGTAAAGGTGTATATGGTGCAAGAACATTTTCTGTCATATGGTATATGGCTTACTGCTTCTCAACACATCAGATCAAAGCACAATAGTTCACCTCTCCTATTCAGGTCACGAATCGCATCATGGCTATGTTGCGGGGTGGCCAGCTTGATGGTGACATGGCCATGCAGCTTTTGGGGCTTCAATTGACCACTGGTTCTAGTTCGGCTACATCCAATCTGGAAGCTGGAGCCCCTACTGGTGACACTGGAAATGATTCCAAGAAAAGGCCAATTTCCCAGGTGAACCCATCCGAACCAGAGGAGTCGTTGGAAGATGTTCTTGAACAAGCCAAGAAGGCAAAAAACGAAACTTGATTGTGTTGATTCATAACTTTGTTTCCTTCACAAAACAAAAAGTGGAAGAACAGTCAACACGATAACAAATTAACACTTACAACTTGGATCAGGACATATTGCCTCAATAGATGTCAACACCGGGGCCCACTAAGGAGGAAAACGCCCTGAAGGCAAAGTTGAGGCGTTTGTGCGAGCCCAAAAAAAATGGGCAGTTGCAAGTTCCACAGTGGCTCCATGACCAGTGGAAGAATGGAGATCACATGGCCATGGCCAAACAGCTTGCACAGTGCAACTTCGACAAGGATTGCTAACCAACAATCAATGCAATTTATTCATTGCATATTTTGCCAGTTTACCCTCCATGTTGGCCGAGCAACCCATATCAGCAATCCGAACAAATCCAGAGCCAGTCGAATCCAGGAGGCGTTCATCAAGTTCAAGGAGAAGTCCCTCACAAAGAATGACAAGACTGTCAGCGATTTGGAAATGGGGTGGTATTCCAGGGACGATATGCTGAAGGTCTTAAAATGGAACACGAGTCTTATCCAAATACGTTGAACCACCATTGAGCATGTCAATGCGTTTGCCAAATTGCCTTGACTATATAATCTATACAGCTGTGTTCTTTTTTGGGGCATGCTTAGACTAGCGTGGAATGTGTGTGTGTGTACCATGTTGCACGGAAAAACTTGATGATTTGTTCCAACACCAGTAGCATGAGGAAGAAGATCGATGGTGCCATCAAATGTTGTGAGCAAGATCAGGCAAACCTGGTGAGGTAGGGGGTGCTCCATTTGGCAATCAACCATGCCTAATTACACGCAAATTCTGATCATCAACCCTATCCAGAAACTAGGAACCCCTGTCTTCCTATTTTCCTGGAAGGCGCTGTGCCTATGGCGGAGATGATGAGTACTACGTGCGGGTGCGTGAGACAGGGAATCGCCAGCATGAAAAGATCAGTTCGGAGGTCACCAGGGAAAATGCCCAGGAGCCAGTTCCTTTCCATGTTTCACCAAGAAACTTTTGAGTTGTTCATAACCAGCAGCAAAGTCCAAATGAAGTAGGTATGTCCCATCAATTCAGTCCTTCCATGCAGGAGATGGATTGCACGGCATCACTTCCGGATGTGAGTGCCAGTGATGCTGACCAAGTTGAGACCCGACTGAGAGCTACAACTGCTGGGACTGTTGTGGCCACGTCCCAGGCCATGTGTAATTACTTAGGGTGGTGTGTGCGGCTTTCATAAGCTACCAAAGATGTACAAAATCTTGATACTAGGTCAATGTCATCAAACCGCCCAGAAAGTCTCGCATTTGATCTTTTCACTACATGTGTTTCCCCTATCGGCTGGATTTGGTTCTGATCTCATGGCATCACAAATAAATGGACTGGGTTTGAAATAACTTGGGTTACCAAATCATTCTACAGTACACCTTGTGACTTCCATTCTTGGGAAGGCCAACAGGTCCAAAGACACCTTCCGAAAGTATATCGATTCCGTGCTGCAGAAAAGTGCCAAGATCAGAGGATTGATTGGTGACCTACGCAAGAACTACTGTGAAGATGAGCATGCAAAGAAGTTTCTCTCCAACAATTGTCTTTTCTTTGGGAGCTTTATTTATCCAATCAAAAGTCAACTTATATTTTTCTACCCTTTCTGTAAGCTTCTATTATCTCCCGTCCGGTTCCCAGTCCCTACCAAGTAGCTCCTCCTCAGCGGCCAAGGTCCATTGAAGCCTTGGATCAGGATTTGGCGACTTTGGACAACGAGTACAACACTTTGAGTGAACACACGGCCAAAGGAGAGCAGGATGATTTCAACCCTGAGTGGTTTGGCAATCTTATGGCTTTGGGTTTATATCCGATGATTTGATATGGTTTGAGTACCTTTTGGGATTGAAAGTTTTGACCCAACTCCTATTCATCCATGCCCTCTGAGGTGGGCAAAGGAAGCAGAGGCAAAGATGAAAGCATCGACTTTCACGTGGCCCACTAGCAAACCAACTTACTGGTTGCGCAATATTTTTGTGGAACCTTTTTAAGCCACTTTCCCACACGGTCTTCAGGTGCACCAAAATTGCCCAGCATGAAGCCAAGATTCGGTCACTGGCTTGCATACACTGATTGCAGAGCACCCCAAAAGGCAGTATCACAAGTCCTGACATCTGTCGGTGTTTTCATTCGGTGTGGCTCATTTTGAGAGAGTTGGTTCTCTACTGTTTTGTTTGAAATAAGACCAATTCCATACATATTTCCAAGCATGTCCAAGCTGTATCCCCAGGAATGCC